>CM037853.1:47919518-48343658 GCA_021234595.1 Delia radicum
AAAAATCTTGTGAAAAATCGTTAAATTAAAAAATCGATAAATTTGAAAAAACTCCAAAAATCCAAATTTGAAAAAAAAATTTTAAAAAAAAGAATTATTTTCCAAATTTAAATTGAAAAAAAATCTCCAAAATTAAAGATTGCTATTAAAAATCCTCTAATTTGAAAAAAAACCCCAAAACTAAAAAAAATATCAAAAATTTCAAAAAAAATGACAAAAAATTGGCAAAATTGTACAGAAATTGTCAAAATTCAAAAGAAACACCGAAATTGAAAAAATAGTCAAAATTTGAAGACACTTGTCAAAATAATAAAAAAAATCATGCAAATATGTCATCATTTTTAAATTTAATTTTAAAATACATTCACTGCATTGAAAGTTTTTGTTAAACTAACTTTAGCAAATATTAATTTTCTTCGCTGAATTTTGGTATACGTAAATTTTTTAGTTTTTTTACATATTATACTAAAAGATGAACTCGCAGCTTACACATAAATTGCAGTCACATTTTACGGTTTCCCATGAACCGTAATTTCTTATTAAAACGAACTAATTGTACAGATTTGTTTTTTTTTTTCTTTTTGCTTATGCACAAAAATGCTTTTAGTTACAATAAAAGCTAACGATATCCTAGAAACACAATATATGACAGCTATTTAACTCTATTTAGGTGAAACACAAAAATCATCTTCCGGTAATTTATTTCACAAGCCTAATATTTTTAATTAATTTTAGCATAAAACTCGATTTAAATTTTTTTTCACTGGATACTTATATTTTTTAAAAAAAAAAAAAAAAAAACCAAATAAAGCTGTAGTTAATATGTAACAAGATGAATTTTTGGGAAATTAATTCATCAAATTAGTTATCAAAAACCATATTTCCTTGAAATCCGCAGTTTTTAAATTGCTCCACACGCTAATCCAAAAATGGGATATCTAATTTTTTTTATATGTTTTTCCCAACAAATATTTTATACAGCCGATAAAACCGATTTCAGTTTTAGCAAATTGTTTAAAAAAACAATTGAATTAGGAGATTTGAAAAAAGAAAAATTTTATTATTTTTTTTGCTACCAAATTATAATGGTACCAAAAAAAAAATTATATTTTATATCTGAATACTTGTGAGTAGTTGAAAAATAAAACTTATTTTGGTTTGGATATATTTTTAAAACCTATAATTTATATTTTTTTTTTTTTAAATTTACTGATTTCGGCACAGGAACCTTAACTTTGATCAAAAATAAAAAGTCTATAAAGTTTACCAATTTGGCTTAAATATTCAGAATTTACTAATTGGAGGTCGTGTAACAAATTTATAGTTTGGGAGCAGCCAAAAACAAAAAAGTGCAATTTAAGGACCACCCTGATTGTCATATAATTTTTTATTTGTAGCTTTTTAAAAAGTTTGATAATTGTCATGATAGACAATATAATTGTTTCATGGCATCACACCAATCCTCAGTTGCCCGCAGTAAAAAACGATGATTGGCTTAACTCAAACTGTCAGCTGACAAAATTAACTCTACTAGAATTTTGTCTGCTTTAGTGTATAAACTAGCTGATTTATTAAACCGAATCATAAAATCAAAATTATTATGAGTAGGTTTATTCTAGTTATATACCATAGCAGACAAAATTCTCGTAGAGTTAATTTTGTCGGCTGTATGTAATGACTCAGTTTGAGTTAAGTCAATCATCGTTTTCTTACTGCTGGCATCTATCATGAAAATTATGAAACTTTTAAAAAGCAACTGATAAAATAAAAAGACAATATTATATTAGATTTTGGACTTGAGGTAGAACAATATTCTAACTAAATATATAAAGTCCGAGAAAACTATTATTATATTTAGTACAAAAATTAAAATATTTTTGAGCATTTTTCATATTATACTAAAAGATGTTGAAGATCTTATCAGTATTTACCATTAAAAATGAAGAGAAAATATCTCATTTTTAAAATTTTATCTATAAAAAAACTTTGTTAAAGAATGCAAAACTTTAGCACTGGCAATGAGCGCTTTGCCAGTACCAAAACTATAATTTTAAAATGTTGGCAAAGCATTGGTAGAACAACCAATAAAGTGCTTTTTTAATAATATAGTAAATGCTTTGCCAACCCCAAAATGATAACACCCGGCAGGGCTTGGCCGTTTCTTTTTTAAAACGTTGGCAAAGAACTGGCAATAAGCGCTTTGCCAGTACCAAAACCAAAAACGACCAATAAAGTCCTACTTAGTAATTCACTTCAGTAAAGAGTTGTATTATTTCTTATTGAATGATTTTGGTAATTTGAATAGAAATAGCAATAGGCATTCTTCAGCTAAGTTAATTACAAAATAACTGAATGTTTTTTTATCAAATTATTTTTGTGATAAGTTAGCACGATTTTTTACTACAATTTTACTAAAGAAAGAAATTTTAAAATAAATTTCTTAAGTAAAATTTTAGTACAAAAACTATACTTTGTGCTGACTATAATAGGAGACCTTAATATTCTGAACTTCAAATCATAAATTGCAATTTAGTTTTGAATTTTTCCACTCTTGTTGTGAACAAGGGATGTGGCACTGTTTTTATTAAGTTAATGGTTGTAAATTTTGTAAATCAAGTACTGGCAAAGCACTATTTACGAACGTTGGCAGAGCGTTCTAAGCCAGAGCTGTGCCAGTGCTTTTATTATTTTTACTGTTGTAAATTTTGTTAATTAAGCACTGGCAAAGCACTTTTAACTAACGTTGGCAGAGCTTTGTAAATTAGTGCTTTGCCAGCACTTTATTTGTTGAATCATTGGCAAATAGTGCTCTGCCAGTGCTTGATTTTTCAGACCATTGGCAATTTCTGGCTGGGTGAGTACGCCGTTAAAATAAGCGTGACCGATATATTTAGCATAAGTGGGGTCGAATACCCTTATTTTATTTTTCTGGTTGCGCAGTGCAATTTTTTTTTTATAACTCATTATTTTAATATAGAATTTTATTTTTTTTCATTATATTTTTGTTATATTTTTTAACACAATTTATTAACTTTTGTAGTTAAGTGTTTTTTTTTTTAATCCTTTTCACTATTTTGCTTTTCAACACTTACGAATTTGAACATTTTGAATATTTTTGTTTATTATTTTAAAGTTCTTAACACACTGATGAAGATTATCTTTGAAACTACTAGCTTTTATACTAAAAATCAAATATCAAAAATTTCAAAAACTATTTTCAATTCTACTTTGTCCTTATTTGGTTATGGCCAAATACATGCTATAAAGGGCAAAGCATATTAAGCCAATTTTTGTTTAGACAAATTAGAATGCAAACCAGGTTCTTAAATTGTTTTGCTTTAAAATATCTGCCAATTTTTTATTTTTTTTTTGTTTTCTTGTAAAGGTTGTTGAATTGTTTATTTTTGAAGAAGCTTCTAGTAAAAATAAAAGTTAAAAAGAAAACAAAACAAAACATAAATAAACAATTGAAATTAAATACTTTAAATTTTTTTATTGTTTCATGCAATACCATAAATAATTTCATAGTAGGGTAGTAAAGTAAAGCAGTTAAAATGTCCAATATATCAACACTTTTTGTGTAAGGAAAGGCCGTTGTATTACGTTTTTTCAAAACAACTTAATTACATACATGTGTAGTACACCCATCCCTGCTATGACGTAGTTAAAAAATATTGGTTTGTAAAAAAATCAAACAAAAGTTTTGAAATATTTTTTTTTTTAAATACCGATATGATTTTATATCAAAACTTGGCGAAGATAATAAATCGTTTACGCACGAAATTATATTGCGTGTAATAGGGATTAGTGTATTGGTGTATATTTTTAATATTGACTCATTAATATGAGGTCTGCATACAAATGATGGGATTTCAAAAAATAAAACAAAAACGTCTGCCGCGATCAATATTACTAGCAATATAATAATATAAATTGGGAATCTCTGGTTCTGATGTTCTTTGAATGTTTTTTTTTTTTTTTTTTTTTTTTTAATTTAGAACATTTTTTAATTCAAAAACTCAAAATGTTGAACCAAAATGATTTTGAGAATAAATATGTTTAAATTAATGAGGGGACTGATTAATTGACGATTTCATTAATATTAATAGTAGCGAAATTATTTCTATTGACATTTTTTGAAATTAATGTTAATAATTTTAAGTGCCTGATTTAAAATTCTTGCAATTAAGAACTCGCCAATTAAAAAATAAAAATTTTAATTAACATCGTTTAAAATAGGCACGAACGTTAAAATAGCGAAAATAGTTAATTGACTCTAAAATTCAGGTTTGTTCCATTTCATTTTGTTTCCTTTATTCAGTGTTCTAAGCAAATTCTTAGCTTGTTCCATTCAATTTCGTTGCCTTTAGTTTAGTTCGTTCCCCGTTTCATTCACTTTCGTTCCCCATGATTTGTGTTTCAATTTCGATCGCTCCCCGTTTGCTTTTGCAATATTCCATGCAAACATTTAATTTTTCTCCGTTTTGGAATATTTTTTCATAACTTTTATGCAGTGGTATAACTTCAGAATCGAACATTTTTAAATTGGGCCCACTCCTTAACAGATATATAGATAGACATAAAAAAGGCCGTTTTCGTTGTAGTAAGTTTAAGAACCAGAAACTTGTTTCTATATGTTTTTCATGATAAAATCCTTTAATCCTGAGACATTTTTTATAAGTAAATTTTCCAAGAAAATTAATTTTTAAGTTCTAAGACGAAATTTTTAAGTTCTAAGAAGAACAAATATTATCAGATTAGTTTTCGAGTTTTATGCAGTTTTCAGACTGAAATATTGTTGAAAAAAATTTGTTCATTCATTTAAAGGCTATATATTCCGGAAGTCATAATTTAAATTAATTTTCATGGGTATATTTTGTCCCCCGGCCCATAAGGGTTAAAGATTTTTTTGAATAAAAGTAAATATAATTATAGTCTTATCAAATGTAACTGATATTTTTCCGAAAATTATAAAATGTGTTATTCTGTAAATTTCCTAGTGAATAAATTTTCGAAAATAATGTAAACTTTCATAAAAACATTCAAATTTAAATTGTTCAATTGTGAAAGGCGTGGTAGAGAAGAATGAGTGTATTTTCTAAAAATCATAACTACATTGCAAATTTTCAGTTTTTCTGAATCAGACTGCGCAGTTTCTGGAATTGAACCTTCGTCAGCGACCCTGTTTTTTTTTTTGAATAATATAATATTTGTTATGTTTTTATTTGTTCGATTGCGTCTATATGAAATTTTCTGTGCAATTACTGACCGTGGGAAAGATATAAACTGATTTCTAACTCCACATGCACTCGCACTACACGTTATACAGAGCACTTTAGCGCACTGATCTATCGTCAGGTCGAGTTTTGTTGTGATTAAAACTAGTTTTATTCAATACACGGTGTTTTTTTGTTCTTGCATACATAATCTCAGAAGTACAACTCCAACAACACAACAGTTCTATTTTTAGAAACTTACCTCACTCTAATGTCCACTGCTTTCCCATATGTTGTAAGTGATGCCACATCTATGATATATTCTTTGTATATTTGATAGATGGCGCTTATGTAGTTAGGGAAGATTTGCCAGAGACAAAATAATCCATTTTCGTAAAATGTCCAGGAAAGGAGTCGCTCCAAATACAAACTCGAATTATCATTTTTCCAATTTTTTTTTTTTTTTTTTTTTTTGTTTAACAACAACTATTACATTAAAAAAAAAACAGTCGACATCTGCAAATTAGGCATTTTTAAATTTTAAAAATTAATTTTAAAAAAGACGTTTCTACATTTTTATAAAATTTATGGGCTTAGTGATAACCAATGAAGTCATAATTCCATATCTCAATAATTTTTGAGTTTATTAAATAGACAATTGAAATGAAAAGTATTTTTTTCCGTAATATCGAATTTTGGGCATTTTTAATAATAATACACTTTTTTCCAAAATGGGCAATTTTCGGCAGTATTGCGTCGCGTATTAACGTTTTCCAAAAATCGACAAATCGTTTTGTTATTGGACATCCCAATACACAAACTAAGACAGCAATTGTTTTAGTATATCGAGCCGTTAAGATCTTATATTAGCTATCGTAGAACTTACATAAGTGGAATTCACAGTTCAGGGGCTATCGTGGTACCGTTGTAAAATGTCTATACATTTAATTGTTTCATATAGTTTTAACTTCAAAAATCATACAACGATAGCACTTTATCAGTGAATTTATTTTTTTTTTTTGTATCTGTGAATTTCATATTGCTTGCTTGAAAGTCACTAAACACTAAAAATACATCGGATATGATACTTATCAATTCTGATAGATTTTAGGACGCAGATCACGAATGTGAAAACCAAATTTAAATATTAGCTTCGGGTTTTGATATATTACCAAATTTTATTTTTTTTTTTACCAAAAATCAAGTTTTTTTTTCATTTCCTATTTATTCATATACCGGAACAAACTACTAATTACTTGCCAGTTGGTTAAGGGTGTTAGAATATCCTTGTAATAAAATTGAAAATTTCACTTTTCTCCTTCCCTTTTCGTTTTTTTTTGGTTTTGGATCCGCATTTTGGATAAGCCAAATTTATTGGTTTAACCTACATTTTCATATTTTCATTAAAGAAAGGCAATCATTTTTGTTTTTTGTTATCATAAATTTCAGTTATTGACATTTCAAATGTTTTTTTTTATAAATACCCAAATAAATTTCCAAAAAAAAGTATATTGGTAAATACCGGGTAGAATCCCATCTATAGATATTCGATGCACTTATGAAATGCACTTTATCTTGACGATTTTTAAAAATTGTATTTATAGCTCGGGAGAAATAATTTAACGCAGTATTGACACTGTTCCCATTTCGAACCAGTACTTAAACGGTTATATTTTTTTTTTTACTCGATAAGGACAATTAAGTGACTTAAAAACCTCAAAACTTTTCCACACCATGACTAAAGTCCAGACTTCCCAAATAATTATTTAAAAAAATTGCTGAACTTTTTTATGTGACCTTTTACAAAAATTATTTTAAAATATAAAAAAGCATATATTTTATATTTCTGATTGTTTTATGGATGAGGAAATATGAAAATGTAGTGTCCGACCGAGCAGTTCGACTAAAAAACTATATTTTGTCGGTTTTTTGATATTTAGAGGCAATGATGACAAATTTTGGTATTGGAAATATGTTTGTTGAGCCGACTTAATTCGATTTTGTGTATAAAATTTAAGAGAAAAGCCGAAGTTTAGCTATAAAGTTAAAAGTTCGGCCGCCGAACTATTTTCATTTTGGCCGAACTTTCTGAGGCCGAACAGTGAATTTATTGCTTAACTACAGACTTTTCTTCAATTTTGACACTCAAAATAGCATCTAATCAGCCCAATAAACATTTTTCCATCCGCCAAATTTGTCCATAATGCTTTAAAATACCGAATACAGACCAAATGCATTTTCTGGCCGAACTGTTCGGTCGGACACTATGAAAATGTATTTCATTGAATTCGTTCATCGACTGCATGTAATTTTTGAAAATCTGACCGATCGAAAAATGAAATTTTCAAATACACAAAGTCTAAAATATTACAAAACTTATTCCGTTTTTCACTCAAAACATAAAAAATTGCTAGTTTTAATTTAAATACTATCACACTCGTGAAAATTATAATTTCAGGGTTGCCATATGACAATATAAAAAACTTTTTAACACGATATTTTTCCAAAAAAAAATTTGAGAGTCGGTTTAAATAAAAAAATATTTTTTATATATATTTTTGAAAAAATCTTTTTTAAAATATCGTCAATTGTAGAGGATTTAGATCCTGTCACATTTTCAACTTTGGTTGCTAATATCTTTACTAGAGCCCGCTTTAAGGCAAAAAAAATTAAAAAAAATTTCTTAATGAAGCATGGTTGTATGTATGTATAAAGTATAGTTGAAACATGTCCAGCGGATCTATGACGTGCCATAAATGAGTTAAAAACAAATTACAATATAAATGTCTAAGTAGATAACAATATGATGATCCTTTTTTAATTTGGAGTTACATTAAGATTTTAAAATTCTTCCGTATATTTATTTTAAACCAAATTTTGGTTTTATTGCTAACAAATATGCAAAGTTATGCAGTTAAATGCAAAATATGCAAAAAAAAAAAAACAAAAACACTGCACGAATTCCCAAAATATTCACAACTATGCAGCAACAAATCAATGAAATTTTATTGAAAATTCTTTGATTCGGAAAATAATTTCGTCAAAATCGACTACTGACTATGAACATGTATTTGCATGAAAGTCACTGCCCTGATAACTATAAATTTTCAGTTGATATGTAGATAGATCTTGCTGTGTCTCGGCGATAAAAAGGTTTGTGAATCCCTGCCTTAATTCTTAGCCTTTTGTTTACACACACACTAACTCGATGAAATGTATTTATTTTACAGACTCTGCCTATATGTATGTGACTTTGAGAATTATTATTATATTATTATTGTTATTGTCCGTCTGTATGTCTGTCTGTCTGTATGCAAATTTAACCTTAAAAATTGAAAATTTATAAAAATCCACAACTACTTGAAATTCAAATTCAATTCTCATTTAAACGTAATTCAAAACAGCCATAGTACGACAAATACTACGCTAATCAAAAGAAACACAAAGTATCATCAAAATATTAATTAAGTTAAAATCGAAAAATTTTAAATTAACACTTTAAACTAAAAAAACAAAAAAAAAAAATGTTTAAATTTGTAAGTTTAAAAAGTCACAATAATTTTATAACAAACGACTATAATGAAGAACAAAAACCTCCATCTACTACTCTACTACTATTGAAAAAACATCCTATTACACTATTACCCAAAAAATCATCCCAACCAAAAACTTTGGCCAAATTTCCTATTCCTCAAAAAATTACAGATTGCCATAGTAATTGTTGTAATGACAACAACAATATTACAACATCAACAAATGGTTGCTGCCAGACCAGGAGATATACGAGATGCATCGGAGAATGTGGATGTACCACCAGAACATCGTGCAGATCCACCACCACAACAGCAACCTGCACAGCCGCCCTATCAACCGAGAGCTGTATTTCCACCCGGTGTGGGTGCCCAGTATCCCTTATTCTTTCAAACTCAAAACGGCTTTGTACCCTTCGGCAGTACTTACAATACATTTCCACCACAGCAGCCAATACAACCTCAAAGACAAGCAATTCTTTTGCCCCCAGAACAGGCAATAATTGCACCAATTGTTGTTGCTGCTGCTGCTGTTATATGAGATAGTTATTAATAAAACAGATAAATTTTTAATGTGTATTTGTTACTCATTCATAATTATTAGGGCAGCGACTTTCACGCATTAAAATATCGAAAATATGCGCACTTACATCGAAATATTCACTAAAAACCATAAACGATGCAATAAAAAATACAAAAATATGCCCCTAAATTTTGAAGATTTTTAAAAATTCAGTTATTACTTGAGATCGCTGGTTAAAAAATTAAATCTAATATAAATGTCTAACAAATGACAACTAGATTATATGTCAAGTGTTAAAAATGCTTTCGTTTGTGTATTTTTAATTAAATCTGAATTTAAATTTTTACAAACTATTCGAAATTGAAAATATCTAAACTATGCAACAAAAATTTCCAAAATATGCATTAAAGTATGCAAGTATGCATTTATAGCCAAATATGCAAAAATATGGATCTGTAAAAAAAAAATTTAAAATGTGCAATAACAAATCGATGCCATTTTGTTGCAAGTTCTTATATGCGGAAAAGTATTTGGTAATAATCGATACTGGGCTACTCACTAAAAACCTGCATTTCCCAGAAAGTCGCTGCCCTGATAATTGTTTATATTATTTATTCTAAACTGATAGAAAAAAATTAGTAAACATTTTTGCTAAAACTACTAAAAATTTGTTAAAAATTATGTCGCAAAGAAAAAGCTGCTAAAATTAGTTGATTTTTTTTTTTTTGCTAAATATTAGTAAAATAAGAATAGCAAAAACATCTAAAAATATTTAGTTATATTTGAGCTAAAATTTAGTTGAAGTTAGCAAAAAATTTGCTAAATATCTATATATATAAAACTCATTTTCTGTTTGTTTGTTCTCTATTTATCCTCGGACCTCGACTTAGATCGTAGTATAGTTTTCATCGGCTATGCCTACTTTGACAAAAAATTAAAAATTAAAACTTTTTTCACCTTTTTCAACTTTTTTCGTTTTTTTCGAATACAAACTTCTAAGAAAGTTTTAACGGATTTCTTTGAAATTACGCACATATATTCTACGTTTCCCGAGGAAAGCCTCAATACCGACTTTTGATCAAAAACGTCAAAATCAAAAATTCCACTGTTTTAAATAAAGCTTTTTTTTTAATTTGAAAGTATTAAATCCAATCAAAACATTTTAGGAAAAACCATTTCGTTTTTAAGAATTTTTTTTCCCTCGTATAATACACCTACTGATTTTTTCGCAATGTCTTTATGATTTCATTTTTTTTTAAATTTTATTTTTCCTTAGCATTTTAGGCACTAAAATCAATATAAGTCATCTTCCTTTTTAACTGATTTCTCTGAAGTTATTTAGACTCGATGCTATTACTCCGACCCACTTTTACGGCCATTTCTTTATAAAAATATGAATTTGTTATTTAATAATGCAATTTTTATTTTCCAAAGCATTTGGGTCAAACTTGGACACATGTTCTTTATAAATCAGTCAAGGTCACCATAAACTTTTTATTACCCACTCCTACTTTTACTCCCACTATTTTACAAATTTGTGAGTTCTTTATTTTACGTTAGATAAAAAAAATGTTCTCACTGGAACTTGCTCAAATCTGGCTCACGTCATCCTCAATCTCCACGCAAGATCTCCACATACTTTTCATCGACGACGACTACATTTACGACCACTATTTTAAATTTTTCAATGCAAGTTTCAGTTCAGATAAAAAAAAATTTCTCACTGGAACTTACTCAAAACTGGTACTCATACCCCAGGCGAGATCGCCACATAATGTTTATTGCCACATCTACTGGTACGCCCTTTTTCTTTTTTAAATTTAATATTGTACATAGGATGGTCTCTTAATTTTGTTTGTTGTTGAACGGATTTCGCTCGAATTTAATTCACATGTTTCTCATATCCCAGACAAGGTCTCTATATATTTATATCACCAAGCTTCCATTGTTGTGCCCACTTTTTTTTTTTAAATTTGCACCACTTTTTACCATTGAAATCGATGGTGCAGAGTCCCCATAGTATTTATCCTTGGTTTGATTGACGGTTTCTTTTTTCGCAAAAGATAATGTTTAATGAGCACTCGAAATTCACTTTTTTCCATTTTTAAAAAAATCCACGAGGTTGTATGTTTTGAACAGCTGTTAAACGCAAAGTAGGGTTAGGTTAGGTCGAAAAGAGGATTCGGAGAAGGGAAATACTTCCCTAAACCGACTCAAGTCCCTGAGGACTTACACTTAAGCCAGAATGTCGGCTTGTTGTGCGCTCTAAACAATCGGTTCTATGTCCTATGTCACCTTACTATCCCAGGAACTCCGTCGCACTGACGAAACTCCTCAACTTCTTCCATCCTATGCCCCTAAGATCCCCCAATGTGGATATTGGGTCACTGGATAGTATGTCCACCCGGATCCCGGCAAATGCCGGGCATTCACAGAGATAGTGTTCCAATATCTCCTCGTCTTCCCCAATGGCCCTGCACACTTCCGAGTCCGCCCTACCAATACGGTTAAAAACGCAAAGTAAATGACAGAACTTGCTGAAAATTTGACACTAGTCTATTAACAGGTGGTACTTGCATTTCATATAACTACGAGGGAAGTTCGAAAAGTCACGGACTTATTGATCCGCCCTCGTAACTGAATTTAGAGTTGGCCAATGCAATCAACAATTAGTATTAAAATTCTAGTACACTGTGAGAATTATCATCACTGCAGGAATGAATTTCTTCATAGCTTTAATGCAAATTGTCACTAGAACTCGTAAATTGAAATTTTTCATAGAATCTACACTCATAAAAAAAAGTTTGTAAAGTCAGCAAAAAATTTTGCTGAGTCAGCAAAATTTTAGTCAGGAGGATGCTAGCAAAAAAAGTTGCTAATGTCAGCAAAATCTTTTGCTGAAAATCAGCGAGCTGATTTTTAGCAACAAAATTTGTAGATTCAGCAAAAGTTTTGCTAACACTTAGTAGATTAGAAATAAAAAAGCGTTGGTAAAAATTAATAATTTTTTTGCTGAATTTTAGTAGACTGAAAAAAACGCAAAAAATTTGTAGAAAAATTGTAATTTAGTTAATTTATTTGCTGAAAATCATAAAACATATTTTTGTGATTCTTTTAAAAATAATTTACTATAATAACGAAATATAACAATTTTAATTTTCCCACATTGACGAAATGAATTAATTTAATATCTGAAAATATATAGAAATAAATATATATAACATAACAAAAATTTTCTTTCAACTACATACATCAATGGTTGTCTTAATGATGCTATGACGAAACTGCCGAAGATAATTCTAGAAACGAAACGAAAAAATAAACAAAACAAACGAAACGAAAAAAACAACCCTTTTTTTGCAATAAGAAAAAGAAACCATACAAATCAACCTAAGATGTGTGTTTTTGTCTTTCTCTTTACTCTGTCTACATGTCTGTATATGTTTTTTCATGGTTGATTTTTTTACTTGTCTTGTTAGAGTTGTACTTTTTAATATCATTTTCCTCTTCTCTACTACATCTTGACATGCCGCGACATCTGCTTATCAGCACAATTTTTTTTAGCAAAATTAATTAGTAAAACATTATTATATTAGTAAAGCATTAGTATAAAACAGTTAAGTGCTGAATAAGTAACACAAAAATTTTAGCTGAAAACACGATTTTAGCAAAAATATTTGCTAAAAAATAGTATACCTGATTTACAAGACGTTTTACTAACTTTTCTACTAACTTATTTTTTTGAGTGTATGAAACAGGTGCCATTAAAGTCAATGTTTATGAAATGTTTGTAGAAAAACATAATCATTAATACAGTTAAGCGTTTATCGAATTTATCAAACAGTTTCATCAAGAAAATTCCTTTAATTAATAACTCTTCATGAATGTCTTGAAAAATCCATTTGAACTAAGACAATGAATTGCATCATATGATTAACAAATTCATTGAAGACCAAAATTAATAAAAGTCTACACTAAAATAATAAAGGAGTTTATAAAATATGTTGTAAACCTGAGAATAAAATCTTAAACCCAAAGTTTGAAATGTATGAAACATAATAAAATTATGAAATTTTATGAAAAAATAAAAAAATTAAGTCTTTGAAATAATTTCATAGCTCTAAAATAAATTTTCATTAAATTTATTTAGAGATAATTTATGCAATCGAATGCATTTTTTAACGAAACTATGAAATTTTATGAAAAATTTGGATATAATGAAATTATTCATTGACTCTACGAAAAAAATTATATGAAATTGTTTCATTAATATCATGAAGAATAATTCTTTCAGTGCAATTATATGAGCGTCACCATGCGAACAATAGAGTAGACAGATGTTATTCAAGGTCATGCGGATAAACTAAATAAGGGACTGAGTTTCTTTTGAGTTTATATTCCCCGAATTGTATGATTTATACGTACACTCAAAAAAAAAGTTTGTAAAGTCAGCAAAAAATTTTGCTGAGTCAGCAAAATTTTAGTCAGGAGGATGCTTGTAAAAAAGTTGCTAATGTCAGCAAAATCTTTTGCTGAAAATCAGCGAGCTGATTTTTAGCAACAAAATTTGTAGATTCAGCAAAAGTGTTGCTAACACTTAGTAGATTAGAAATAAAAAAGCCTTGGTAAAAATTAATAAATTTTTTGCTGAATTTTAGTAGACTGAAAAAAACGCAAAACATTTTTGAAAAATTGTAATTTAGTTAATTTATTTGCTGAAAATCATAAAACATATTTTTGTGATTCTTTTAAAAATAATTTACTATAATAACGAAATATAAAATTTTCATTTTCCCACATTGACGACATGAATTAATTTAATATCTGAAAATATATAGAAATAAATATATAAAGGGTTGTCCCAAGAAGAACGCAAGTATTGAACCAAAAGTATTGTTCCAACAGGGAATTCTTCATATAAAAATCAAAATCATGGCATAGTTATGTAAGCAGGTTTGTAAGGGATTCTTTTTGGCTTACTTCCTTACAGACCTGCTGACAGGTAAGCAGCGTTTTTTACTAGGTTACTGTTCCATACTATTGCCCAGTGTGCTCGAAATATCGGATTATTATTTTTTTAACCTAAAGCTGCTTTATACAAATCGTGTTTTTTTTTTTTAAAGAGAAGCAACACTTAGGAAAATTCTTCCTATTAATTAATGTGTTGCTTTCTTTGGAAATGGGATAGTGGAGAGATGAAAGGTGTTGAAAGATGAAGGGCTTCAAACATGGCAACACTGTAATTGCGCGAGATGATAAGTCTTAGAACAGTTGTTGGTCGCCACCTGATGTAGAGTTGGCGAATTTATTGAAGCTTTTTGTTTCATAGCCCTGATTCATTATTTTACTTCGGTGGGGTTAAGTGTTATGGGAACACCGAAGGTGGGCGCAGCGATACATATAAGTGATAGAAAACTCATACATATTATTTTTCTAAATTGATGTTGTCGTCACCGGGAATCGAACTCGTGACCATATGTGTAACAGTCCAACGCGCTAACCATTACACCACAACGCCCATCGCTTTGTCTAGTCTACAACATATTCGAATTTCATTGAGATATAAGAGTTAGCTTTGAAACACCTTCCTTGTGAGAACATGTTAACTTATAACCATCAATATCTTGTGGTTTACTCAAATATTGTTAAATAATAAAGTCATTATTTTGCATATTTTTAAACGTGGTTTGTATAAATTATATTAGTTTGCTTTTTATATCTTTGTTATTCTTGATCTATTTTTAAGGATTTGAAATTCTTAAGACATTTTCAACTTAATTATTATAAATTATGGATATCCGCATTCCAAAAATTTTGAGTATTTCTATAAAATTTTTAGATCATAAAAATTTATTGTAAATACAGGGTGTTTTTATAGAGGTATATAACTTTGAAAGGGAATAAAACAAAGATGAATTTTTTAAATTGACATGCAATTTACTTTATTCGAAAGATAATCTTCCGGCATTATAATTTAAATATGAATTCTGGCATATTACCGCCATGCCTGGCTCGGACAAAGTCTAGTCTTTAAGTCCAATTTTCGATGAGTTTTTACAACATTTGTGGCCGTATATTGGCAATAACGTGGCGAATGTTGTCCTGTAAGTGGTGAATCGTTTTGGGCTTATCGGCGTAGACTAGCGACCGAAACGTGGAAACAATGCGGTCAACAAACGTTTTCTTCAATAAATCAAATGTGGCACGAGCTGTGTGACATGTTGCGCCGTCTTGTTGAAACTACAGCTCCTGCACATCATGGTTGTTCAATTAATGAACGAAAAAGTCAATAATCATGGCTCTATAGCGGTCACCATGGACTGTTACGTTTTGACCAGCATCGTTTTAAAGAAGTGCCGACCAATGATTGCACCAGCCAATATAGCACACCAAACAGTCAGTTTTTCTGGATGTAACGGTGTCTCAACATACACTTGAGGATTATCATTACTCCAAATACGGCAGTTTTGTTTATTGACGTATCCATTTAACCAAAAGTGAGCTTCATCGCTAAACAAAATTAGCAAATTTCGTGCGCGATACATATTTCGAACAGAACCATGATTTTGAAAATAAATTTGCACAATTTAGAAGCGTTGTTCATGTTGAAATGAAAAACCAAACTAAACATAAATCCTTGACAGCTCACAAATGGCCGCCAGTAAAAAAGTGTTACCATCTTAAAGTTCTACACCTGTATAAAAAACATCCTTTATAATACAAATAAGCGTAAAATTTGTCAATATTTAACCACGCCCACTTTTAAGAAAAGTTAAAAAAGTTTATCCATTTTTGATTCGTACCCTCATGGAACTTCTGCTTTAAAAATATGTAGTTGTTTGGGTTGTAATACAGCTTCTTTATTTTTAATGTAAATGTCAGTCATTTGTAGAACAAATTAAAATATTTATTAACCTTGTAGTTCATTAAAAAAAACAACCCACATCAAATGACTGTTTTACGATTTTATATTCATTTTTGTATGTTTATTTTTACTACTACAATTGTTAGTAATTTTTTGGGCATTAAAAAACAAATGACAATGTTAGTTGAATTTACTGAAATGTAAGTCGTCCTTTCTTTAAGTAAAATTTCATTTATTTTCAACTACAATTGCAGTGGTCTTTACCTACATAGTATTCTAAGTGTATCATTAGAACAACAACACACAGAGACAACAACCGAATTGAAAAGTACATATTAATGGCAGCAACTTATAAATTCAGTTAGTACTACGATATTAACATTAGATTTCTAAAAAATATTTTTCCCGAACTTTGTTGTGCAAATTAATGTTCAGCTTTACCAACCGACTGAAACTCGGTATAACAGAATTGAAGTCGTAGTAAGCAAATTTCAATTGGCAAATAGCTAAATTTTTCTCTGTGTGTATACATTTGATCTGCATTATATCAATGAATATTTGCATTAGATATACGAAGTGGCACTGGAATTCGTCCATTCAAATTTTCAAATAAACTAATGTAGTTTTTCAGAAAACTTTATGTAAACTTTCATTTTATTAAAAATTTAATACGTCTAATGAAAAACTTTAATTAAAAAAAGTTTCATAAAGTTGTGGGAAATTTTCATTTACTTCATTAGTGCAATGAAAAAATTCATTAAATCTAGTCCAAGAAATTCTCTCTATGTATCAAGGCAGTTGGCTTAGAAAGGCTCATATTCAAATTTCAGCACAATCGGTTGATGACTGTAGAGATAAATACTATATTTTTTTCGCTTTTTTAGCTCAGATTTTTATTTTGAAAAACAAAATACTTTTGAAACATGATACTCGTATCTGTGCGTAAAAAAGTGGATCTTTTGAATATTTTTGGATATTTTGAAATAGTTTTAGAACCTGGGATTAGTTTTATTGCCTTTCTCAAGCAAACGGTTAAATATCATATATTGGAATAGACGTAATCGTTATAGGTTTAAAAAATTTTGCTGGGTTATTCTGGAAAGCTATGATTATGCCATTGCAGCAGCTTATTTTAAATTGAATAAAATTAGATTTTCAAATTGTATGGTGAAAATTCATATAAGATATATTTATATATATTTTTTTTACTCTTCATACTTAAAATACTAAAAAATTACATATAAAATCATGTAATTTTATTTTACAAATAAAAAAAAAATAAAAATCACAAAAATTAAACAAACAAAAAAGCTTTAAAAGAAATTTTTCATAAGTTTTCTAACTTGAAGTCCGGCTATCAAAAATTCTTGTAACACAAATTTAAATAAATCTACAATACTGTGGTGTAGCCAGCAGAGTAAGGATAGTATGAAGCATAAGGAGCGGTATAAGCAGCAGCTACGGGAGAAGTGTATGCGGCAGCTAAGGGAGAGGTGTATGCGGCTGCTAAGGGAGAGCTATATGCAGCAGCTACAGGAGCCGAATATGCTGCAGCAACAGGAGCGGTATATGCGGCAGCAATAGGAGCAGTATAAGCGGCAGCTACAACAGGAGCAGCAGCAATACCATTAAAATTACGAGCAATATATTGAGAACTGGTGGCAGTTACAACACCAGCTGGAGCAGCAGCTAATAATTGAGGTTTAGCATAAGCTGAGCACACCAAAGCGAACAAGGTAATGAGAGCGGACTAAAAAGAAATCAAATAAAAAAGGATATTATTAGTTATATTTAAAAGATTATTTTAAATGACGTAAAATAAATTTAACTCAAAATATTATTAAACAATTACCAATTTGAACATTCTGATAGATTTTGATTTGTTTTGTTAACTTCTTATAGAAAACTATATTAAATTCATATGCCAACTCAAGCTTTTATAGTCAAATTAAGCAAGACCAATTACAAACAGTTTAAATTTTAAGTTTCATGAAGATGTCCGCCAAAAAATTAAAATTTTCAATATCTACGAATTTGAAATCTAAATACTTATCATTTACATATTGTTATTATTTCATTTGTATGTTCTATAAACCCTATTTTTTATTTTTGTCATTAACAAATTTATGTTTTTTTAAATGCTCTTGAGACTATTTTTCAGCAAAATACTCTAGTTGAATAGACTCCATCATTGCCAAGTAGAAACACAAATGTGCAGCTGTTGGCCAAAAAAAAAAAAATAAAATTAATAAAATCAAAAAAATAATATAAAAAAAATGTTGTCATTCCTAACTGCTCATAAGATATCAGACTAACAGGCGTTTCAGTGTTGATGGTGTCAAATTTTGAAAATTTATCCACGTACTTACGACACCTTACCTTATGGTTTGATATGTGTTTTACTACACGTATAGGGTTGTCATTTATTCGTGTTTTTATTTTGTTCGAATAAACGATTAAAAAATTTTTGATTGCACGATCAAACGATTAATTTTTAAAAATTAATCGATTAATCGAACAGCTAACGAATAAAAATAATTTTAAAAACACATAAATAATTAAAGTATTTGAACCTATCATTTCAAAACTTTACGAATCTTGGCATCAGTTTGAATACTACAACTAGAGTTTTTAATCCGGGTGATGAAATTTCGGGGAATTTACTCGATTTTTCTCTTCCCAATTCCCGGGAATTCTAATCGGTATTTCATGGAATTAAAAAAACATAAAACAACCATATGTCTTAAACTAAAAAGCTGTTAAAAAAAATCAAAAAAATTGTGAGTTTTTTTTTATTTTTACACTCAGGGAACTTCTGTTTTAAAAATGTGTAGTTGTTTCTGTTGTAATACAGTTTTTTTTATTTTTAATGTAAGTCATTTATAGAACAAATTCAATTTTTTATTAACCTTGTAGTTCATTTAAAAAAACAAACCACTTCAAATGACTGTTTTATGATTTTGCATTCATTTTTTACAGTAATTTTTGTCATTTAAAAAATAAAAAAAAATAAATGTTTGTTTATTTTTTACTAACATGTGGTACTACAATTGTTAGTCATTTTTTGAACATTAAAAAACAAATGAGAATGTTAGTTGAATTTACTGAAATGTAAGTCGTCCTCTCTTTAAGTAAAATTTCATTTGTTTTTAACTACATTTGCAGTGGTCTTTACCTACATAGTTTTTTAAGTGTACCTATTTATATAAAATTTTTATAAAATTAAAAAACCATTATAGACTTTCACTTTTTTCTTAAATTTATATAAAGCTTATAAAGATTAAATATTTTCTTCCGCTATACAAAACGAATTTTTAAAAAAAGTCTTTTTATTTTGTTTTGAGTGTAAGAAAACTAAGATTTCTCTATCAAAACCTTAATGAATATTTATTTTAAAAATCCCTGGAATGTTCGAAATAATTTCCAGATTCCCATGAGATAAAAGCTGTTGGCGATTTCAAAACCCTAACTAAAACAATACCAATTCTCAAATGCATCATTTTAGACTATAATTAGGGCAAGAGATTTCTCAAACATTCGCCATTTGGAATTGTTATCTCTTGATGAAAAAATTACAGATTTCAAAATCGTTAAAAAGTGAAATATATATATAGGCGATAGTTTCAGTATATCGATCTGTTAAGATACTATTAAATGGAAATCACAGTTTAAATGATTGTTTTGTAAAATAGCTATTTTTTGAAAGTTTTTTCCTCAACCATGAGTTGGTTACTTCAGAAATTTTCGACACCTGTTGAAACTGGCATTAGATGCCTCTTACTTCTCAACGTTTTATGAATTGAGATAAACTATTGACAGAGTTACACTTAGAATGCTATGTAGGTAAACCACTGCAAATGTAGTTAAAAACAAATGAAATATCACTTCAGGAAAGGACGACCTACATTTCATTGAATTTAACTAATATTTTCATTTGTTTTTTAATGCTCAAAAACTGACTAAGAATTGTAGTAAAAATGAACCACATGGTAGTAAAATAATAAATAAAACATTTATTTTTTTTTTTTTTCAAATAACAAAAAACAGTCATTTGATATGGTTTGTTTTTTTAAATAAACTACAAGATTAGTAAAAAATTGTATTTGTTCTACAAATGACTGACATTTACATTAAAAATTAAGAAACGGTATTACAACCTAAAGAACTACACTAAAAGAATTAATGGAAATTTAAAAGTCGAAAAACTAAAAAAATACTTGAAATTTACAAGTCCTTTTTTATTAATTTTATTTTTTTGCTCATAGTTTTTAACTTTCAGATCCAAACCAATACAAAGTTTACTCGCCAGAGTAAACTTACATCACAAAATACCAGCACAAAAAACCAATTTCTGGTCGCGGTGCATAGTGCCACTATAATCTAATCTACTCGCCAGACTTGGGAGATATTATCACAGAAAAGGTAATTTCCATGTCGTTGCTTCGTGAAAAGTGAAACCGTTTTTTTGTCTGACATTCACAATTATATTTGAAATTAGATAGCGTATTGCGTGAACTAGATTACTTTACAGCACATATAAGTGAAAATGGCATTTTAAAAATGTTTGAAAATTATTTATATTACTTCGTATTTTTTTTACAAAAAACATGTCTTGAGAACATAGTTGGGTATCTAGAGTAAATTTTTACGACGAAATAAATTTATAAAGTGCAAAAAAGTTGAATTTTTTGCATTAATAGCGGGTACAGCGGCAGTTTTTTCCCAACACATTTCACTTTGAACAACTAAATAAAATTAAAAAAACACCAAAAGAATCGTTGTTTTTTATAAAAAAAAAAAACTATTCAAACGATTTTTATGCTACAAAGCAAAAAAATAACCGATTGAAAATCGGTGCACCCGTTAAGGCTTGTTTAAAGAAAACAACATTTGAAGTAAATATTGCTCATGTAAAATATAGGGCAAGGAGTTTTGTAACTAAAGCTAGAAAACTCCTTACGTCATACCATATTGGACCTCAGCGCCTCTAGGGCTTTGTTGAGACAAGTTGGCAATCTACTAAATTTAAAATTTAACAGTAATTTGTAAAAATATCAAAATTCAAATATAATATAAAAAAATTAAATAAAAAAATTATCGATATTTTGTTCAAGATACTCTTTCAATCTATTTTTAAATGAAGAAATATTTACACATTCTTTAAGGCTATATATATGGTAAACTATTAAATTCCTGACTACCCATATATTCTACCATTTGTTTTGTGATCTCTAAACGGCATCTTGCACTTCAGATGTTTGAGCTGTTACTGGTATTAAAAGATTGTTGATGTATTGAAAAACTTATAGCGGGTTGGCCAATGTTATTGTGTGACACTTTTCTATCGATATTACCATGGGAGATGCTCATCTGAGATAAGTGAAGTTATTCCACGAGCCCGAGTTTTTATTCGTAATACTCGCTTATCTAGTAGAGCACATCCGTTTGTAGTTGATCCAAGGTAGTAATCCAAGGTCAAGTACTTTAAACGACTTTGCATTAGCGACTGAGAAATAATAAAATTAGTTTTTTCATCAAACTTCAATAAAATTCCAACTGCAGCTATTATCTTACTATGAAGATATTCGATATGTTGATGCGAGACCTAATTGATTTGGATAATAACTGTCAAGTACATTACGGATTGCACTTCCTTTCACTTGTGTAACATCTATACAAATTACGTTGTTTGCATTGTTGCAACTTGAATAAGGCCTGGTGGCTAGGTATTCTGTAGGACTATCGACGATTATCGTCTACTTTTTGAAGTTAAATTACGCACATATTTTATAAAAATTTTAAATAATTTTAACAATTTTGGTAAAAAATACCCTAAATTATTATTACTAAATTATATTACCCTAAACGAGCACTAGCTACTATGGCCTTCGGCGCGTTGTAGCGAAAACAGATCAGTGCCTCTGGTGTGAATCGAACCCACGACCCCCGCACTGATAAGCCAGCACGCTACCAACTAGCCTACCGGGGCGCACTTTTGGTAAAAAAAAACATCATCACAACGATAGCAATTTAATTATCGTTTTAAACAAAACGATATCGTTTTCTTAGAGAATCTGCCCCCTGAATCTTATAAGTTTAGTTTTGTTGGCATTTAATTTAAAGCTCCATCACGTCCAGAGCAGGTTCTTAACATTAGTATTAAACTAATACCAATTATTTGAAAATGAAATATTTAAAAAAAAAAAAAAATTATTTACAAAAATTAAGATTTCTGCGGCACATATTTCGAACCCATTCTGAAATTTGTATATGATGTAGATAACATGTCAACTATGATCAAAAAAATTAAAAAAAATAAAATTACAATACGCATTTTGAGATTTTAGTCAATCGAGGACATTTTTATTTTTTGTATCCTCTTTTTAAAAAGAGAAGGTTATATAAGCTTTATTATGAGACTAAGTTCATAAGGATTGGATAACGCTTTCACGAGATATGATATATTGAACACCATGTTTTTTACTACAAAGTCACAAATTTAAACTGCGATAAAACGCAAACTACAACGAATTTGGGAAAATTATTTATTAAAAAATTTGATAATTTTGTTTAAATCGGGAAAGGTGAATCCGAAAAAGCCAATATTTGTGTCTACGTTTTTCATTTTCACACTTTATTAAAAGAATTTTTTTAAAATCAGTAGTATAATCGTCAATTTATTCGAAAATCATGTTTTTTAAATTGTTTGTTTGAACTTTCTTTTTGTACGTTCGATTAATCGAATAAATTTTATTCGAGTGACCACCCTATACACATACATATTGATTTATTATATTAAAAGTGTATTAGACGGTAGTAAAATTTAATGACCACAAATAGTTGTACATGAAATAGACAAGGAGCTTATGAAACTAACAAGGAAAGTATTTTTAAAGTCACCCTTTGGTCACCCAACTGTCTAGCTAAAAAAAGGTCCCAGCCAGAAACTGCTGGTGGTACAAAAAATCACGCAGCTGCAGTACCATTGGCTTAACGCGGAATTGTCAATAAATTACTGGTGGGATACCTGTTTAAGGCGCTGGTTTAACAAAAAAAAAAAAAAACATTGGCAAAGAATTGTCTGAGACCACTATGCCAATGTTGGCAAAAGTCTGCTATCCAGCCAGAAATTGCCAACAGTTTAAAATTTGTTTTTTTTAAATTTTTGTTTGTTTAAAAAATATTATAATTTAAAACATTCTGAGTTTGATCACGGTTTCAGACGTATTTTTTTTTTGTGGTTTTTGTATACTTTTTGCTACCAATTTTTTTTAAGACCAACTTTTTTTGTTTTGCCAAAATTGGTAAGTTGTATCCAGTAAAACGTATGCCAGTCCTAGTAAATTTGAACAAGCAATGGGTACCCAGCAGTTATCATTCACCTACGTTAAATTCTATCAATTACACAGTTCAACAAAATCAGAAAAATTTATTTCTGATGGACTTTGGGACGCAGATCATTAACATGGTCTTAGAATTTCAAAGTAAGCTAATGTTAAACACATATTTGCAAACAACTTTTTGTTGGAAATATATTTTTTTTTGCTAAAGTTTTTGCAACAAACTGCAAGATTTAAAATAATGCCGCTACTTTTTTAGTAAAATAGCATTTAAAATTGAAATTTCTCATATTTCACGATTTTGCTAATAAAACATATACAAAAAAAAAAAAATAAGGCCGTATTTTTTTAGGCGTTAAATTTCATGTTTAGGGGTTAAAAATTACACCATATTTTGGTTTTTTCGGCTTATTTTGAATTGTTTCAGAGAAATTGTTGAAGACGCATTAACTGATATACGAAACATGGCACATAACTTTCAAGTATTTTTGTTATTAAAAATAATGTATTTTAAGTGATATTAAAAATGGCGTTTTGTTCAAGAATTACAGTTGGATGATGCCAAAAATATGTTTTTTTTATTTAATAGAGGAGGTATCTAAGATTTTTCCGACAATCGTAATTGTTTACCTTTTTTGCAACTTTTTGCAAAGAGCTTTTTAACCTATATTTTAAAAATTTTAAATAAATGGCAACCCTAACAATGTACATAGGCTATATTGGTATCAAAATTTTTGTTTTCTTGAGTACATCATAGCTGCGATAACAAAAACAATATGAATGTTTTTCAGACATGTATTAAATTTGACCCCACCATTTAACGTTTAAACGTTAGGTTGGGCCGCTAAAAAAAATACGTGTCCCTCTTTATGATTTATCACATATCCAAACTTCATCGAGAGAACCCATCGTGAGACTCTCCTTGTTACCCATTGTGTACGGTAAAAGAAACCATTTATTTAGTGATAATTAGGGCAACAAAGAACAGCTCTAAAACTGTGTTTTCAGAGGTTAAACAGTAAAATAAGCCGTTAAAATAAAAAAATAAATTTTTAATTTTTAAAGAAATACGCAACAAATAAGCTTATATTTACAAAATAAGCTAAAATAAGCAAATTTTAAAAAATAAGCTAAAAAAGCCTCATTAAAATTAGCTCAAAATCAAAACTTGTGTTCCATCCAAATAGTTCTAGTCTTTCAAATAAAAAACAAGCTCTAGCTTATTTTTGGTTGCCCTAATGATAATACAAGAAATTTGCTACTATCTATCAAATTTATTAAAAAGTTGTCGATAATCAAAGTGGTTACTGCAAATTTGGGTTTCCCAATCAATAGTGGCATTAAATAAGGGTTTATGTAGAACCAATCGAATTGTGGATTACATTGTTCATAGAAGCAACTAATGATTGGTATTTGTAAACGGATTTCAAACAATGTTTTTTTTCGAAACAGTATATTCAAATTTATAACTCAACATTTATAAGTGTTTGTGGTGTAGAGAATAGACAGACATCATTGTACACAGTTACTACGAGTTTGCGAGTTCAAATCCCTCAAAAATATTAAAATGTTTAAATACCAAATATTTTAAATAAAAGAAAATGTGATTCTGGGATAGAGGACTATTAATCCAAGAACCTGAAGAACAATAAAATTTAATTTAATTTCAATAAAATTTTGTGAAATGTAATAATATTTAAATTTTTACATAGCTAAACGTCGTTTACGTTACTTCTGAAAGCACTAGAAAAACACTTTTAGAGTTTCTGAATTTTCCAATATCTATAAAGTATAAAGCCAAGCTTCCTTTCAGTTCCTATAAATTTAACGTGTCAAATCCAACAACAGAAATAAAAACGACCAAATATTTTTTGGACAGTTTTTTTACAAAAAATATATAGTCCTGTTTGTTGTTGTAGGAAAAAGATCTGCAGAAACAAGGGGATGTAGATGATGTGATATCAGATATTAATTATGGGTTATGTCTTTCTCAAAAAAATCGCGATTTTCACTTAAAAAAGTTTCCTTTCAAAACAGAAACTATCATAAAAGTTAATTTCAATAACTCAAAGCAAACCGTGGATAAAAAATTGAGACAATAAGCGTGAATCTTGTGAAATATAAAATTAATAATTCATAAAGAAGATCTCAAAATGCGTATTAAAGTTTAAATGATGTTCATAAAGCCTGGTTTGATACTGTATATCGGAATCTAATGAATATATCGAAGTATTAAAATCGTATATATGGGCAACTGGAATGGAAGTGTGCTAAAGAGTTTTATGTGGATTTAAATTGTAATATTCGGTTTACATTTGAAGTACTTCCTAGTAAAATAGTGAGATCCAACTCACTGGTTGCAGAACAACTTATAGTGTATTATAACATGTTCTGTTTCTGTTCTACATTACTTTGTGACTCGCATGAACCTGTTCTAGAACCGGTTCCAAATTACCGGTGGTAAAAGAAGCTGTTCTAGAACACGTGCAAAAGTAATATGTTCTAAAAATGTTTGCGGGGTTATGACACGGGAATTGTACTTTACAAAAAGTAAAGGAAACTTTTAATATCCCTGAATATAAATAAAGGCTCCTCTGTAATATTTCCGCCTTATCTGGTCTTAATTCGATTACTCCATTAATCAAAACGATGACTTATAAGTAGGGCTCGGAAGTTAATGCATTTTTAATTGTGTTTTACATAAATAAAATATGCATTAAATATCATACAAAATGCATATAATATAACTTTTTATCAACGTTTGCAACATTATTAACAAAATCTATGTAAGTTTTGTCTTGAAATATGGTTAAACATTTGAAATTGTGCGATAATCATAGTACGAAAGCTAGTGATTAAGTTCTTCTGATATTTTTTTTATCTTCGTAATAAAACAAAAATATCAAAAAAATTCTTATAAATTTGAAAAACAAAATTTATAAAGTATTATTATTTTCTAAAACCGTAGATTTTAATACAATTAAAAAAAAACTTATGACATGCAATCTTCTGCAAAATATGCATTTATAGCAAAATATGCAACAAACAAAGATAAACATGCATCAATAATATGCATTTATAGCAAAATATGTAAAAATTTGTATTTATAGAAAAATATGCATTAACAAAGCTGTGAAATTTGATTGCAAATACCCTGATCTCCAAAGATATTTGCTTACCTTGTCTCCAGTGTACGACAACAAATATGTACACTCATAGACATGAATTTGCAAAAAATAGCAGAAGAATAAAGGGTGTTTTTTATATAGGTATAGAACTTTAAGTTGTCAACACTTTTTTAACTGGCGGCCATTTTGTCAGCTGTCAAGTGTTTTATGTTTAGTTTGGACTGACGCCTGAACAACGCTTCCAAATTGTGCAAATTTATTTTTAAAATCATGGTTCTGTTCAAAATACGTATCGCGCAAGAACTGTGCGAATTTTGTTTAGCGATGAAGCTCACTTTTTGTTAAATGGAACCGTCAATAAACAAAACTGCCGTATTTGGAATGATGATAAACCTTTATATCCAGAAAAACTGACTGGTTGGTGTGCTTTATGTGCTGGTGGAATCATTGGCTCGTACTTCTTTAAAAAGATGCTGGTCAGAACGTTACAGGCAGTGGTGACCGCTATAGGGCCATGATTACTGACTTTTTCGTTCAACAATTGAACAATTATGATATGCAGGAGCTGTGGTGTTAACAAGACTGCGCAACATACCACACAGCTCGTGCTACAACTGATTTACTGAAGGAAACGTTTGGTAACCTTATAGGTTCACGTTTGGGACCCTTGAATTGGCCTCCAAGATCGTGCGATTTAACGCCGCTGGATTATTTTCTGTTGGGATATGTAAAGTTGCTAGTCTACGCCGATAAGCCCGAAAAGATTGATCACTTGGAGGACAACATTCGAGTCATTATTGCCAATATACGGCCACAAATGTTGGAAAAAGTCATCGAAAATTGGACTTCCAGATTAGAATACGTCCGAGCCAGCCGTGGCATTCATATGCCAGAAGTCATATTTAAATAAAGGCTAGAAGATTATCTTTCGAATAAAGTAAATTTCATGTCAATTTAATAGATTCATGTAAGTTTTATTCTATTTCAAAGTTATATACCCAAAAAAAAAACACCCTTTACATAGGTCCATTAAGAAAGATATTTTTCAAAACCAGTTTGTTTTTTTTTTGGCCGTTGATTAGTGTATTTTTTTTGAAAAATAAAGCAATTGGATATACATTTTTAATTGAATGACTATTTTTGTTTAAGCCCTGCCTATTCTGGAGGCAGTAACTTTCTAAAACTTCTGGTTCTGATTTGATCTTTAGCCAGATCGAAATACTAGTATCAACCTAGCTAATATGTCTGATTTTCTTGTCGGTTTTGAGGATTTTACTAAATTATAATTACCTTTGCCTGCATTAATATACACCTTTTTTTTGTAAAACATTTATCACCACCGTAACATTAACTTCAGCTTAATAATGATTTTTAAAAAATATATTCAAAATATTTACTATTATTATTGTTTATGATGAATTTCGTTGAATTAAAAAAACTTAATAATCCACAATAATTTACTGATCCACATGTGTATTGACAGTAGCATTCGAATGAAATACGATAGCACCACCACGACGTTGAAAATATTTTTCCCGTTGCGAGCGCCAATAATGGATGGCCGATAAAATGCAGACACCGCATAGGAATACAATAAAACAGGACAATGTTATCGACAATATTAATAAATATGATTGCATTTGTTGGGAATGCAGTGACATGGTATCCAATGAAGCTTGTAATATTTTCTGAAAACTCTTGGAGCTTTCTAAATCATGTTCCGCCTGTTGTAGCTCATCCTGGACATGTGATATACAAGTAACATCGCGTATATGAGTGGTCTCCAGAGCACTATTATCATGTTCTATATTTAGAATAGTATAATCATTTAATTGTGGTTTTATCAACAGCCAATGAAGATAATTACAATTAAAACGATTAAGCGATATACCCAATTCACCCAATTGTGGAAAAGCCTTAGCAAATGTATATTTTCCTTTGATTTCAGTTAAATTATTGGCATCCACAAAAAATGATCTTATATTCGCATTGGACGGCACAAACATATCCAAATTTAGTTCCGTTAAATTGTTGTAAGACAAATTAAGATTATCCAGCATGTTCAGTTTGGCAAACATACCAAATGTTAATTTTTTAATACCCGTAGCTTTTAAATTTAATATTGTTAAATGTTGTAAATACTGAAAGGTACTTATGTTGGGGGTACCCACTGGATTATACGATAAATCCAATTCAGTTAAATGAGTCATCAGGGTAATATTTGTTATATCTGTTAAATTATTATGCCTTAATAACAGCACATTAACACCTTGACCGTTAAATACTTGTACATTTTTTATAGAATTATTAACCGCCGTTAAAAAATTAGTGCCATTAACCGATAATGTCGACAACTTATTCGAATCCAAATCTAATTTCTTAGTTATAGTTTTATTACACAACGAAAATTCGGTTAATTCATTGCGTGCGAGTACCAATACCTCAGGACCATAGGAATGTTGAAATGTTTGCGGATCAAATGATTTTAAACGATTATAGGCTAAATTTAAATCTCTTATATGCCTTAAATGATAAAATACTTCCGGTTTTATGAATTCCAATTGATTATAATCCAAGTACACCGCATCCATATAAATATTTTCAAAAAATAAATCTTCTGGTATAAATGACAATTGATTATTTGATAATATCACTTTGTTCATATTGGTGAGACCCCTAAAGGCCAATGAACCGATGGTATGTAATTTATTATAACTTAAGTCCAAACGCATTAAATTATGGGCTCCCACAAATACCGAGGTATTTATTTTCTCTATATGATTGTGACTCAAATTTAGAGTAGTCAACATGCTGGCTGAAGTAAAGGTATTTCGTGATATATCCTCAATTTCCGTATTTGAAACATCTAAAGTCTTGAGACTTGTGAAGACGTCAAATAATTTAGCGGGTATATCCAAGAGTATCGAATTATAAAATTTCATAAAATTTGTTTGATTAGCCTTTATATAAGGGGTTATTTTAACATTTTGCGAATGTGTTATTTGAAAACCCGATACCGTACAAAATTTTTCCATACCTCCTATATTGGTATTATATTCATCACATTTAAGTACTACATCCTCGGCTTTACACAAGGATATTATTATAAAAATTATTAATAATTTTAAGGTTTTTAATTTTTTCATTTTTAGTTTTCTTCAGACTCGTTGTTGACGCTTCGATTTTTATTTTAGAACTAAATTATATTGTAGTATCTTTAAACTTAAGGAAATTTTAATATAATTTTATATAAAAATTTTATCTCTTGAGTTTCACATTATATATAATTTTGCATTTATATATTTAAATTTTTTTTTTTAATAATGATAAGCATAAAATAACAATATTTTTATTTTAAATATATTTTAAAAACGTTTATTTTGTTTCATTTAGTTAAATAAAAACAAAGCGAACTGATAAAAACTAAGACTGAATAATAATTAAAAAAAAAAAAAAGATGTAGTTCTCTGGTTCTTTGGGGTAGCCCTGAATTTGATAAAAATTTATTTTAGATATAAAAATAATAGGTACACGGAAAAAATGTAAACAGAATACAAAAACAATTACACTTTATCGTATCGGTTAAACCAACTTCACTTAAAAAAGTTTGTCAGTAGAACCTATTGAAAATGACAGTTAAAACAATTAAAAATTAAGTTAAAAAGGCGACATAGGTAATTAATTACCATCAAAATAGCTAAAAATGTAGTTGTTTTTAACTGCTGAAAAACAACTAACAAATGTAGTAAAAACATCTAAAAAAAATGTAGTAAAACAACTGTTTTGAACAATTGTTTGTTACGTGCTTTAAAAATTGTTTTTCTTTCAATTACAATGAAAAAAATTGTATTTCCTACATCCTACTTAAAACGCAAAGTCAAATTTCAGGCGTTACTACAGTTATAACGTTTTTATACACTAAAGATACAATTACATTTTCTAACTATGAGCATATCAATCACAGCAAATATATACTAAACGAGAATTTCTAAAAACTCGACATAATCTTCAATTTTTAAATAACTAACAAAAACTTACTGTTTATTGTAAAATTTGCTATTGTTTATTTAAAAACTAAAAAAACTGCTTCAAACAACTATACAAAATTTTTCTTCAGTTGTTTTTTTAAATAACTGGAAGATGACAAAGCCAATAGTGATAATATGTTGTTGTTGTTTTTGTTTTTTCTTTGATATTTTAAATTTTGAATCACGCTCCTAGACGAGGACAAGAAATTCTCATTGAGTTTGTGATTTAACATAACAAATATCTCTAGAAATCCTAATAACAAAGTCCCCTGAAGATTTCCTTGGGCAGAAATGAAATCCGGATAGGGACAAGCCTACAGCAGATTGTTTTCACAATTTGTTAAATAAGTTTTGGGACTTTAGCACATTTAATTACTATAAATGCAACTGTCATAATAGTTTTTTGTTTCTTTTATTAATTAATAATCATAAAATTACAAATTATATCCTATTACCCTAACCACTAGCTTCTATGGCTTTCGGCGATTTGTAGCGAAAACAGGCCAGTGCCTCTGGTGGGAATCGAACCCACGACCCCCGCACTGATAATCTCACCGGGGCGCACCTGTCATAATAGTTGTTTTGTACTATTTCAAAGAAAACCAACTGTATTGTTAGTTATCCTATGGGGAATGGGACCGGTTCTGCGTGTGTCACGGGATCGGTTCTGCGTGTGTCACAGGATCGGTCCCTTCGTGTCAGAGACCGGTCCTCTGCTTAACCCTACCCTATGTAAACAACTGGCAACTTTAACATTGGCTTGTCGTAGCAGTGGCTCATTTGTCCTGCTTTAAACCACATAGTGGCATGCCACAGGACTAACCAAAGATGGGCATACCACAAGCCTGTGGCAAAAGGGCCATGTCGTATAAAATAAACGAAAACTAAACAGTTTCCAATGGGTAAAATTCTGGCCAACTGGCTTTTTCTTGTTAATAAGCATTCTTGTTAAGTGGTATGTCCTCCCTTTACCAGTCATAGGATTGGTAATTTTAGGACAATTGACACTGCTTAACCCACTTCAGTATTAAATTATACCAGTCCTGTGATAAGTCCTTCTTTAACCAGTCACTTTTAACTCCTCATTCCCCATAGGGTAATTAACTCCTCATTCCCCATAGGGTAAAAACAACTACACCTGATTACTATACAAACAACTGTCATGCAGTAACTGTAAAACTTTTTTGAGTGTAAAACTCAGAGTATAAAGAATATGGACTATTCCGAATCCAGCATTTATAGGCTATCTCTTTGGGCATTTTTTTTTTTTCTATAAGTACTTTTTTTATTTATTTATTTATATATTTTATTTAATGTTTATAGAACATAGTTCCTTACAGACTAAGAATAACTTTATTTTGATGTATTAAATTCTACAATTTGATCTACATTCAATAAATTGAAATCTCTAACTGTCCTGATTAGAGGACTTGAACGATGACAAATTTCAAAAAACAAATCATTTTGACGAATGTGTCTACTGGGTACATTAAACGGAATTTTCTCCAAGAAACTGGAGCAATCAATACTACCATTTATTAAATAAAATAAGAATAGCATTGCTTGAATCCTACGCCGAGTTTCTAACGTTTCCAAACCAAGATGCATGCAACGGACTTCATATGTAGGAATTGGATAAACAAAATTCAAATGCGGTAATGCAAACTTAATAAATTTTTTCTGTATTTTTTCAATACGTTTAATATAAATATCTGCATGAGGGCTCCAAATTATTGCACCATATTCTAATTAAGACCTCACATAAGAAGCATACAACAATTTTAAGGTATAGGGATCAGAAAAATTATTATAATTTCTTCTAATAAAAGCAAAAGTAGAGTAAACTTTATGAAAACTAAATAAATAATATAACGATTATATAAACATTATTATTATAAACAACTCAAAAGGTTCACTTTAGCCAACATATTTGCTAATGTGAACCATTAATAAAAACTTTCTAAAATCGTATAAAAAAGTGTAGACACTAAGTAAAAATTACCGACGCTACGGGTAATAATCTTGTCGATATGGAATGGCTTAAGTGCTCGGAGTTTGTATGCTTATACAAAGATTTGGAACAATGCGCTGATTGTGCCAGTCTTAGTCCAAGGGTACTAAAAACTACAAGAAGCATGACCAAAAGTTATCCATTCCCCCTCCAAATTTAATCAAAATATCTTAAATTTTTGTGCTATTTTTTGAGAGACGTTATAAGGGACTGATTCTAATCGAAATCAAAAGGCCTTATCGTTAAGCTATTTAATATAGTTCAGTGTGACAAATTTTATAGAAATACACAAATACTATGTCCTCCAGCGTTCGGAAAGTAAAAATGCCAATTTTTTTTTTGCATGAGCACAAGGTCTTAATGAAAACGGATTTTTACCGAAAATGCAAAGTATATAGAATTAAATAAACTTAATTAAATAAAATCTTTTTGTTTATTATTATGAATAGGAACAGAACATTAGCGCTCAACGTCGACGGTTGTTGTCGGTTCATGTTTAAATGATGTTAATTCTTTTGTTGTTAATTGATTTTCGTGGTTTGTAGCACAATGTATTGATGTAAACATACCAGAATTTCGTTTATAGCGTTAAAAGCACAATTTAAAGCACGAATAACTGACAAATTTGTTCACCAACTTCGCCTACCACTGCAAATTTTTGTAAATGATTTAATTCCTGTAATTTATTAATTGCATTTATGAAAAATGCATAATTTGAAAAAATAAAAACGAAATTATTTTAAATATAACGTGAATTTAAATTTGTCAAATATCTAGAGATGGGAAAAGGGTAAATACCTGGTAAAAACAGTAAATTGGCTAGACATAGGTAAATACCCGGGTATTTACCAAAAATTGGGGTTTATTTACTATGTTGGAGAAAATTTAGCGAACAAACACATTGGCCAGCAAAATCTAAAGTACTTTACAATAAATTTTATAACTAGCAATACTTACAGAGCAGTTGAAAAACTACAATTTACGCCCAATATATTGGTTTAACAGACAAATAAAACTTTTCCTCAAAGAAAGACAATATGTTCTTTTTTATTATCATCAAGTTCAGTTATTGATATTTCAATTGTTTTTTATAAATACCCAAATAAATTTCCAAAAAAGGTATATACATGTAGGTTTTTTTTTAATAAATTTTTTATAAAAGGTTTAAAATTGTCAAATTTTCCACATACTATTGGCTGCACTTATTAAGTTAGTTATAGTTGGGTTTAGTTTTGTAGATTTTAAAAAAAGTGTATGATGTCATTTTGTATTTACGCAAAAAAAGCTGAGACAATGCGTAGCCCTTTTTGGATGTTTTTGGTTTTGTGTCAAAAGTCTGGTTGTCATTTTTTGATGAAAACCGGTAATTGCATTTGTTGTGTTTAAATATTGCCTTTTTTATATTTATGTTATTGTTTTTGTTGATGCATTGTGGTTTTTTTTTGAAGACGGAGGAGTGAGTGATTTTGATCACTTAAGCTCACGTGCTCAAAATTTTGTCACGCACAATTTACAGAAGGTTAAAAATATTTTTAATACATTTAGCAAAATGCAAGTGATTAAGTTGAATTTCAATCACGGCCACTAATAATTTACTCGCGCTCACGAATTTATGCTCACGCACTAAATTTTCCTAATAAAAAGCTATGGAAACCATATCATTGATCCATGTATTTTATATTATATTAATTTTATTTTATATTAATTTAACAAAATGAAAATTTTTAATTTATTCTCGTCTCTGTGATAATGCTTGATTTGTGAAAAAAATGTGTCACTAGCGCATCTCTATTCCGTATTTTTTGCGTTTGTTTTGTATTGCTGTGATATTATTTTTGATATTATTATTATTGCTGTGATATTATTACCAACTACGTAATTAGAATTATTAGTTTTGCCAAATATTTGTGATGAAAATTATGATAAAGAAGATGCCATTAAAGAAGATGATGATAATAGCGATTAAGATAGTTATGATGATAATAATGTTGAAGTGATGATGATAATAATGAAGATGAAGATAATGCTAATTGGGATTTTATGATGAATTTTATAATTCAGAATAACACAATTGTTCTAATATTTTTTATTATTTTTTCTTCCATTTTTTTTTTCTAAAATGCTGGGATTTTATGTATTTATGATTAGTCATCAGTAAAAATTATAATATTCTCTTACGTGACTTCTTTCAGATAAATTTGAAAATTGTCGTGATTTTAAGTTTAATTTTACTTATAAAGGGTCCGCCAAAGAACTTTTTTTTTTTGAACTCCTGAACCAATTGGACTTTCTATGGCGTCATACCAAGGTCTTTATGCAAAATTCGTCTCAATGATGTCTCCGAAATGTTCAATTGTTGAGAACGACTGTGAATTGATGTTCATGGCGCTTCACGCACACTTTCTGCCACAGCAGCAATATTCTCGGGTGTACACTCAGGGGAACTTCTGCTTTAAAAATATGTAGTTGTTTGGGTTGTAATACAGTTTCTTTTTTTTATGTAAATGTCAGTCATTTGTAGAACAAATTAAAATATTTACTAACCTTGTTGTTCATTTGAAAAAACAACTAACATCAAATGACTGTTTTATGATTTTACATTAATTTTTTACAGTTGTTTTTTCGTTATTTAAAAAAATAAAAAAAATAAATGTTTGTTTATTTTTTACTACCATGTGTTTCATTTTTACTACAATTGTTAGTCATTTCTTTTACATTAAAAAACAAATGACAATGTTAGTTGAATTTACTGTAATGTAAGTCGTCCTTTCTTTAAGTGAAATTTCATTTGTTTTCAACTACAATTGCAGTGGTCTTTACCTACATAGTATTCTAAGTGTACGCACTGTTTTTGGCTTTTCACGCTTTGGTTTATCGATGAGGATGCCAGTTTCTTTCAAGATAACGAACAAACGGACCATATTCGTTCAGCGGAAGGATAAAAGTAATTATCTGTCAAATCAGACATGAGCTAAGTGTTACCATTCACGAAATAAGCACTAGTTAAAAAAAAACGTTAGATGGCGGACCCTTTATAAATAAACATAACGCATTAATTCTTTGAATTTTTTAATAACACTTGATTTATTTATTAATTCATTATGATTTATTAATTTGTCGCTTTCCGTTCCAAAGTTACAGATCTTTTTTCAGAAGAACAATAAAAACATGCCTAACAGGTTAAAGAAATTTGTTCTTCCGTTTTTTTTTTTTCTAAAATGTGGTTTTTTTAATATTATTCTGTACTAAAAAAATTATAATATTCTCTTTTGTGACTTTTTTGAGATAAATTTGTACATCTGTTGAATTTAGTGAGAAACAAAAATTGGAATTTAAGTTGAATTTATACTGATATAAATACATATTAAAGGGTGATTTTTTAGCAATTTTCTTTTTGGCAACACTGTTTTGGCAGCTAAGTTGTTTTCGTGTAACATGTTACTGTTAAACATGTTCAGTTTGGTCTATAATTTAAGTATGAATCGACTTACAAACGAACAACGCTTGCAGATTATTGAATTTTATTATCGAAATTCATGATTGGTTAAGAAAGTACATCACCAATTTATGGTCAGTTTGGGCGACCTTCTGAGACTTATATTCGGAATCTTGTGACTAAACATCGCACCAAATTTACATTATTGGACATTAAACCACCAATACGCATACAATTGTGTGTAAAACCTTTTAAAATACAGCTGGTGCAAGAATTGAAGCTACACGACCTACCACAACGGCTAAATTTTGGTGCATGGGCGCTGACAAAGTTGGATGAAGATCCACTTTTTATACGAAAATTGTGTTCAGCGACGAAGCTCATTTCTGGTTGAATAGATACGTGAAAAAGCTAAATTGCCGTATTTGGTGTGAAGAGCAGCCAGAAGTATTGCAAGAACTGCAAATGCATTCTGAAAAATGTACTGTTTGTTGTGGTGGCATCATTTTACCGTACTTTTTCAAAGACGACGAAAGCAGGAACGATATTGTGAATGGCGAGCGCTACCGTGCGATTATTACAAATTTTGTTTTGCCCAAAATGGAATGGCTGGACTTGGGTGACATGTGGTTTCAACAAGACGGTGCCACATGCCACACAACACGCTGAACAATGGCCTAATTGAGAGGCGAGTTCTGGGAACAGTTTATTTCACGTTTGGGGCCGGTCAATCGTGCGATTTAACGCCTTTGGACTATTTTTTATGGGGCTATGTTAAGGATCATGTCTAAAAGCACAAGCCCGTAACGGTTGACGCAATGGAAGATAATATTGAAGAATTTATTCGTGAGATACCGGCCGACATGTTGGAGAGAGTAAGCTAAAAATTGGACCCAGCGTATGAACCATTCGAGGTGTAGCCGCGGTCAACGTTTACATGAAATCATATTTAAGCATTGAATTATATAGATCGTTTTATCGACTCAAATAAAGATTTCATACATTTTTGCTATAATTTTCAATTTTATTTATTAATTCATCGCCTTTCGTTCAAAAGTTACAGCCAAAAATGTTAACTAAGATCGTTTTCCGAAAGGATCTTAAGCTCGTTTAAAAAAAAATAAAAATTAAATAAAAGAAGATCAAAAATGTAAGAAAACAAACTCATATTTTTCCATCTAACTTCTGAATGCATGAACTGCATTTGATCAATGCGGAATTTGCGAAAAAATATGCCGCCAAAAAGTCGTGGATCATTTTTTTTTTTTTTTTCTTTAGTCCTATATTTATCCATACATGATCTAGAAACTAAATCCGCTGTCATATTAGAGTTACCACAAAATTGCATTTATATATATTCCAGAGCACCGTGTAAAATGCAACTAATTTGCAAAAATCTAAATTATTTACATACAAAGATGATGTACTTGGCAAAAGAAAAAATTTGATACCAATATTGCCCTATTTAAAACGAAGAGTTACCACCCCATTGCATTTTTGTCAAAACGCGAACTAGCACGAATTTCAAAAAAACTGAGACCCGTATTTAATTAAATCGACTAAAGATTAAAATATGTTAATTTGGCATTTTTATTACAAACAACCCCGAACAAAAAATTCAAAAAACCCTTTTTTTTACAAAATATCCTTAAAAAAAAGGACATGGATGATCATCCTTGGACAAATTGGATATACAGTTGGACGCGCCTTAGAAAATCCTTTCTTATGATGCCCATATTGTATATATTGGTAAGGAAACAGATTCTTAAATTAACAAAACATGCAAAAATAGACCCTTTTTCAAAATGGTCCAGCTCACGAGAGGTCAAAGCTAGAGCCAAAATATTTTAGATGTCATCATAAAAAATAACAATTTTCATTTTGAGGGGGTACACCTTGCACTAATTTCGCTTCCATACAACTTGAGTCCCTCTAATATACATATATTTTAAAAACTACTGCATATAAAATTTTTTAATGTGATTTTCGGTTTTAGGGGGCCTCAGTAAACAATAAAAATAAATAAAATACAATGTATGAGGCGTAAAATTTTTTGAAATTATGTTATTAATTAAATAATATTACTTATACAAATGAACATAATATTTTTACCTTTATGAATATTCTATAAATACCTAGCTAAGAACTTGCTTTATAATTATCTCATTCGATTTGTATGATTTAATATTGATCAATGACTTATTATAAAAAGTTTTCCTTAGGCAAGTATTCGTTCATAAGTGACAAATATAATATTTTTTGTTAATGCGAATTATGAAATTGAGATAACGCAAAACATTACATTATTTAGATTTCATCTATCCAATTAAATATAAAACACTTTCATTTGTATTCATAATATTTTATTATGAAAGTTAAATAATGTTATGAATGCAATTTTTTCCAACTTCAAATAACTAAATAAAATTATTTCTGCCAACATTGATAATAAGTAATATAAATATTATCCTTTGGCGAAATTCGTTCATAATTCAAAATATTGCAATAAGCAACGCTTTTATAAAACCAAATAAAAAATTAACAGAACAGTTAAATTTAGGAAGAAAAAGATACAGTGGAACACGGTTATAAAGACCTCGTAGGGACAGGACAATTTAGTTCGTTATGACACAAGTTCGCTATAAGCGTGGTAAACATTTTCCAAAAATTAATAAAATAACAGGACTTTTGCTTCAATTCTCCAAATTTTAAAATTTTTGTGTGTAATATAGAAACCATTTTGCCATTAAATACCGTTTCGTCCATTTTTCAATTCTTTTAATTGAACTTTTAAGTAAGAAGTTAAAGTTTTTTAAATTTGCAGCACATTTTTCTTTTTAATATCTAGATTTTTTTATGTGTTCGTTACAAGCGTCAAAATTTGTGCGAAAATTCGCTATGAACGATGTTCCCTATAATCGGATTATTTTGTATGACATATGGTAGTAATTTCGTTGGGAACAGAAAAATCGTTCGTTATAACCGAACTCCACTGCATATAAAAAACATATATTGTAAGGTATTACTGCTTTCAAATCAGTTATTAATCTGAAAGCTTTTTTATTAATTACACGGCATGACAGAAAAAATTAATAGAGATCCGACCATTAACTATATATATATGTATGCACAGCGCATACTTTAGGGACACGGCCAAAATTTTCCCCGAAATATGCGGTGTATCGAACCAACTGTCCTCATATGCTAGATGTATCAAAAAGCGCGAAAACTTTGCGGACAGTCCCCAAAGTAAGCAAATGTCCCTAAACTATGCGGGGGAACGAATAAATGTCCCTAGAGTATGCGCTGTGCATACATATACATTAGAGTTCGTTTTCAATTTTTTTTTTTGATTTTGATTTCTGGATATTATCACTTTTTAGAAGGTTTTTGTATCAATAAAAATAATAGCGTATTTTTTTTTTTTTTTTCCAACTCCTTCCCGTGCCTATAGGCGACTCAAATCGCGGATTTTGGGTCCCTTTCCCATACAACAAAAACGGTTAAATATATGTCAAATCTGACTTCAGTATTCGATTCTACGGGAAAACTTAGGCCCATAAGCTTTTTTTAGTTTTTGGAATGCAACAGAATGCATAATTAGAGTGGTCCAAAAAAATAATTAAAAAAAAAAAATTAAAATATTTGTTTTGTTAAATTTTTTTTACAATGAAAAAATACTTACATCTGAGAAAAATGGTCCAAAAATTTTAATTTTGTAGTTACCCGTTCAAAAGTTATTAAAGTTTAAAAATTTAATTTTTTAGTGAATACAAAATAATTTATTGGTTTATATAATAATTTATTGGATTTGAGTCGCCTATAGGCACGGGAAGGAGTTGGAATTAAAAAAAAATACGCCATTATTTTTATTTATACAAAAACCTTCTAAAAAGTGATATTATCCAAAAATCTATTTTTTTAAATTAACTCTAATATATACATATACATCTTATACGCTAGATGTAAAGGGTCCGCCATCTAACTTTTTTTTCAACTAGTGCTTATTTCGTGAATGGTAACACTTAGCTCATGTCTGATTTGACAGATAATTAGTTTTATCCTTCCGCTGAACGAATATGGTCCGTATGTTCGATATCTTGTGAAAAAAGTGAAATAAGCTGGCATCCTCATCGATAACCCAAAGCGTGAAAAGCCAAAAACAGTGCGTACACCCGAGAATATTGCTGCTGTGGCAGAAAGTGTGTGTGATGCGCCATCAACATCAATTCACCGTCCTTCTCAACAATTGAACATTTCGGAGACATCATTGAGACGAATTTAGCATAAAGACCTTGGTATGACGCCATACAAAGTCCAATTGGTTCAGGAGTTCAAAAAAAAAAAGTTATTTGGCGTACCCTTTATGAAAAGGCGCGAAAACTTTGCGGACAGTCCCCACGAATAAATGTCCCTAGAGTATGACATTTGTTTACTTTGGGGACTGTCCGCAAAGTTTTCGCGCCTTTTCATAAATCTAGCGTATAAGATGAGGACAGCTGGTTCGATACACCGCATATTTCGGGTACAATTTTGGCTGTGTCCCTAAAGTATGCGCTGTGCATACATATATATATATATAGCATATAGCATATATATCTAGCGTATAAGATGTATATGTATATATTAGAGTTAATTTAAAAAAATAGATTTTTGGATAATATCACTTTTTAGAAGGTTTTTGTATAAATAAAAATAATGGCGTATTTTTTTTTAATTCCAACTCCTTCCCGTGCCTATAGGCGACTCAAATCCAATAAATTATTATATAAACCAATAAATTATTTTGTATTCACTAAAAAATTAAATTTTTAAACTTTAATAACTTTTGAACGGGTAACTACAAAATTAAAATTTTTGGACCATTTTTCTCAGATGTAAGTATTTTTTCATTGTAAAAAAAATTTAACAAAACAAATATTTTAATTTTTTTTTTTTAATTATTTTTTTGGACCACTCTAATTATGCATTCTGTTGCATTCCAAAAACTAAAAAAAGCTTATGGGCCTAAGTTTTCCCGTAGAATCGAATACTGAAGTCAGATTTGACATATATTTAACCGTTTTTGTTGTATGGGAAAAGGGACCCAAAATCCGCGATTTGAGTCGCCTATAGGCACGGGAAGGAGTTGGAAAAAAAAAAAAAAAATACGCTATTATTTTTATTGATACAAAAACCTTCTAAAAAGTGATAATATCCAGAAATCAAAATCAAAAAAAAAAATTGAAAACGAACTCTAATGTATATGTATGCACAGCGCATACTCTAGGGACATTTATTCGTTCCCCCGCATAGTTTAGGGACATTTGCTTACTTTGGGGACTGTCCGCAAAGTTTTCGCGCTTTTTGATACATCTAGCATATGAGGACAGTTGGTTCGATACACCGCATATTTCGGGGAAAATTTTGGCCGTGTCCCTAAAGTATGCGCTGTGCATACATATATATATAGTTAATGGTCGGATCTCTATTAATTTTTTCTGTCATGCCGTGTAATTAATAAAAAAGCTTTCAGATTAATAACTGATTTGAAAGCAGTAATACCTTACAATATATGTTTTTTATATGCAGTGGAGTTCGGTTATAACGAACGATTTTTCTGTTCCCAACGAAATTACTACCATATGTCATACAAAATAATCCGATTATAGGGAACATCGTTCATAGCGAATTTTCGCACAAATTTTGACGCTTGTAACGAACACATAAAAAAATCTAGATATTAAAAAGAAAAATGTGCTGCAAATTTAAAAAACTTTAACTTCTTACTTAAAAGTTCAATTAAAAGAATTGAAAAATGGACGAAACGGTATTTAATGGCAAAATGGTTTCTATATTACACACAAAAATTTTAAAATTTGGAGAATTGAAGCAAAAGTCCTGTTATTTTATTAATTTTTGGAAAATGTTTACCACGCTTATAGCGAACTTGTGTCATAACGAACTAAATTGTCCTGTCCCTACGAGGTCTTTATAACCGTGTTCCACTGTATCTTTTTCTTCCTAAATTTAACTGTTCTGTTAATTTTTTATTTGGTTTTATAAAAGCGTTGCTTATTGCAATATTTTGAATTATGAACGAATTTCGCCAAAGGATAATATTTATATTACTTATTATCAATGTTGGCAGAAATAATTTTATTTAGTTATTTGAAGTTGGAAAAATTGCATTCATAACATTATTTAACTTTCATAATAAAATATTATGAATACAAATGAAAGTGTTTTATATTTAATTGGATAGATGAAATCTAAATAATGTAATGTTTTGCGTTATCTCAATTTCATAATTCGCATTAACAAAAAATATTATATTTGTCACTTATGAACGAATACTTGCCTAAGGAAAACTTTTTATAATAAGTCATTGATCAATATTAAATCATACAAATCGAATGAGATAATTATAAAGCAAGTTCTTAGCTAGGTATTTATAGAATATTCATAAAGGTAAAAATATTATGTTCATTTGTATAAGTAATATTATTTAATTAATAACATAATTTCAAAAAATTTTACGCCTCATACATTGTATTTTATTTATTTTTATTGTTTACTGAGGCCCCCTAAAACCGAAAATCACATTAAAAAATTTTATATGCAGTAGTTTTTAAAATATATGTATATTAGAGGGACTCAAGTTGTATGGAAGCGAAATTAGTGCAAGGTGTACCCCCTCAAAATGAAAATTGTTATTTTTTATGATGACATCTAAAATATTTTGGCTCTAGCTTTGACCTCTCGTGAGCTGGACCATTTTGAAAAAGGGTCTATTTTTGCATGTTTTGTTAATTTAAGAATCTGTTTCCTTACCAATATATACAATATGGGCATCATAAGAAAGGATTTTCTAAGGCGCGTCCAACTGTATATCCAATTTGTCCAAGGATGATCATCCATGTCCTTTTTTTTAAGGATATTTTGTAAAAAAAAAGGGTTTTTGAATTTTTTGTTCGGGGTTGTTTGTAATAAAAATGCCAAATTAACATATTTTAATCTTTAGTCGATTTAATTAAATACGGGTCTCAGTTTTTTTGAAATTCGTGCTAGTTCGCGTTTTGACAAAAATGCAATGGGGTGGTAACTCTTCGTTTTAAATAGGGCAATATTGGTATCAAATTTTTTCTTTTGCCAAGTACATCATCTTTGTATGTAAATAATTTAGATTTTTGCAAATTAGTTGCATTTTACACGGTGCTCTGGAATATATATAAATGCAATTTTGTGGTAACTCTAATATGACAGCGGATTTAGTTTCTAGATCATGTATGGATAAATATAGGACTAAAGAAAAAAAAAAAAAAAATGATCCACGACTTTTTGGCGGCATATTTTTTCGCAAATTCCGCATTGATCAAATGCAGTTCATGCATTCAGAAGTTAGATGGAAAAATATGAGTTTGTTTTCTTACATTTTTGATCTTCTTTTATTTAATTTTTATTTTTTTTAAACGAGCTTAAGATCCTTTCGGAAAACGATCTTAGTTAACATTTTTGGCTGTAACTTTTGAACGAAAGGCGATGAATTAATAAATAAAATTGAAAATTATAGCAAAAATGTATGAAATCTTTATTTGAGTCGATAAAACGATCTATATAATTCAATGCTTAAATATGATTTCATGTAAACGTTGACCGCGGCTACACCTCGAATGGTTCATACGCTGGGTCCAATTTTTAGCTTACTCTCTCCAACATGTCGGCCGGTATCTCACGAATAAATTCTTCAATATTATCTTCCATTGCGTCAACCGTTACGGGCTTGTGCTTTTAGGCATGAGCCTTAGCATAGCCCCACAAAAAATAGTCCAAAGGCGTTAAATCGCACGATTGACCGGCCCCAAACGTGAAATAAACTGTTCCCCCAACTCGCCTCTCAATTAGGCCATTGTTCCGCGTGTTGTGTGGCATGTGGCACCGTCTTGTTGAAACCACATGTCACCCAAGTCCAGCCATTCCATTTTGGGCAAAACAAAATTTGTAATAATCGCACGGTAGCGCTCGCCATTCACAATAGCGTTCCTGCTTTCGTCGTCTTTGAAAAAGTACGGTAAAATGATGCCACCACAACAAACAGTACATTTTTCAGAATGCATTTGCAGTTCTTGCAATACTTCTGGCTGCTCTTCACACCAAATACGGCAATTTAGCTTGTTCACGTATCTATTCAACCAGAAATGAGCTTCGTCGCTGAACACAATTTTCGTATAAAAAAGTGGATCTTCATCCAACTTTGTCAGCGCCCATTCACCAAAATTTAGCCGTTGTGGTAGGTCGTGTAGCTTCAATTCTTGCACCAGCTGTATTTTAAAAGGTTTTACACCCAATTGTATGCGTATTGGTGGTTTAATGTCCAATAATGTAAATTTGGTGCGATATTTAGTCACAAGATTCCGAATAGAAGTCTCAGAAGGTCGCCCAAACTGACCATAAATTGGTGATGTACTTTCTTAACCAAGCATGAATTTTGATAATAAAATTCAATAATCTACAAGCGTTGTTCGTTTGCAAGTCGATTCATACTTAAATTATAGACCAAACTGAACATGTTTAACAGTAACATGTTACACGAAAACAACTTAGCTGCCAAAACAGTGTTGCCAAAGAGAAAATTGCTAAAAAATCACCCTTTAATATGTATTTATATCAGTATAAATTCAACTTAAATTCCAATTTTTGTTTCTCACTAAATTCAACAGATGTACAAATTTATCTCAAAAAAGTCACAAAAGAGAATATTATAATTTTTTTAGTACAGAATAATATTAAAAAAACCACATTTTAGAAAAAAAAAAAAACGGAAGAACAAATTTCTTTAACCTGTTAGGCGTGTTTTTATTGTTCTTCTGAAAAAAGATCTGTAACTTTGGAACGAAAAGCGACAAATTAATAAATCATAATGAATTAATAAATAAATCAAGTGTTATTAAAAAATTCAAAGAATTAATGCGTTATGTTTATTTATAAAGGGTCCGCCATCTAACGTTTTTTTTCAACTAGTGCTTATTTCGTGAATGGTAACACTTAGCTCATGTCTGATTTGACAGATAGTTAGTTTTATCCTTCCGCTGAACGAATATGGTCCGTTTGTTCGTTATCTTGAAAGAAACTGGCATCCTCATCGATAAACCAAAGCGTGAAAAGCCAAAAACAGTGCGTACACTTAGAATACTATGTAGGTAAAGACCACTGCAATTGTAGTTGAAAACAAATGAAATTTCACTTAAAGAAAGGACGACTTACATTACAGTAAATCCAACTAACATTGTCATTTGTTTTTTAATGTAAAAGAAATGACTAACAGTTGTAGTAAAAATGAACCACATGGTAGTAAAAAATAAACAAACATTTATTTTTTTTATTTTTTTAAATAACACAAAACGACTGTAAAAAATTAATGTAAAATCATAAAACAGTCATTTGATGTTAGTTGTTTTTTCAAATGAACAACAAGGTTAGTAAATATTTTAATTTGTTCTACAAATGACTGACATTTACATAAAAAAAAAGAAACTGTATTACAACCCAAACAACTACATATTTTTAAAGCAGAAGTTCCCTGAGTGTACACCCGAGAATATTGCTGCTGTGGCAGAAAGTGTGAGTGAAGCGCCATGAACATCAATTCACAGTCGTTCTCAACAATTGAACATTTCGGAGACATCATTGAGACGAATTTTGCATAAAGACCTTGGTATGACGCCATACAAAGTCCAATTGGTTCAAGAGTTCAAAAAAAAAAAGTTATTTGGCGGACCCTTTATAAGTAAAATTAAACTTAAAATTCCGACAAATTTATCTGAAAGAAGTCACGTAAGAGAATATTATAATTTTTTACTGATGACTAATCATAAATACATAAAATCCCAGCATTTTAGAAAAAAAAATTGGAAGAAAAAATAATAAAAAATATTAGAACAATTGTGTTATTCTGAATTATAAAATTCATCATAAATATCCCAATTAGCATTATCTTCATCTTCATTATTATCATCATCACTTCAACATTATTATCATCATAACTATCTTAATCGCTATTATCATCATCTTCTTTAATGGCATCTACTTTATCATAATTTTCATCACAAATATTTGGCAAAACTAATAATTCTAATTACGTAGTTGGTAATAATATCACAGCAATAATAATAATATCAAAAACAATATCACAGCAATACAAAACAAACGCAAAAAATACGGAATAGAGATGCGCTAGTGACACATTTTTTTTACAAATCAAGCATTATCACAGAGACGAGAATAAATTAAAAATTTTCATTTTGTTAAATTAATATAAAATAAATTTAATGTAATATAAAATACATGGATCAATGATATGGTTTCCATAGCTTTTTACTAGGAAAATTTAGTGCGTGAGCATAAATTCGTGAGCGCGAGTAAATTATTAGTGGCCGTGATTGAAATTGAACTTAATCACTTGCATTTTGCTAAATATATTAAAAATATTTTTAACCTCCTGTAAATTGTGCGTGACAAAATTTTGTGTACGTGAGCTTAAGTGATCAAAATCACTCACTCCTCCGTCTTCAAAAAAAAAAAAAACCACAATGCATCAACAAAAACAATAACACAAATATAAAAAAAGGCAATATTTAAACACAACAAATGCAATTACCGGTTTTCATCAAAAAATGACAACCAGACTTTTGACACAAAACCAAAAATATCCAAAAAGGGCTACGCATTGTCTCAGCTTTTTTTGCGTAAATACAAAATTACATCATATACTTTTTTTAAAATCTACAAAACTAAACACAACTATAACTAACTTAATAAGTGCAGCCAATAGTATGTGGAAAATTTGACAATTTTCAACCTTTTATAAAAAATTTATTAAAAAAAACCTACATGTATATACCTTTTTGGAAATTTATTTGGGTATTTATAATAATTTATAATAATTTATTGGATTTGAGTCGCCTATAGGCACGGGAAGGAGTTGGAATTAAAAAAAAATACGCCATTATTTTTATTTATACAAAAACCTTCTAAAAAGTGATATTATCCAAAAATCTATTTTTTTAAATTAACTCTAATATATACATATACATCTTATACGCTAGATGTAAAGGGTCCGCCATCTAACTTTTTTTTCAACTAGTGCTTATTTCGTGAATGGTAACACTTAGCTCATGTCTGATTTGACAGATAATTAGTTTTATCCTTCCGCTGAACGAATATGGTCCGTATGTTCGATATCTTGTGAAAAAAGTGAAATAAGCTGGCATCCTCATCGATAACCCAAAGCGTGAAAAGACAAAAACAGTGCGTACACCCGAGAATATTGCTGCTGTGGCAGAAAGTGTGTGTGATGCGCCATCAACATCAATTCACCGTCCTTCTCAACAATTGAACATTTCGGAGACATCATTGAGACGAATTTAGCATAAAGACCTTGGTATGACGCCATACAAAGTCCAATTGGTTCAGGAGTTCAAAAAAAAAAAGTTATTTGGCGTACCCTTTATGAAAAGGCGCGAAAACTTTGCGGACAGTCCCCACGAATAAATGTCCCTAGAGTATGACATTTGTTTACTTTGGGGACTGTCCGCAAAGTTTTCGCGCCTTTTCATAAATCTAGCGTATAAGATGAGGACAGTTGGTTCGATACACCGCATATTTCGGGTACAATTTTGGCTGTGTCCCTAAAGTATGCGCTGTGCATACATATATATATGTATGCACAGCGCATACTCTAGGGACATTTATTCGTTCCCGCGCATAGTGGAGGGACACTTGCTTACTTTGGGGACTGTCCGCAAAGTTTTCGCGAGATTTCAGTGGCGTACTTAATTTTTTGATCAATGGATCAGATTTCGAGAAATTTTGTAATTTAATGTATCTGAAAAGAAATCATTATATTACGATAACTTTTGCAAATGGAAACTTTTTAACTTCAACTTTTGCAACAATATTTTTTAGATGTGCCCGTATATTATACCAAAATGATGTATCTGGGGTCAACTTGAAAAGCTATGTTGTCATATAAAATTTATGAAAAACCGCGAATATATAGTATGAGCCGCTATATGCAAATACATTTTTGTTTTTTTTGTCAAAATATTTCCCATTATTTGCATCTTTTTTAAGAACTAACACTTATTCTGGTCCATTGTTCATTAAGTGTCCATGTTCGCTAAATCTGTAAAAAGGGGTAAAATATTTCATAAAGAGTGAATTAGTGGTTAAAATATAAAGTTGTGTGCATTAAATATGAGCCCTAGATATGAACACAGGTCTTGTTATTTAATTCCATCGAAACAAATGCAGATTGATTGCTTTCCAACTATTTTAAATGAAAAAACAAAAAAAAAAAAAATGCAAAACCAAGACATTTTTCTCGAAATCTGTACCAGTGATCAACAAATTAATTACACCATTGAAGTCAGTATGCCCGATATACATATATATATTATTGATGGTCAGATCTATATTAATTTTTAATAACATTTTGTACTCCTGTGCTATTTAATATTAGTATATCTTTTAACAACAAAATTTATGATATGGTATGAAGCAAAATTATTGCAATTCTAAATGATTTCTATGTCCAAGTAAAAATTTTAATATATGGATCCATATATTATGCTCATAGACATGCATGCACGTCCCTATATGGATACATAAATCGCCATACATTCTTCCATATACCTCCATATATGATCATAAGTGTTCATGTGTGATCATACATGCACAAACATATAGATATTACCTCAAATTTCGTTAATGCATTTGTATGGAGACATATGGAAGCATGTATGGAGATTTATTTATCCATGTTTATGCATATTTATGAACATGTACAAACATACATTGAACATTTTTAGCCGGGTGTTCACAATTCTCAAAAAAGGCTATATTTAGTCAAGTTCGACTTATTTATAGATATTTTGGTCTACGAAAAATAATTTCATGACTTATAACAGACATGGGCAAATGCGGCCCAGATCGAATTTCGTGCAACCCTTAACCCAAATCCAAAAAACATACTAAAAAACCGTTTAGTAAATAAAAAAAATAAAATAAATTTTTAATTAAAAAATATTAAATAAATAAAAATTATGATCTTTAACCGAAGGAAAAAATTCTCACACACAGTTTATATATCAGCGATAAAAAATTATCTATAAATTTAAAAATTAAAAACAAAATAATTATGTAGTAAGAAAAGTAAATAGCTCTCAAGATCATAATCTGAAAATATAATTAAAAATGGAGCCCCACCAGAAATTTTACACTGCTCCACAAAGAAACACAATGAATCTGAAGACAAATATTGTCAAATTATTTCCTAGCGTGTTGGACTGTTACACAGATGGTCCCGGGTTCGATTTCCGGTGACGACAACATCAATTTAAAAAAATAATATATATTAGTTTTCTATCCCTCATATATATTGCAGCGTCCGCCTTTGGTGTTCCCATATCACTTATCCCCACCGAAGTAAAATAATGATTCAGGGCTATGACACAAAAAAGCTTCAATAAATTCGGCAACTCTACATCAGGTGGCGAGCAACAACTGTTCTAAAATTTATCTCCCGCAATTACAGTGTTGCCATATTTGAAGCCCTTCATCCTTCACCACCTTTCTTTTATCCACTATCCCCTTTCCAAAGAAAGCAACACATTAATAAATAGGAAGAATTTCCAGAGTGTTGCTTCTCTTTAAAAAAAAAAAAGAAGCCAGTTTTTTCAATTTAAACTTAAATTATAGGAAAAATCATTTATTTTTCGATTATACGAAAACTAAATTTTGGGGCATGTCATTGTAGTACCTAAAATTGGTAAAACATTTGGGCACATTTAAACTTAAGTCGTAAGAAACTTAAGGGAAAGTTTTATTATATTTATGGAAACCACGAAAAATATACTCCAGTAAATGAAAAAACAAAACATTTTGCTTTATCTCTGTAAATATTACAGATATGGCTCATTTGAAAAATAAAAACTTTGATGACAATTTTTTTTTTTTTAAATAAAGAAAAATTTGTAAAACATGTTTCAAACAAAACTTTACGAAAAGTTTGATGATAATTATGTGAACTACATAAATATGACAATTATCCAACTTCAATAAATATATTCACTAAGATTTGAAAACAAAATTTTTGATTTTTTTTATACAACTTAAGCTCTGTATTTCATAACATCGATTCGATACACAGAAAAAAATATCAACCTAAAATATCTAATTAAAGATTTGAATTTGATTTGTTTCTAAACAAATATTTAATTGAATCAATTAATATTTTAATTGAATCAATTAATATTTTAATTGACTTTTAAATATATAAATACATATTTTATTTTAGACCTAATTATCATATTATTTTTTCATACACTGTATGCATAAATAGAAATTTTTCAGTATAAAATACCAAATACATTTTGAAGTTAACAAACAAAACAAGTACACACACAAACAGACTCAGCATTGCAAAAAACACACATACCAACATATAGATCACACACTTTTTATGCGAGTATCATATTTTTTTTTTTTGTAGAAGTTATTTATAACTTTTTTTCCTTCTTAATTTTAATAAAAGGTTTAATTGATAGTATCATTATTCTGTGGAGAGTTTTTTTTTTTCTAATATGTCAAAAATCTCTTATTTTACATAGACTTCTAATAAAAATTTTTAGTAGAAATCAAAATTAGTTAAAAATGTTGACCTGTTGTTTGCGAGTTTTTCTCGTATGAAAAGAGTTTTTCTATGTCAAAAGTTTTTAAGCGAATTTTAGATTTAAAATAACAAATGCAAAAAATTAAATTTTGAAGATCTTTGCATGGTCTTTAAACACGCTTGGGCGTTTTCCAATATGGGAATTTTATATGGAATTTATTTAAATAAAAATATAAAAGATGTTGATGCATTTCTCCAAAAAGTAGACTCATAAAATATTGTGAATTGGGTGAAAATATTTTCGACCTTAAATTTGGGTTTAGGAGAGCAACATTCTCTCAAAAAACTTCCACCGCTTTCCAATGCGGATGTTTATTGATTAGTTTAATATAGTGCGGCCCTCCGGGAGATTGTGAAATCCCAATTTTGGCCCTTCAAACCATTTACGTACCCACCCCTTACATACAATTTTAATTAGAAGAAAAAAAATCTTCTATCGTAACTGGACACCTGTACGTATAAGTTATACGAAATAAGTATATAATAAATATAAATCATACGCACCTCTGCATAGGAATTCTAATTCTATTTATGCTCTTAATTTGTTACATCGTTCCAGCAAAAATTCTCATAACAAATCAAAAGAAAAATAACTTATGATCGGTTAATTAAGCAATATTAAATTTTCTTTTCGTATATTTTGCTTTATTTATCGAAATTTAACAGAAAAATCATGACTTCTTTTAAGAATATAAACTTAAGGTTCTCGCACGAAATAATTAGTGCACGAAAAAATCGGAATAACTTTTGACCTAAATGTCATATTAAAATAAAAAAACATATTTTATAGAAAAGAATATCATATGAATTAACATTTTATTAACAATTAACATAAGCTAAATGTTTTGCATGAATGTTTTAACTTTATCTGGATTGCCCCCATTAGTGGTACTTTCAGAGACCTTCTTGCTTGACTTATTCTAATTGTAAGAAACATTTTTGACCCTGTCAGCGACTAATTTTATACACTTCATTTCGCTATTGACCAATGCCCAATATCGCTCCACTGGCCTGAGTTATGGACAATTTGGCAGATTTGCTGCTGTATTTGAATTAAATTTTAATTTTTTTCATGCAATTTTTCTTGAATATCCATTTTAACGCAAACTATATATGCAATATTATCGCTGTTAGGTTTTATGGCTAAGATTGAAAATATTTGGATACAATCATTCATTACATTTTTCAATCCTAACGTGATTACAAAAAAAAAAAAATATTTTTTTGCTTAGGTAAGATTTTACTAGAGAAAATGTGTGCACTAGTTATTTCAAGCAAAGCCTTACGCGAAATTGTCTTTCGTTTGAGTATAATCATGTCGGTGTTTGTTTCAGCTAAAACTTTATGTATGTTACAAAAGATTCAAATTTTATCACTATGTCTTTACTAAACATTCCACATAACTCAATTTTGCATTAAAATTGCAAATCCATTGAATATTCCTTAAATATTGAGAAAATATAAAAATTGTAATTTTTCAGAAACTACAAATCAGAAAGAAAAAAAAACCAGACTTAGAATCAGCGAACTTAAATCTATTTGAAAATATATATGAAAAACTCAGGTTCCGGAAAACCTACAAATTCTTCAATACTCTAAAAAAAAAAACAAATTCTTGCGTACACTCAAAGTAAAGTCAGCAAAATTTTTGTCAGGAGGGTGCTTGCAAAAAAATTTCTAATGTTTACAAATTTTTTAGCAACAAAATTAGTAGTTTCAGGAAAAGTTTTGGTAACACTTCGTTGATTAAAAATTAAAAAATCCTTGCTAAAAATTAACAAAATTTTTGCTGAATAATAGTAGACTGAAAAAAAGCAACAAATTTGAACAAAAACTATGCTTTAGTCAATTTATTTGCTGAAAATCCTAAACATTATTTTTTAATTCTTTTAAAAATAATTTACAATAAGTTACAAAATATAAAAATGTTCATACTCCCACATTAACGTCATGAATTAATGTAATATCTTAAAATATATAAAGGGTCCGCCAAATAACTTTTTTTTTTTTTTGAACTCCTGAACCAATTGGACTTTGTATGGCGTCATACCAAGGTCTTTATGCAAAATTCGTCTCAATGATGTCTCCGAAATGTTCAATTGTGTAGAACGACGGTGAATTGATGTTGATGACGCTTCACGCACACTTTCTGCCACAGCAGCAATATTCTATGGTGTACGCACTGTTTTTGGCTTTTCACGCTTTGGCTTATCGATGAGGATGCCAGTTTCTTTCATTTTTTTCACAAGACAACGAACATACAAACCATATTCGTTCAGCGGAAGGATAAAACTAATTATCTGTCAAATCAGACATGAGCTAAGTGTTACCACTCACGAAATAAGCACTAGTTGAAAAAAAACGTTAGATGGCAGACCCTTTAGATATAATTATATATAACATAAGTAAAATTTTCTTTCAACGACTTACATAAATGGTAGACAACCATTTACATAAATGGTAGACAACCATTGATGATGGCATATTTTAAAGGAAGACAAATGCCTTAGATGATTTCAGAAACGAAATGAAAAAATAAGAAAATGGGACATATACAACCCTTTTTTTGCAATAAGAAAAAGAAAACTTAAAAAATTACCGAAATTGTCTACCTGAACGTATATTTGTTTGCAATTTAAAATTGCCAATTTGACCACACTACATTAATATCATTATAAACATTATAAACATTTAGTTAACAAATACACATTTAATCTTTGTTAATTTTAAATGCTTTATTTTGTCTTTAGTGTAATTAATAGACAATTAGACGTTTTACTGACTTTTCTACTAGCTTATTTTTATGAGTGTTGTTTATATTAAACAAAAATTTGTGATTTTGAGGTTAAATTTCGAAAAATTAACCAAAAGAGGCGAAAAATGTTGTAAATGTTGTAAATGATGTCAATATAAGAACAGCGATATTGCAGAAAGTGAAATTAATATTTAAAAATGTGTTTCAAAACTACGTTTTATTCCCATTAAGTACTGTAATTTTTTGACTCTATTTCGCTTAGTTTCCGAGATGAATCTAGAAAATAACGCCATGTACAAGCGAGACTGATAGCGGACATACAAAAAATAATGGTTTGAAAACAATTGCGGTTTAAATTAAATGGTAAATTTGTAAATTAGAGGATCGCGAACAACTTAATATTAGCTTGAAAAATTAGTTCAAATATGGTTGGAATATGTGTTTGAGGTAAAATGATTTATCAAACAGCTTTACTAAATTACAGATTCAAATTATAGCAACAGAAAAAATTAGTTCAATTGTATTGAATGTGGTATTTTCCATACCACATTCAACTTTGAGCCGAATACCAAAATGTTTTTGCAAATTGCTTTTCTTGTATATAGTTAACCTTTTGAGACCCAAGCTACATACAAAATATTCTTGATTTTTAAAGTTTAAGCTTTCACTCTAGTTATACAATTATTATGAAATACTATAATTTACATTTATTTAGTTAGAATATTGTTCTACCTCAAGTCCAAAATCTAATTTGATATTGTCATATTGTATTTTATTTTTAGCTTTGATCATTTTCATGATAGACAATTGTTTCATTGGCATCACCTAAATCTTCAGTTGGCCGCAATGCAATGACCACCTCGCTCGAATAAAGGTATGTAATCTATTTTTGAAACTTTACAGGATAAGAGAAAAACATGGGGTACTCTTATACAATCACATTTCTTATTATTTTGATCAAAGTTCGATTCAAGTCTAATTGTATCCGTGTAGAAAATTTCATTCAAATATTGTACATGCAAGTGGTTGAATTTGCATTTAAACGTGACAAAATTGCACTTAATTTTCAATATTTTTTATATGCTTTTAGATAATTAAATGAATTATTTTCGATTTCAGAGGGTATTAGTTAAACTATTTTAATTATTAATGTGTCTGCTTAAAAATATTTAATACGGGACGTACCAAACGTTATCTAAAAGAACTCGTGAGTGTTAAAAATAATGGTATTGTAAAATTATGAAAATGTCATACATGGGAATTTACCATTAGTTGATACTAATGCAAATGAAAAAAATGTCAGTACCATTTAATGACAATGAAATATTTTGCATTAGAAAAATCATTATTAATGATAATAAAATCACATTAATGCATAAATAATAATTATACTTGATAAAAAGCAGCATTTGTTTACAAAAACAATCCTGATATATGAAACCGAACAACAGGGTTGGTCAGGGAAGTAAAAATATATATATATTTTTTTAAGATGTCATTCTATGGATGAAATGTAACTTTTTTCAAATCGGTGGAATAAAACGGGGAATGAGTGGAATATATTGGGATCGAAATTCAATATTAAGGAGAATGAGTGGAATTGAAAGATAGATAGCGCAAAATGGGCAAAACTATTGCAAAAGTTGACCTGCAGAACACGACCCGATAATACAACCAACTACTTATTTTTAGAAAATTGTTAATTAATTTTTTTCGCCAATATCTGAGATAATACATTAGGCATACTCCAAATTCAAATTTAATTCCTCGTTCTATTCCATTTCTTTTTTTGTGGTTAGTGTTCCCATTCCACTCGTTTCATTTCTTTATACTTTACTGGGTTACAAACCAGACAAAAAAATTAATATAAAATATAATATAGATGAATAAACAATTTCTGAAACTTCGAGCTCATTTTTAAATTTTTTTTTTTTTACATAACATTTTTTAATGCTATAAAAATCAATATTTTATTTATTTTGGACAAAAAAACTGTTTTTCTTAATATAAAAACTTTTTATTTAAAAAAATCTTTTCTTTTTTTGTAGAAAAACTTTTTATGTTATTTTTCTTTTTTTTTTACTTTTTGTTTGAAGATGAAAATGGCTTTAAACTTTGGAACAAATATTAATTTTATTTGTTTTAGTTTTTTTTCGAAAGAAAATTATTTTAAAAACTATTGATAAAAATAAAAAAAAATATAATTTAGAAAATAACTTTATCTTAAACAGAATAATTTTTTTTTCATGATAAAAATTTAAAAAATTAAGGTTTTTGTTTGTAAATTCCGGTGTATAGTTTATATTGATTTCTAAAGAAAGTTGACACATTAAAAAAAATGTATATAATTTCAAAAAATCTATAAAATTAAAAAAAAAAAACATTAAAAATTGTTAAAATATTTTAAAAATACGAAAAAAAATCGCTAGAATTCGAAAAACATCGCGCAAACATGGGGAATTTTTTTCGAAAATTAACAAAAACTGTATAATTAAAAAAAAATAGTTGGAATTCGAATATATTGCTAAAATGAAAAAGAAATCGGTAATATTTGCAAATCGCTAAACTTTTAAAAACGCCCAAATTTAAAAATCACCTTAATAAATTTTAAAACGTCCATATCTCGAATATATTGTTCACTATTGCCTTTTAAATTTCGGCAACTCAATTTTTACGATGTTTTTCTGTATATTTGGCGGCTTTTTTGCATATTTTGGGAATAACTTTAATTTTGGCAATTTAAGGGGGGACATTACATTCGCAGCAGAGAAAACAGACCTTTTTTAAAAAATTCATTACTCAGTCAACAACAAACATTTTTCCAATTGTAGAGAATTATTTTATTATTGTAGAGAATTGAACAAATTACAAGAAAAAAAATTCAAAAAAATATAATTTTCACTCCAACATGGTTTTATAGAGCTGGCGGCAGAGAAAAAAAACGGGGCCTCGTGGTTGCAGTGCTGGGAGTCGCAAATACTGTCCGATCTGGAAAAAAATGACTTTTTTAAATCTTAACAAAATTGGTTATCGTATGACATGAGCTTTTTTTTTTTAAATTTTGTTTCAATTTTTGGTGATGTTCCAAATTTAAAAGTATGTTTTTTCGAAAAAAATGTTGGCTTTAAAAATTCATAAAAATCGAAAAAAAATTTAAAAAAAAGCTTGTGTCATACGATAGCGAATCAAGTTTAAAAAAATATAAAAAAAAAAATCGTCAAAAAATGAACTCGCTAGTGCCGCAACCAGTACGAAATACATGGTTTCGAGACAAACGCGTTCAAAGTTTGTGAACAAAGAAAAAAGGTTACCTTCAATCTGCCATGCCTGCTTCGTACTGTATGCTTTCGTTATCTTGTGTTGTGCTGTTTCTTACAGTTTTTTGCAATCGTTTAGCAATTCGGGCTTCTTTTGAAGCTTCGTATGCCTTCACTCTTCACCCTTCAAGTAGGTACGAAATAACAACCAAAAAAATTAGGTAGCAAGTAAAACAAGTATATACCAGCTGCCGTACGTAGGTAGCGCGAAGATTAAAAATGCGCTCTCACTAATCCAGCTGTAACTTTTGAACCCGTAGGAATTTTTCAATGAAATTTTTTTTCTTAGAATCTTGAGAATATTTTCTAAAATACAAAATTATAAAAAAAGTCGATTTCAAAAAACGGCCTATGTTATGTCCCCCCTTAAGCTTTTTTTTATTTTGGCATTTTTTAAATTATGGACTTTTTAATTTTTAACGTTTTTTATGCATGCAATTTTTTTTTAATTTGGCAGTTTCTAAAATTTTTTAAGATTTTTTCCTTTTAATAGATTTTTTTCTTTTCAATTTTAACGTTTTTTTTTTTGTAAATTTTTGTTGTTTTTTTTTTAATTTTGCCGGTTTTTGAGTTTGTTTTTATTATGCGTTATAAAAACTTGAAATTTTGTGTGCACCAAATTCAATTTCGGTTAAACATTAAATAGATGTTATCAAATTTTAATTAAAATTGAGTTTAAAATCAAACAAAAGTTTAAGCGTAATTTTATTGACAATAAGTTTTTCTGTTAACCTTTTTAATTTTTTCAAAGTCGACATGTTGTCTACATATATACAACTGTATTAAATGTGCTGCCATATCCATATTAAGTTTAAACAAAAGGCTATTCCTAAAGTCCTTAGTCTTAGTTTTCATTCGTATTAACACGCCAGTACGCATCAGTTATATCAAATAAGATGATAATTAATATAAATCATACGCATCCATGCTATTTAATCTTTAAAATTTCAAAATCACCCCAGTGAGTTTAAAAAACAAAAAAAAAACAAGTAACTATTGAATTTTTAATGCTTTTTAATGGATTTCTAACAACAAAATACAATTTAGAGTGCATACATAACCCGTACACAAAAACATGAGGTCCATATTTACATTTTTAGAAATTGATATTATTTTTTAGAGTGTTTTCTTGAAAATGAACTTTGTCAATACAAAAATAATTATATTGCAGTTAAAAAATTTCAAACGCTTTTAAAATGCTGATAACTATTTCAGACATACATATGATATTAGTGAATAAAACAACTGAGTTTTTCTTCATTCATCTTTATATTCAAGATGTTACATACACACAACACAATAAAGATGAATATTGTTTTATATATATGAGGCATTCCATGTTAACTGCCTCTAAACCGAAAAGTATGTTAAATCAAGGTTTAACATATCTTAAATCATATTCGACACAGTATTCCTTTTGCGAACCACTACCTTTAAACGGTTATATTTTTGTACTGCATACAGATAATTAAAAGATAATAATAATTAAAAAAGATAACACAGGTCAACAGCAAAAAAAGGCTTGACTAACCACTATATAGATTTGATGCATCATGGCTGCCTAAGTACAAAAATGGTAAAATTTTTCAATTCTATGGATAATTTTTTTTTAAAAAAATTTTTTTTTAAAATTGACAATATTTTGAGCCATTTCTCCACTTATGTTGTCATAACTCAAAAACAACTAGTCCGATTTTGTCAAATTAAATTTACAAAAATTAAGGTTTACAATATCTTTAAAGAACGTGTACAAATTTTTTTAATGCGATCAATAGTTTCAAAGTTATGAAACAAATTGTTAGCAAAAAAAAAAAAAAATGCTAAAAAAAAAAAAATTTGAAAAACAAAAATCTGGAAAAAATCGAAAACTGCAAAAAATATTACTTTTTATTTTTTTGTAGTAAAGCTACATATCATGCGAATTAAACTAGATATGGATCATAAAAATCGATGCATGCTTTACATTTTTATTTACAATTAATTGAAGGTATCGCATATTTACAAGCACTGTAGAAAAGTGTACCTACTATATAATGAAAATGCAGAACATAAAAACTCAGGTGCATTTTACGACACGCATTTTGGCAAAACCCCTTTGGGAAAAACCTCTATGACATTTTTATGATTCTAATAATTAAAAAAAAATAAGTAATAAACAAAAGATTGTTTAATTTTTACGATTGCGGTAGGATAGTAATAAAACGCTCATAAATGTGCGTGTACGCTGAAGTGCTCTTATTTTCCGTTAGCTACCTGTAACGGATGATTTTTTTTTTCATAAAAGTCCTTAATGTTTTTTAGGATTCTTGGGAATAATAAAAAATTTGCAGCACACACAAACTGTATCCACACAAAGGGTTATCCCAAATTATAGTATCAGTATTTATAAGATCTCCTTGACCCTTTTTATTTCATTCAAGAAGTGTTTGCGATAACGCAAACATCATTTAATACCTACACAAAAATTAGAGTCATACAGCTTAGAAGTTAAAAACAATTTTCAAATATTAATAAAAATGAGCCAGAAAGCCAGAACATTTTTATGTAAAAACGATCCAGATTTATTTTGTTATGTGTGCGGCCAATATATCACCGGGAAAAAACGGAAGTGCTTCTTAACTTCATTGCAAAAGTCATATCAAGATTGCTATAATATCTATCCGCACAATTTGAACCAGCATTGGACACCGAGTACTATATGCATTCCATGTCGATTGAATTTATCTATGAAGTCTTCTAACGTAAAGTAAGTATAAATTAATAGATTTGGAATATTTTATAATTACAATATTTCTGAATTCAAATTTGAATTCTTCATATTCCTGATTTCAATTTTTTTTTTTCATTTTACAGACGACACTTGGAAATTTTGAAGCCTATGCTATGGAGAGAAACAGCGAACCACGCATCCGAGTGTTATTTTTGTTTAAGTACAAAAAGCGGTTTTGGAAAACATTTGCGATGGTCTTACCCCACGAGGTCTGCTGATGGGTTTACACTTGCAGTTCTACATTCACAAGAAATAGAATATGCTCAAGATCGGGGTGCAAGCTGTAGTCATGTGCTTTCATCTTCACCAGGACACTCAACCTCAAGTATGTCTTACCAATCATGAAGAAGATAAAGTATGATGAACATAAGTGGGTAATTTGTGTTGATCTTAAGATGGTAAATTTCCTCTTAGGCCAACAAAGCGGCTTTACAAAATATCCTTGTTTTATATGTTTATGGGACAGCAGAGCTAAAACAGAACATTGGAAGAGAAAACAATGGCCTTCTAGGGAAACACTAGTTCCAGGTACGCCAAATGTTATAAATGTGGCTCTAGTGCCCCGAGATCGCATCATATTACCCCCCTCTTCACATTAAACTTGGTCTGATGAAACAATATGTTAAAGCACAAAGATAGTGAATGTTTCCAGTATATTTCAAGGAAGTTTCCCAATCTAAGTATGGAAAAGCTGAAAGCAGGCATATTTGATGGCCCACAAATTCGCAAATTGGTGAACGATACTGAATTTGGCAGTTCGATGTCAGAAATTGAGAAGAATGCATGGGATTCGTTTGTATGGGTTATTCAAAATTTCTTAGGAAATAACAAGGGTGATGATTACGTTGCGCACGTTGAAGAGATGTTAACTCACTTCCAGAATCTTGGATGCAACATGAGCATCAAAGTACACTACCTGCACAGTCACTTAGATCGTTTTCCTGAAAATCTAGGAGACTTGAGTGAAGAACAGGGCGAACGATTCCACCAAGATATCCGGACAATGGAGGAACGATACCAGGGTCGCTGGGATGCACACATGATGGCTGATTTTTGCTGGAGTATTCAGAGTAACACTTCGTTATTCAACAATAGTAGAAAATCGACTAAAAGAAAATTTCAGAGTTTGTAGTTTATAATACATATTTATTTATTTATTTTCTTGTTTTATTTATTATAATAAATGTGAATAATAAAATATAAATTTTCTACTATTTAATTTATTTATTTATTTACATTTAAGCTCATCCAACACAAATGTCTTTCCGAAGAATAGAATCAGTATATTCTAGGTAGGGTTTTGCCAAAAAATACACGAATGTTACTATGTAATGCATTTTTGATGTGAAAATTTGTACATAGCATGGGGAAAATGTTTTCAAAATTCAATCAATCGAAAGAAGAACATTAACTACTCAATTTTATGTATATCAGACAAAAAACTAAAATTTGGTGAAAATGAGCGAATTCACTTAATTGTGAATAAATTCGAAAAAAATCAATCGATTTTTATGATCGATATCTCATTTTGTTCCTATTACATGTGGCTTTGCGATAAAGCAATAAATCTGAACGATTTTTGACGTTTTCGATTTTTTATGATTTTTTTAAAACAAAAAAATTTGCTATTTTCACGTAAAAAAAATATTTTTTCCCTCAATTTTTTATTATAACTCCAAAACTACTGAGCCGATTGAAACGCAATATATTAACGGATTAAAGGCTATGTAAATTTCAGTTTTTCTAAATTTATTTGAATAATATCGGACTAATTTTTTTTTAGTTATCATTAATTATGTGGAGAAACGTCTAAAAAAATTTATAATTTTAATTAAAAATTTTTTAAAAAAAAAACCTCTCCATAGAATTTCAAAATTGAACCATATTTGTACTACTTGGACCACAATACATCAAAATTGTATAGTGGTTTTCAAAGCCCCTAAAATTTTTTCAAAATTGTTGCCTTTTGTAATAATTAATAATTAAAATATGTTAAGAAGTAAAAAAAAAACACGTAAAATAACATTTTTATGCAAACACCAGCACTACCTGTCTACGAAAAGCTAGATTTAGGGGTCTTTTTAGAAAGTTATGGTGCTATGTAAAATTTTTGAAAAATCGCGAACTTTTCATAAAAAACGCTTTGATAAAATAACTTTTTGTTTACTAATAACCTCTTCAAAGACTCCACTGGTTGCACATTTGCTAAGCTCAATTATTTATTTAATTATTCAATTATTCAACAGCGAGTTTGAATTTAAGCTTTGGGAATAAGATAAGTACCATAATGTTTACTATAGCCGGTAATGGCATGTCATTACTATTCCTACTATCAATAATGGTACCAGGTTACTATCTCCATTACTTTAAGTAATTAATATTCCCAATATGTATTTAAATTCAAAATATTTTGTATCTATTAAGTATAACTTGTCGAGGTAGCTCAGATGTTAGAGCGCTTGACTGACAGGCTTTAGTCCCAGGTTCGAATCACTTGTGGGCACATTTTATTTAAATAATTACGAAATTTCAATAAAAAATTTTTTTTATTAAATTTATTTATTTTAATAGTGAATTTTATAGTTGATCTATAAGTTTATGTGTGAGATTTTATTCTTTCGGTTTGAGATCATGACAAATTTTTCTCTAAATTAACAGAAAAATTATAACTTTTATATGATAATTTACTTTGACTATTAGAAAAAACACGGAAAAATTTATATATATTTTTTTTCTAATTGTCAAAGTAAATTATCATATAAAAATTATAATTTTTCTGTTAATTTAGAAAAATTTAGAAAAATTTGTCATGATCTCAAACCGAAAGAATAAAATCTCACACATAAACTTATAGATCAACGATAAAATTCACTATTAAACCACTCACCAGGTACAGTGTAGAAATCGTTTAATGTATATGCTCGACATATGTATTAACAAAAATTCTTTAATGTTTGTTGATATGCTTTGCTTATGTAGAAGGATAGTATATGATGACATTAGAGAAAAGAATTGCCATTTAAAAGTTTTAACTGAAAGTTAAACTGGCAATTATGATAATGACTAGAAAAAACAAACACACTATAAATAGAAATTGTTTGTGGTAAATTTCATTATAACTCAACACACAGAGTAATGTGGGATTTAAAGTTACCCAATTTCTTTAACGTGTGAGTTAAATAGAAGATATTTACGATTAACAATAAATGGCACGAAGAATGTTGATGAAGACCGTAGTGGGTCAGAAAATGCATTCCATTCATGCTAGTGTATAATAACTTTTTCTGTGTTTTTTCTAATTGTCAAAGTAAATTATCATATAAAAATTATAATTTTTCTGTTAATTTAGAGAAAAATTTGTCATTTATTTATTTTTATACTCATTATTTTTCTCCATATTAGTAATCATATAGGTAGCCATATATTTTTTGATTTCTCGTAAGGTCTTTAGTAATGCTATGCCATTATTATGCTCGACAACCCCATATAAAATAAATTAGATTTCTAATGACAATTGGGTTATAATTTTTTTGTTGCGAAAAAAATAAAGGGACAATATTGTACTGAAAATAAATATCGTTTTATTGACTTAATTTGGAACAAACATCTTCAGCATCGAAAGCAATTCCTAAAATACTTTTTTATTAAAATATTTATTTTAAATATTGCACTAACGATATTATGTAAGAAAAGACGACAGCAAATGTAGACAAAAACAAATTAAATTTCATTTGAAGAAAGGACGGCTAACATTTCATTAAGTTCAACTAACATTTGTCATTTGTTTTTACTATTCAAAAAATTACTAACAATTGTAGTAAAAATAAACCACTTTTGTAAAGCCTATTTCTATTAGTGATAACTTTCAGTCCGGTCAGGATTTTGGCATATTATTAGATTTCAATATTAGTATTGAGGATGTAATGGATGCAATAAGTGCTTTAAACAAAGAAACTAAGTGCTCCGTTCCTTCTTTATTCTTTTAGAAATGTTCAGAACATATTGTTACGGCAATTTCTATTCTTTTTAATACATGTAACAAGCATGGCAAGTTTTAGGATAGTTGGAAATTCTGCTCCATCGTCCCCATTTTTAAATCGGGTGATCGTAGCCAAGTCACTAACTATAGACCGATAATTAAACAATACGTTTTCGCGAAAATATTTGATAGGATTATAAAGGACAAACTTTTTGATCATGTCAAAAGTTCAATTTCCGCTTGTCAGCATGGTTTTATGTCTGGCAGATCAACTACTTCACGCGATATTATTAACTCAATGGAAGTAAGATCCCAGTGCGATGTTATTTATACAGACTTTGCTAAGGCCTTTGATACCGTAAGTCATAATCTTCTATTGCGGAAACTTAGCAGGTTTGGATTATCACACAATCTTTTAACATTTTTTTAAATTTTTTATTAAACAGATATCTTAACGTTTCAATTGGCAATTCTTTTTCTTCGCGTTTAATTGACGCCTATTCTGGTATTCCCCAGGGAACCAATATTGGCCCATTACTTTTTATTATATTCATTAACGATTTACCTTTAATTTTAAAATATTCAAAGTGTCTTTTGTTTGCTGATGACTTGAAAATATATTCAAGAATATCTAATATTGATGATTGCAGTAAACTGCAATCTGATATAACAAGTTTATTCGATTGGTGCATTGAAAATGAGATAGGGATAAATGTATATAAATGTTGTACAGTGTCCTACATTCGTTGTTTTAATTCCATAGTTTTCGATTATAATATAGGTGGTTCTTCACTTACACGTTCAGTTGAGGTGAAGGACTTAGGAGTTATTTTCGACAGCAAAATGTCTTTTTCTAGCCACACGGACTGTATAACTTCTAAGGCTTATAGTATGCTTGGCTTTGTAAGGAGAAATTCCAATTCCGTAGTAAATTGGAATATTGCTCTATTATTTGGTGTCCGAATCAAATAGGTACGTCAAATCGAATTGAACGTGTACAAAAGATTTTTGTTAAATCTATCTTGAAATTAATTTGGCCTTATGATTTACCATCCTATGATGTTAGGAGGAAAATGCTAGGCTTAAAATCTTTGGAAGATCGTAGGTTATATTCCGCAATAATGTTTGTTTATAATGTTATAATTGGTGAAATAAATTGTTCCGAAATTAGGGATCATTTTATATTATATCGCCCTCCAAGAGATTGAAGAGTAAACCGGATTTTCGAAGAATCTGTTCATAGAACAAACTACGCCGAAAATGAGCCGATTGTAAGATGTTTAAACTTATGTAATAGTTTTGCTCCAATTTTAAACTTTAATGTAAATAAAGATAAGTTTAAGTTGTTTTTATTTAAACATTATAATTAGTTTTTAAGCTTTCTTCTAGTTTAGTAATCTGTAAGAATTAAATTCTGTAGATGAAATGAAATAAATAAAAAAAAAAATAAACAAACATTTATTTTTTTATATTTCTAAATAAAAAAAAACTACTTTAAAAAATGAATGTAAAATCATAAAACAGTCATTTGATGTGGTTTGTTTTTTTTTCAATGACCTACAAAGTTAGTAAAAAACAAGTGGAAGCATTAAAGTCCGATGTGCCGAATTTGGTATTAAAAAAGATTAAATTCGGCTGTGACGAATTTTTGGATACCCTCCATCTCGGTGTTTTCATAAACCAGGGAAAGTGCAAACAATATTAATATCTATATTCTTTGTAAAAATAACAAAAATAATGTTGTTTTTATAAGTAAAACAAAATATGACTGATTGATTAATGTCTTTGGGATGTTTCAGAAGAAAAAAATGTTTAATTAAAGTTTACTAAAATGAATCTGAAATTCTGCAGTGGGTATTCAAAGGTTATTCTGATTACCTAAAGAAGAACGTGTAGTGAAAAATATATATATTTGTATAGTTCCTTATGATGTTAAAAAAACTGTTGTAAAATTCGCCTGTTGTTTGTCTCTTTGCCTATATAATAATGAAAGAAAGTTACTAAAATATATTTTTGGATCGTTAGAAGAGATGCAATGAATACAAACGCATAAAAACAGTTTCGAATAATCAGAATTTTAGATAAATTTGGAATAAAAATACACTTGCGGAGACATACATAATGAAATAATTATGAAATGCCAGTTTACATTACAACACATGTGTTTATACTATACATCACATAAGTAAAACGGAAAGTGTGATGAAACTAAGTTTGTCAAAAATTATAAAAGAAAATCTTTCGAGTGTTTTCGAGATACAAAAAATTAAAGAAACTGGTATTTCAAATTATTGTTTTTCAGCTCAGTTGCTTGTGCAATTCTCGTTTACGACTCCTAGAATAAGAACCCTAAGAAATTTTCCCAAAATTCGATTGGTTTTTACACATCAATACTTTAATTTAGATTATTTTTGTATGTATCAAATAAAAATTAGGGCTTTTAAGGAAAACAAATGCATATAATCAAAAGATTTTAAGATGAAGTATGCACCTTATATGTCTTAAATAAAAAAGTTCTGAAAGTGAATGTCCTTTAAATTGAATGGGGTTTTTAATAAATGTAATTAGAGTGTAAGAGTTTCCTTGCAAATTTATTAAAGGTTGAGAATGAAAATAAGTAAAAATAGTGTACGAAAAAAAGTTATGAATTTACATTGTTGGATTCGGGGATTTTGTTCCTGGATATTTTTTTGATCTGATAACGATTAATATGTCTGACAACTCCGGTTAATGCAGTCAATTAAATAAAGAATTTTAACTAAACTATTTTGTTCTACCTTTTTCTTATTGGTGATTTTTTGATTTGTTGGGGTTAACAAAAAAAGGTATATGGCAAGCCTGGTATATGGAAAACAAAAGCATACTTTATAAATTAGCTTAACAATTTTTCGAGTGCTTCTCGCATTTGCACTTATAACCAGTGTTGCCAGGTTTGCAAAGCATAAAAACGACAAACTTTCTAGAAAAAATCGTCAAAATCGTCATCATATTTTGAAAAATCGTCAAAATAAAATATATTTGTTAGAAGAGGGATAAAGTTTTAATAAAAAATAAAATACAATAATGTTATTCACATTTCAAATGTTAACGTGTTATCGTTGTAATATAACACGATTTTTGACACTTCTCTTTGGTTTAAACTTCGAAAATCATTATATTTTACAACGATATTCATATTTATAAAATGTTGAAACAGTGTGCCCCAGTAGGCTAGTTGGTAGCGTGCTGGCTTATCAGTGCGGGGGTCGTGGGTTCGATTCCCACCAGAGGCACTGATCTGTTTTCGCTACAACGCGCCGAAGGCCATAGTAGCTAGTGCTCGGTTAGGGTAATAGTATATAACTTGTAATTATATGATTATTAATTAATAAAATAACAAAAATATAATGTTGAAAGATCAAATAAATACAACTTTAAATCAAACTAATTTTACCACTTGAACTGTTAAACACTTATATCTGCATAATTCTGTGAACAACATTTCAGTGGCACAACTTTTTAAATATTAAATTCTTTTACAAAATTTGGAAATTCTTTAACAATAAGTCTGTTCGATTACGTTTCCTGTAAAGTTCAGTAAAAACTATTCAGTAACAAAATTACAAATAGTAAGACAAATTTACAAAAAAGTAAACGAACAGAAAATTTGTAGGAATTATTAAATTAGATAAAATAGCTTGTTTTAAATATTAAAAAAAAATCAACTGGTCATTATGGAAAAGGAAAAAGTTAATTGAAATTATCGACCAAAAATAATTTAAATGTTTTTTAACTTCTTCCATAGTTAATTATTTAATCATTTTCACTTTCAATCCATAAACAATTAAAATTTAATTTAATTTTTGTTTACTAAAAATACAAGCATATTTTTTTATTTTTTAGTCATATGTTTTTTTCATCTTACAAATTCTTTCTGGCAAAAATGTATCCAGTAAAAACTTGTAAGTTCTTTAGCATCAAACTGTCACTTTACTCTCTCTTTTTACCAGTTTTTACTGCGTATTTGTCTAAACGAACACCTTCCAGTAAAAACTTGTACAAATTTTTGTGTTATCGAACAAACTTAATGTTATATTTTTAATTATTAAATTTTGGCACTTTATTTATATTATTAGGCCTGTTTTTTAAGCACCGGATTTATTTTTGGATTTATTTTGTTTCATTTAAAGTTGTATATATATCATCTTTCAACATGAAATATATTCGGGCTAGAGATCTGTTTGTTTCGCAAAAAAAGTCCATGCCTTGTGTTTTAACATGAAAATTTTTTTATTTTTATTTAAATCTAACTCCAATTAAATTTTATAAAAATTTAAAGAAATGTTCTAAACATATAGACACAGAAACTAAATTAAGCTAAACCCGTAATGAATTTATAAAAAAATAAATGCGGTTTGGATTAAGTTTTATTCAATTCTAGGATTTGCATTTTTGCAAAATTGTATTTCACATCATATTAGCATATAAAAGCTAGGTATCGATCAAAAAACAATGTTTTTGCTTTCAATTTTTAACGAAATAATATAAATTTAATAATCGAGCCGGCGATTTTATGAGAATGATAAATAAGTAGATCTTGCTGACATATTAAATTATTGTCAAAAAATCGTCATTTTGGAAGCAAAAGTCGTCAAATAGTCATTTAGTTATTTTGGGTATTAAATATCATCAAAATGACGACAAATCGTCAAACCTGGCAACTCTGCATGCGATTGCTACTAATTCATACGTACATACATATATATATATATTCCCGTCGTTCCTATAATTAGCATAGGGCCGTACATACATACTGTATTACAAAACAAAACAAAAAAACAACAACAATATTTTGTGGGTTTTTTTTTGTTTTTAAGTGTTGATCATGACCATGGATGGTAACCGATTCTATGTGGTTATTGGTCGAAGTAACGCTATTTTCTTTTATTTCGGTAACGGTATTTTAGGGGAAACTATACTTCAGTTATTTCGGTAACGGGATTTTAGCGTTAACGGTATTTTAGCGTTAACGGTATTTTATTTATTTCGCTAACGGTATTTTAGCGGTGACGATATTTTAGATATTTCGGTAACTTTATTTTAGGGAAAAAGATTTTTCAATTATTTTGCTAACGGCATTTTAAGGATAACGTTATTTTAATTATTCAGGTAATGTTAATGCACACCACAATTTTTAACCGCATTATGCCCGAGTTTAAATGACTGTCTAGTTTATGATCACACTTTGGGAAAATATATCTATTTACAGAAGTTTTTTTGTTCAGATCTTGTTAGATTATTTCGGTAACGGTATTTTAAGGTAACGGTATTTTACGGATAACGGTATTTCAAGAATATCGGTAACGGTATTTAAGCGATAACGATAGTCAGTTGAAAGGTGTTAGAATCGTGGACGGTAATTCAGCGATATTGACAGCCATCACTGCTTGCGTATATTCTTGTGTATAAGCATTGAATGTACGTATGTATGTATGTACAAGGTGGCGCAAAAATAACCTTCCGATGTTTTTTGGCTGTAATTTAAAAAAAAAATGAAAAACTTTGATTCTTCTTGTGGATTATTTTTATTTGGTATTTTAATTTTTTTTACATCAAGTCGAGAATACGATGTCATGTAAATGGCCGCCGCCACAGTTGATTGTCATTTGAGCCCTTTTTATGGCATTTTTCATCACGTTGGCCAAAACTTCCGTCGATAGGTCCTCACATTCTTGACGGATATTGTCTTTAAGAGCTGCAAGAGTCTGTGGCTTGTTGACATAAACCCGCGACTTCAAAAAGCCCCACAAAAAGAAGTCTGGAGCGGTCAAATCAGGCGATCTTGCTGGGCAGTGCAAATCGCCAAAACGGGAGGTTAGGCGCCCGGGAAATGCATCCTTCAGCATATCGGTTGTGGCACGTGCAGTGTGTGCCGTTGCACCGTCCTGTTGGAACCACATGTTTTCCAATCCCAATTCATCAAGTTGCGGCAAAAAGAACTCGTTGATCATTGCTCTGTAGCGCTCACCATTCACAGTAACCGTTTGGCCCGCGACGTCTTCGAAGAAAAAAGGTCCGATGACTCCTCCAGCGAAAACAGCACACCATACCATACTCCGGGGTCTGCCACGCCTGGCAGCATCTCGTGTTGTGCCAGTCTCTTCGAGGCGAGCGGCTAAACGTCGCAGTGTTTCACCAGTAGGCGTTGGACGGCCAGGAAATCTGCGACGAAATTCACGTTGTGCCAAAGTCACCGACCGATTATTGGTCACATAAATAGTCACCAATATTCCGCGTTCTGGAGCAGTGTAGCGTAACATTGTTTATTAACGTGTATTTCGCATGTGTTTACTACACAAATGTCAAAACAGAACTGACATTAGGGGCCAATCGCAAAATTTATTGCATTTTCTGATAGGAGGATTACTTTTGCGCCACCTTGTATGTATGATGAAATAAAAAAAAAAAAATTTTAGAGGTCTTCCCACATTTTCACTCATAACTTTTGAACGCGTTAACCGATTTTGATCATTTTCACTAGAAAACTGCTCATGATATCAACAAACAATTTGACTGAAAATTAGCAGTACCTCTTCTGTATTGGAGGAGTATTTTGTGTTTCCACAGACAGACGGACGGACAGACGGACAGACGGACATGGCTATATCGACTTCTCTATCCATGCTGATCAAGAATATATATAGTTTATGGGGTCCCAGAATTTTTTTAAAAGAATTACAAACATTTGACAAAGTGAATATACCCTCCTGCACTATGGGATGGAGGGTATAATTAAATTTGTTCTACAAATGACTGACATTTACATTAAAAATAAAGAAACTGTATTACATACCAAACAGTTCCCTGAGTGTATATAATGATGTGAATGTTTGTGTTGGAATGGTGAGAAGATGTGTTTTATTGAAGATAGTATCAGTACATAACAAAAACCTACGTAATTTTAAGTAAAATTTTACATTTTAAAAAAAATGTAAACAACTTTTAATCAAAATTTCATTGCGTGCAATGTAAGATCATGGTTCTTAATGCCATGTAATTCTATGCCATGTAATTTTCTATATTTGCAAAAAATGCAAAAAGTTATAACCCTAACAACCACTTAAATGGTAATTCATTTATACTCCGGGAGGTCTTGTCCTTAGATCTCAACAGAAAGAAATCAGATGTATTGCATTTGAAAATTTTTAAACTGTAATTTTGCGGAAAAACTGTACAATAGATCGAGAAACAACTAAAGTACGTCATTGAAATCAGCATTGTGAAATAAAAAAAAAACGATGAATAAAAAAATCTAAAGACGGTTAACCCCTTAAATGCTATCTAATGCTATAAACACATAGACGACTGCAGCTACACGACTACAGCCTGTCAAAAATAAAATACACACGTTTATATGAAAACGATTATTTTGGAACCAACACAACTACACGGCTACCCGACTACTTTTGCCGCTGTAGTCAACTTAGGTTAATTTCTATTTTTGTTGGCTGCAAAACAAAAATAGTGTTGACAATAAAACAAAATATGTAACAAATTAGTGCTTAAAAATATTTTATTTTGTTAAACACAAAAAACGTCGCAACATCAAATGGTATAATTGCATTAATATTCAAGAGGGGTTATATAAATTTATTTTCACGTTATAATAATGTATTATAAATAAGTAATTGTATTTTTAAGTGAACTATATATACGTGTCTACAACCAAGCATGTTGTTCTATTTTAATAAAGAAAAAAAAGATGTAATTGGCACTACTGAAACAAAAATTCATTTGTATCAGGGATGTTAAATGGAGTTTTCAATTTTGTACCAACATCCAAAAAAAATTGTACTTTTTGGACGTTGACGGTACCATTTTTTTTTAAATTTATTAAAACAACAAAAAAAAAATACAGAAAAATTCTCTTGTACAGAAAAAAAAAAACAAAACCTTCCAATAACATACATTATATGTATGAATAAAATAAGGCATAAAAAAGTCTTATGAATATATGAGACCAAATCATGGAATTATTTGTTTAGTTAATATACTATTTGGAATTTCTACATCATAGCAGCATAAATTTGTCGCTCTTAACCAATCCTTAGCCTGTATGAGACTTGATAATGTTGGCTAATGTAGTCTGTTTCTTTCCTTAGTTTTTATTATATTTTGAAAAGAAAAAAACTCTTTCCACATTTGCAGACCAGTGTGGAATGGATAAAATTCCAGCAACGACTAGAAATGTCTGGAAACATATTGACATTCAGTTCATTTTGAAAATTAGCTACTACCGACCAAAAACTACAAACGTTTTAATTTTTTAACGACTTCAGTTAAAAAAATTTTAGTTTTTACTCTGGCTCAAGTAATATTTTTACTAAGAAGACAAGAATGGAGCAAAATTAATGATTAATCGGTTTTTTGTTAAAGTTCTGCCTATTATGGAGGCTATAACTTTTCTAAAACATTGGGTTCTGAAGAGATCTTTAACCAGATCGAAATACTAGTATTAACCTAGCTAATATGTTTGATTTGCTTTATTTTTGTAAATATACGGAGGTTGAGAGCTCGTTCTAAATTAAACATATATAAGATTGTTTGGAATTTTCTTTCATTTCTTTAACAATAATTTAATTTTCGTTTGAGTTTGAATTTTAACGTCTTTTTCAGACAATTGCAGTTAATACTATAATTAATATGCAATTTTATTTAATTTAATTGTGAAAGGCGTGGTAGAGAAGAATGAGTGTATTTTCTAAAAATCATAACTACATTGCAAATATTCAATTTTTTCTGAATCAGACTGCGCAGTTTCTGGTATTGAACGTTCGTCAGTGACCCTGTTTTTTTGAATTTTTGAATAATGTAATATTTGTTATGTTTTTATTTGTTCGATTGCGTCTATATGAAATTTTTCTGTGCAATCATTGACCGTGGTATAGATAAACTGATTTCTAATGCCACATGCACTCGCACTACACGTTAGACAGAGCGCTTTAGCCCTCTGAGCTATAGTTAGGTCGAGTTTTGCTGTGATTAAAACTAGTTTTATTCAATACACGGTGTTTTTGTTCTTGCATACATAATCTCAGAAGTACAACTCCAACAACACAACAGTTCTATTTTTACAAACTCACCTCACTCTAATGTCCACTGTTTTCCCATATGTTATAAGTGATGCCATATCTATATATCAATTTTCACTTCTTCAGAATTTTAATAAATTCAAAATAAAAGTGAAGTTGGCTTCAACAAGTGTCAATATATGTAAGAGCTGCCAGATAAATTTTGTAAAAAATCGTAAATTTTTAATCGATATTAAAAAAAAAAATTGCCAACTTTATTCTTCAAAATCCTTAAAATGATGATAAATCGTAAAATCTGGCGGATATAGTCGCATATATTTTAAGAGCTCATTACATAAAACGAATAAATGCAATGAAAAAGGACACAATAACAATTTGTTTGCTATACTAAAAATTCAAAAAGGGGAAAAATTAAAAATTTTTAAATTGTACCAAATGAGTCGCGGTAGTACCACGGTACTTTAGAAAGTCAAAATGTACCAAAAAAAGTACAATTGTACCAACTTTAACATCCCTGATTTGTATAAAAATATATTTTTAAATTGAATCGTGATCAGCTGTTTACTATGCTGCTGTCGTTTCCAAAATAATAAGTAGATGACCACACGGCGACGATTGCAGTCAACGGCATTTGCAGTCGTGTAGCTCTGCAGTCTGCTGTGGTCTATGTGTTTATAGCATAAATGTGAAATAAAAAAATAAAAAAACGATGAATAAAAAAATCTAGAGATAACCCCTTAAATTTTAGCTGTCTACAAAATAAATTTTTGATGCAGGTGCAAAAACCGCATTTGCAAAATTGCATTTACATCAAAATTTCATTTCCTCATAATTTACATTTTTGAAAATTAGAGTGAATCGTGCGAAACGAATGCATTTTAAACCAGACAAATCCGATAACAACTTTCTAATATATGACTCTTTAAAGAAACATACTTCTGGAATTTTTTTAAATTTTTTTAGTTGGACAATTTATTTAAAATATCGCATACGTACGTGAAAGATTTAATGTACAATTTTTAAAATATGTACACTCAAAAAAATAAGTTAGTACAAAAGTTAGTAAAACGTCTTGTAAATCAGGTATACTATTTTTTAGCAAATAGTTTTGCTAAAATCGTGTTTTCAGCTAAAATTTTTGTTATACTTATTCAGCACTTAACTGTTTTATACTAATGCTTTACTAATATACTAATGTTTTACTAATCAGTTTTGCTAAAAAAAATTGTGCTGATAAGCACATTAATAGTGTGGACGACAACCAGATTGAAAGATATACGCAGAATTAAGCAGATGTCGCGGCATGTCAAGATGTAGTAGAGAAGAGGAAAATGATACTAAAAAGTACAACTCTAATAATACATATAAAAGAATCAACCATGGAAGACTTTTGTATCTGTTTTTCATACATAAAACAAAATTGAGGATTAAAACAACTTAAATTTTGCATTGTCACCGGCTTGTGAAAATAATTGTCTATTAATAAAATAAAATACAAAAGAAAATATTTAAATTTAATAAGTATTTCTATAATAAATGTTAATAGATTAATAATCTAGTGTGGTCAAATTGCAAAATAACATATACAGACATGTAGACAGAGTTAAGCGAAAGACAAAGACACACATCTTAGTATGGTTCCTTTTTCTTATTGCAAAAAAAAAAAAAGGATTTTTCTTTCGTTTCGTTTGTTTTTGTTTATTTTTTCGTTTCGTTTCTATAATTAAATTCGGTAGTTGCGTCCTTTTAAAGAAAACATCATTTAGACTACCATTGATGTAAGTAGTTCAAAGAAAATTTTTGTTATGTTATATATATTTATTTCTATATATTTTCAGATATTAAATTAATTCATGCCATCAATGTGGGAAAATGAAAATTTTTATATTTCGTAATTACTGTAAATTATTTTTAAAAGAATCACAAAAATATGTTTTATGATTATCAGCAAATATATTAACTAAATTACAATTTTTTTACAATTTTTTGCGTTTTTTTCAGTCTACTAAAATTCAGCAAAAACTTTATTAATTTTTACCACCGCTTTTTTATTTCTAATCTACTAAGTGTTAGCAAAACTTTTGCTGAATCTACTAATTTTGTTGCTAAAAATCAGCTCGCTGATTTTCAGCAAAAGCTTTTGCTGACATTATCAATTTTTTTGCTAGCACCCTCCTGACTAAAATTTTGCTGACTCAGCAAAATTTTTTGCTGACTTTACAAACTTTTTTTTTTGAGTGTATGTATATTAAACAGACTCGTATTTTAAATGAAGTTTTTTAAATATTTTCCTACTTACTGGAACAAAAACCAAATATTAATATTGATAAGAAGAAAGTATAGACTGTACAATTTCCTGTTAAAAAGAAGAATAATTATTCACAAAAACGACCTTGAAAGAAATACATTTTAATGACATTTAAATAAGTCAAAAAATAAATGTGAAACAAGAATAAAAAACAAAAACAATTAAAAGTAACAAATAACCAGAGTTTTAAAGAATTCAATCCTTCGTTCGATTTTTTAATTCTGATTGTCTATGGAATGATTCAATTCTTAAATGACAGTTTTACAAATCGCATGAATTCTTAATTGGTCTCATTCGAATTTATTTCTAGAGGATTCAATAATTTTTCATCATTCTATTTATTCAACCACTAATTTCATTAGTTGGAAATTCAATCGTTGGATATCCAATCGTTCGGAATTCAATCGTTGGGAATTCAATCGATTTTAATTTTGGAAATTCAATCATCATTCGAGTTTGTTTCAATTTTAAAATTTATGAAACAAACAATAAAATAATTATTATAATTTAAAAAATTTTTAAAAAATAGTTCAAGGAAACTAAAATATAATACTATTGGAGTTAACAGTTGGCAACTGAAAAAACAAAAAACCTAAATTCAATGTAAGCAAATTCAATGGCAACTAAAACAGCACTCTTTTTTACAAGAAAAGCTAAAAGTTAATAAAAAAAAAATAATGAGCACTTTAAATCAAAAAATCCTAAATATCTTAAAAGAACGCAAGAAATAAACCTTAACACGCAATAAGTTACGTTAATAGAGACTGAGTTAAGCGATAGTTTAAAATATGTAAAACATTTTATTCAAGTTCGAGGCTATACTCTTTCTTTATTAGGATATTGTCCTAACAAATAATAATTTTTGTATTCAAATTTATTAATTGACCACTTTCTGGAATGTGTTGATAGATCTAATTCGTGAATAGGTTCCCATCATCAGAGCACGTTTTAAAAGAAGTGACAATCCCATGCAAACAACAAACATTCATATAACCTAGTTATCCCACTAAATGAGAACTAATATATGAGCTCGAAGTTATTTTAATAAAAATTATATCAAATTTGTAAAACATTTTATTAATTAAAATTTTAAACAGATTTATATTCTGTACCATCTAATATAAAACGTAAGCGTTTAATTAATTTCTCTAGTATGCGTTCCATAAGCAATTTCTGTTGTGATTTAGCTTTTCACTTATATCGAAAGTTTGAAATAGATTTAAAAACTTTTTTTTTTTGGAAATTTTGATTGTTTTTTTAATTGGTACCATGCCAGCACGTCTCTAAAGGCCTCATTAGTTGTTACTTTCTGTTGCCGTTCTGTGTCGTTCTGTTCTGTAGGTAATTTTTTGTAATTACTTTTTCTGTGAAAGGAATCAGCTTAAAAAGTAAAAGAAACTCCAACCATTCAAATCAGGGATGATAAATGCGATTTTAAAATAGTACCAAAAAAAAAAAAAAAAATTTAATATAAATTAACAAACAAATCTTTGTACCCTCCAATATACTTTGTTGATATAAACAACAAAAAAAAAAAAAATATATGTTAAGAGGTGAAAACAAAATTTTGAGGTGAAAAACTTTTTTGGATGTAAAAAAATAAATTGTGTCGTAAAAAACAGTTTTGAGGTAACAAAACTATTTTGAACGTGAAAAACAAATTTTTGTGGAGAAAAAAGAATTTGCGGTGAATTTTAAATATTATTCACCTCTTAGCGTCTGGTGGAAAAATATGGCGTTATATTTTATACACCAGACACTATAATGAATTCTAATAATATACAGTGCATTATACACCAATTTGTATGGAAAATTTAGAGGTACTTTCACATTGTCACTCATTACTTTTGAACCGTTGAACCGATTTTGCTCATTTTCGATACCAAACTTTTCGGAAAAATGTTAATAAAGCTATGTAAAAACGAGCAGTGCGTACTAAGAAAATTAGCCGATATTGATTTAAAAAATTTTTAAAATTTTGATATTTTTTCTTTAATTCACCAAATTTTTAATATTTTTTGAATGTGCTATTTATATCTTACTGTATTAAATTACGTTTCTCACAGTTTTTTGCGAATTCAATCCTTGTGATTGGTAGCAAACAAATTTGTTCGTGAACTCATTCGATTTTAAAAACACGCAGCTAATAGTCAATTTGACATTTTTATAAGATTTTTATTATTTACTTTTTTGAAAATCAAAATTAGTTAATAATAATTATAACCCTTAGTGATTGAATTCAATAATTGGTTTAATCGATTAATTAAACTCGACTATAATCATCTGTAATCAGTCGCACTCAGTGAAATCATGTGATTGAATTCACAGCGTTTGGTTCGAAATTAATGCATTGTTCATATGGGACTGCAAATCGAATTAATAATTATTGTAAATCGTACTAAATGAGTCATAGGAGTATCATGGTACATCTGAGGTTCAAATAGTACCATAAAAAGTACTATAGTACCAACTTTATCATCCCTGAGTTCACAACAAACCAATACATACGCACTTTAGGCTGTCACTTAACGTTGAATTCTATATTCAATAGATTTGTCCGTAACAGAACAGAACGAAAAAGTGAAAACTTACCACACATACAGACTTTCAATTGAACAGAAACAAAACAGCTGATTCGTAACGGAACAGAACGTACAAACTAATTCTGCCTTAAGACTATCCACTACTAACACTTCTGTCGGCGAATTATATTATATGTCTTGCCATAACAACATTAATTTCTAAGTGATCTTAGATATAAATAATTAAATAATATCCGGAGTTAACATTTCGGAGTTAACTGAAAAAATTTGGATTTCTGTTCGCAAGAACTACTTTAGCTCCCTCGGGCATACACGTGTACAGAAGCATTAGGTATGTACTTTAAGAGAAAATTATCAAAATTCACGTTGGTCCTCGTGGCTTCAATAAATCAAACAATTTATGTAAAAAAAAATTAAAGTAAAAAATTTGGAGAAACGTTTATTTGTCTACAAAACAGAAAAGTATTATGTTATAAAACTCTTCGGAATTAAATTGTTAATATAAAACCTTGTCAAAAGACTGTAAAAATAATATACATATGTCAATAAATTAATTTTGACTAATCAAAAAAAATTATTATCTGACTCATTTTTTAAACATTGTCTGATAAATTAAGAATATTTAAATAAATCGCCTAAAAAGGTATAAGGCAAAATGTGTGTAAACGTTTATTTAGGCGCGCACTTTAGTTAGGGCAGTTTTTACCAAATAATATCAAGCCTAAAGGTGTATTTCCTACAAGGTGCAAATTCAAGACTGATAGTCACTTTGACTGCATTCCTAGTTCCTACCATTTTAAGTAGAGATGGGCACGTGAGTGAATTTTTGACTTACACGCGCTCTCGAGAGAAAAATTCCATTCACGCTAAAACGCTCACGAGCATTTTTTACGACTCACACTCACGTGAGTAAATTCAGATTTTACTCACGCGTGATTCACGTGAATCAAGCAAATTCACAAAAAAGCATCTGACCGGAAAACAATAATATTTAAAAATTAAGGGAAACTGTGAATGTTTTAGTAAAAATTTCTCACGCTCCCGCACACTCACTCACAAAGAATATTTTCCTAGTCATACGTTTTTACTCAAACTCACTCGTAATTCACATAAATGACGAAAAATCATGTTTTTGTGTCCATCACAAATTTCAAGTAATCAGTATTTTGATTGACTTCGTTTTTAGAGAAGTCGTTAAAACGACAATTATTGCAATATTTAACAGACAAGGAGTTAAGACTTATATTTGTTCAAAACTGCATTAGATTTGCCAGGAAAATTTTAATTTTTGTTAATTTTAATTTTGAATTTTGAAATCGAATAGGGTTCCATTGAACGAATTCCACAATGCTCAAATTCCCAATGATTGAATTCCCAATGATTGAATTCCCAATGATTCAATTCCCATTGATTGAATTCCCGATTGATTTAATTCCTAATGATTGAATTCCTAATGATTGATAAAATCGAATGAGATAAATTGATTCAATTCCCCTGGTGTGAATTACTGGTAGTGAATTCCAGCGAATGAATTAACTGCGATTGATTAAGAATTATTTCTTTCGTTTCAATCCAAATAGAACTCAATCTTCGAAGCTCTGCAAATAACTAACGATGCTTTATACAATTTATTGGGCTACTTACTGTGTTACTTAAAATTTCCATATACCAATACGTGACTTGAAACTTAAATTTATTTTAACTAAATTTAGTTGCTTATTAAATTTGACTAAGATGTGCCAAGTATTGATAAATATTTTTTAAAAAATATTTGGTATGAGTGTAATTGTTTTTGTTTACAAAATTTAATTTTGTGTGGGGTTTCTCAAGGAATTCTTAAAAAAAAAAACTATTAACCAAATTTATAATTCAACAATGTTCTTGCTTCTTCTTCTTTGTCAAGAAAAAAAATTGTTTTCGTATATAATGACCGTTAAATGTTGAAATTATCACAGTTTAATTTGATTTCTTTTACAAATCACTAGTTAATTCAACAAAAATAAACAAAATGTACAAATTCTTCGCTATTGTGTTGATGGCTGTTATTGCCAATGTTGCTGCTAAACCCGGCGTTGTTGCTCCTTTGGCTTATGCTGCTCCATTGACTGCCAGCGCTGTTGTATCAAGAGAATATCATGGTAACTTTGCTGCTCCATATGTTGCTGCCTCACCCTATGTTGCTGCCTCACCCTATGTTGCTGCCTCACCCTATGTTGCTGCCTCACCTTATGTTGCTAGCTCACCGTATGTTGCTGCTTCACCCTATGTAGCATCTCCTTATGTGGCTAGTCCTTATGCTGCTGCTGCCCCATATGTAGCTGCTCCATATACTGCTCCTCTTTTGTTGAAAAAGTAAATTAATGGACTGTCTCTTACGAACGATTATGGATACTCAGGAATGTTTAGCTAATTTTATTTAAATAATAAGAAAACACAAAATAAAGTAAAAACACAATCTTAAAAAAAAGTTGTTGGTTACATTACAAATGGTGCCCAAAAGTATGCTTTAATAATTTTGCGGTAATCAGTTAGTGTTTACAGTTATCCCAGTAAACTGTTAAAGCACCAAATTCACAGTTGCTTACAGAAATACTAAAATTAATATTAAGGTACCTCACGGCCCACAAGTAACGGTTTTGCTGTTACCGCAAACGCCCATAATCTCGAAAGTAGTCCATCAAGTCATATTATTTGTTTGCTAGACTAGGAAAAAGTTCAAATAAATCAAGATATAAAGATTTAACCCATTTTTTACCAAGCATTGATTCCGTGGGAATTTTTTGACAATACTTGGTGGGAAGATACGTTGCTTTCCCAATATGCATTTTTAGTAAATTGTATAGCCTAATCGCGCCGTCTAGTGGCGAAACTTTTTAGCATTAGAATTTGTTCTAGTAATGCTAATGAAATTACACTAATGCCTAAAAAAGTAATTACAATTGAGCAATAAAATCATTTATTTACAAAAAAAAAATGGAGTGTAAATTGTAACACTGAATACGGGAAACGAAATGCAAGGAGGAACCAACTTTCTATTATTCGATAACATATGTTTATGTTTGTATTTACACATAATAATGAAATCACCCTGTGGCTGTTTTATAAAAGTTTATCACTCGGGATCTCTCTCAGACCTAGCCTATTTATATATTAATAATTATAGTCATACTCCAGTGGAGCAAAAATTTGGTCGGTTTCGCCCTATCTCGCATAATTTCGAAGACACTGGCTATTTTAAAACATCATCATTTTGTAAAATGGCTCGTATCTCGAAAACAAAACGAAATATCGCAAAACGGACAACATTTTTGCAAACCTTAACAGAAAGAACAACTTGCTACAACACAAATGTGTTAAGTGTTCCAATTCCACACGATCCCAGTTTCATTCCATATCATTCCATTCTATTATCGGAGTGATAAAATTGGTAATTTTACGTTCGTATTTGGGTAAAGAAATAATTGACACACCCTGTGGTTTTTTCATAAAAAATTAATCTATCGGAATCTTTTCCAGACGTAGCATATTTGTATTCTTCCAATTGTAATTTGCTTCCTTTAATTGATTCATTACTAATGGTAATGCAATTTAAAATTAATTAAAAAAATGATAATGAAAATAATTTCATTACAATTGATATCAATGAAATTGTAATGAAATCATCACTTAATTAGTACATTCAATTATGATTTTTAGACAGTTTTTTTAAACTGTTATTGGGCAACTCTAATCTCTCAAATTTATATGTTCCTTTGGGGGTTGAAAGAAAATAGCACGTTTTTTTGATATAAAAAACCAAAACTGATTCATTTTCCGCGTACTTAAATTTTTAAAAAGACCAAAAAAATCAGGATTAGATTAGTTAATTTTGTTCAAAAAGTACAAGTAAAATTAAAAATTTTTCTATTTCTAAAAGTTCTCTTATATGTCTAGGTACCAATATCCTTATATTTTTAAATATTTTTTGAAAAAAGTGCTTTCAAAATAAGCAAAAACTATTTTTGTTTTTCAAATAAAAACACGTTTGTAGGCAAGACGTCTGCCCGAACAAACCACTTAAGCTTGATACTTGGAATTTGGCTTAAAATCCCGCTTAGACATTCGTTTAGTCGGGATTTTAGGAAATTCATACGGGGAGGGGCAATAACCGGAAAAGCCGACCCCTTGGCGACCTGACGAAACCATTAAAGCAATTACAGATCATCTTCGACGGGATTTTGTTAATTTATAGGGTAAGCTCAAGTCTCCACCATGGCGGGTTGACGAAATCAACAATGTGAGGGACTTGTATTTTTGTAAGCGGATTTTTTATCCTGTGTAGTCATCAACTTACACAGGATTTTTGAAAACTCCATCAGGTAGCGCATGGGGGTCAAGAGTCACGTGCTTTAGCCTAAACAAATAGCAAAAGCAATAGTCTTGATATAAAGATTTCTAATACAGAGGAGACATCCGCTTAGACGGTATTTTTGAAAAATACTACGAGCTGAGCCAAGAGACTTTAACTAGACATCCGCTTAGACGGGAATTTTGAAATTTCATTTCTGGTGTGGCATAAATGAGAAAAATCTCTCCCTTAAAGTACTAACTAGACCTATGCAACTATAAAGTAAGTATGGTGTTTAGATTCAGCATCGCTTAGACGGAATTTTTGGAAACTCATACGGAAGGAACAAAAAGATAGTAGCCCTTGATAGCCTTGAATATATCGTTTTTACAGAAACAGTTTATTTTTTAAGTGTATGTGTTAATTAAGATTGATAGACTGCCATGATTTCTCTTGATTTACAAGATTTGTTATTGCTCGCAAAGAATGAAGTAAAAATATGTTTTGTCAATTTTTTTTAGAGCCCAACCAAATAAAACGTTAAAAATTATTTTTAAATTTTTTTTAAAGTTTTCCTTAAACAAAGTTTAAAAAAAGCAAATGAACATTATTTATTAAGAAGAGCAAGTAATTAATAATCCCAACAGTATGATTTGGAGAAGAATCATTCTTTAAATAAGTTTTATGTTTAAACATTAAAAAAATCTCTTTTAAATCGAAATTCCTAAAGTATTGAGTATTTCAAATGATGATTTATATAACGTACTTCCAGACAAATTATAAAATATGGAGAAAAAAACCTACAGAGTTTAAAGAAAAAAAATCTCATCTGTTTTTCCAATACCAATAAGTAATACTTTTTGAGAAAATGTCTTTATAATTTGTGTTCCAACGATATTCATAAAATCTCATTCGGTCTAATAAAAGTTTAACTCATTAATGACACGTCATAGATCCGCTGAACATTTTTCAACCAAACTTTCGTTAATGAATTTTTGTATTTGTTTGCCTTAAAGTGCCCTCTAGTTTAAATATATTCAGACAATGTTGAAATGTTGACAGCATATAAATACTAGAGGGTTGTAGATATTTTAAAAATTTAAATTTTGTATAATTTGGTGAACTAGTCTTTATTCATATTACAATTTTCTTTTAAGTTAACCAAATTTTAAAATTTTTGGGAAAAATACCGTAGTTTGTGACCATTTTTTAAAATTGACATATGGCATCCCTAAGGATATAATTTTTATAAGTTTAGTAGTATTTTAACAAAAAACATCCATTATTTATGTTTTGAAAAAAAACGGAATTAATCTAGGAAATTAGACTTAATGCCCAACTATATTTAGCGAAGTTAAATTAAGGGAGTGAGAATTGTATAAAAATACACTGAATCAGCAAAATTCAGATTAATTCAACTTTCGTAAAGTTACATCTCTATTAATTTGGTTAATTTGTAATCGAAACTCATCACACCCAACTTAACCAAATTGAAAACATTTCAAACAAGGAACAGAAACTTAACAAATATCAAATACAAAAATAAATGAATTAATAAAAACAAAAAAAAAAAAACAAAAATAATTTATGCCAAAATCTGGCTAAAATTCTGAAATTAAAATATGTGAAATAAGGTTGTTATTAAATTCAAAGAAAAATTACCAAAAATTTTGAACCAAATTTACAAACGGTAAGTCAATTGTGGTTGAAGCTTTAGTGTATTTGAAAAGTTCGATCGGTCAGATTTACAAAAATTACAAATTACTATCGATGAACTAATTTCTATTGGCCGACCGAATAGTTGGGCCAACAAATGCATTTGGTCTGCATTCGGTATTTTAAAGCATTATGGACAAATATGTCGAATGGAAAAATTTTTATTGGGCGGATCAGATGCGATTTTGAGTGTCAAAATTTAAAGGGAAGTCCGTAGTTAAGCAATGAATTCACTGTTCGGTCTCTGAAAGTTGGGCCAAATCGAGAATAGTTCGATGGCCAAACTTTTAAGCTTATAGCTAAATTTTGGCTTTTTAATCAAATGTTTAATCAAAATTTTAAATCATTTCCTCTAGATACTAAAAAACCAACCGAACTGTTTGGTCGAACAGTACTAGTTTCTAGCAGAGAAATACATTTTCATATATTTTCATCAACATAACCCAGCAAAACTTTGTTAATGGGTGTGATAAAGTAATGCATTACCTTGTAATGTGTACTCCTTACCTGTATCATTATTTTTGAACAAGAAGTAATGAGTTAACGATAATTGAACACTCATGGATTACCTTGTAATGATGCCTCATTACATTTTACATTACTTCAAAACATAAAATAATAACTTACCGATCATCAATTACATAATGCATGTTTTCCAACAAGAAGTAATGAGTTACCGATAATTGAACACTCATGGATTACCTTGTATTGATGCCTCATTACATTTTACATTACTTCAAAACATAAAATAATGACTTACCGATCATCAATTACATAATGCATGAATAAAGTAATTATTAATATATATTTTTGGAAACCTATTTATAGACACATTACTTTGTGATTTTTTGTAAGCATAAGGGGTAAGGTGTATATTTTTGATATCACGAACGAAAACACGAAGCACAACAACTCATTTAGATTTTAAGCAATAAAATATTATATGTATCGATAGTTCAGTTGGTAGAGTTCTCGCCTAACTAATTGTTAAATACCAGAGACCCCAGGTTCGAATACCAGCATTACCAGGTAATTTATTTAATAAAAAAAAAAAAAATGTGCATTTTTTATTTATGAAAATCTATTTAAAGACCCATTACTTTTTCCCACCATGTAACCAAATAAGTAACCAGTTACTTTACCCCCTACAAGGTAATGAGTCCACAAATTACTTTTAGGCTCATCGCCTGTAAAATTCATCAGTGAAGTAAGGTGTAATGTAATGCGTGAAGCCCTATGGCGATACATTACTTTACCCATGATTTGATGTGTGGTTTTGCTGGGAACAATAAAAAATTTAAAGGATTACGCTTTTTTATATTTTTAAATAATTTTTGAAAAAAGTTAAAATTTTATTTTGTCCAATAATTATTTGGTACCATTGGATAACAAGTTGAAACGATTTCATGATTCACGATTATAATCAAGATGTTGAGTAATTTTAAGATAATTAAGTTATTTAAACTTAATTATCTTATATTAGTAAAACAAGGTAGCCGGTTTAATGCACTGTGTCAAAAATGAGTTAATAAGAATAACTTTTGATGACGATTGGTGATGTTTTCAAAAGACCTGTTTAACAAGACCTGATGGTACAGAATTAGTTATTTCTGTATCCAAAACGCTAAATATATGAAGCAAAACATGTAGTTTAATTACTTATAAAAAGAAACCATTGAATTTTAAGTGTTACTTTTTGTTTGTTAAGTTTTAGTTAAATTATTTTTACTAAATTTGTTTTGTCTTCTTTTTTTGTAACATTTTCTTACTCTTTTTATAAAAAAATTAAATAAATTTAAATACAACTACTAACGTATGTGTATTTTTAATTGTCAAAATTTGTTTTCAAATTCAAAAATTTTTTTTTGGCGAATGTCAAGCATTTTCCATATTAATTCACAGACAAATTCTGGAAATTTAAAAATTTTTACTGGGTGGAAAATATTTTCTGAAGGTGCACTTTTTAAGTTTTGTGTGAAACCATGATATAATTAGGGCTTAAAAGAGAAAAAGTTTAATGACTGTTGGAAAGGTAGTGACAAAATTAAACGTTTCAAGGTACAAAACTCGACCCTTTTATTAACAAAATTACCTTTTATTAAAAAAGTATATTTTACTGAAAAAGGACCTGTTATTAAAAAGTGACATTTAAAACATTACCTTAAAAAAAGCTACCTTTAAAAAACTGCCTCATATTCAAAAAGTATCTTTTATTAAAAAGTTATCATTTGTAAAAACTACCATTTATAAAAAGCAAATGTATGCCTGAAATATTTAATTGTGAATTATTGTGAAGAGTATCAAAATGAAAAAACAATCGAATATGACACTCCTGCTTGTTTTTGAAATAAAATTCTTAATTAAGTAGAAAATGTTTTTTTTTTTTTTTTGACAGATTATGTCATTTAAAATGATACTCACTCCTCCTTCCAAAATGAGTGGTTGAAAACCTAGTCAAATTACACTACTCAACGGCCAAAAAAAAAGTATCTTTAAAACACATCTTTTTCAATAGACCTATGTACGCTGAATCCAAATCTGGCAAACAAATCTGTGTTCTATTATAAAAATTGATTTAATAACACTACTCAGAATATGTTTTTGAAATGCATATTTTTTAATAGACTTACAGTCAGAGAACTTAAACACCCAGCAAAAACTCTTCTGCCAAGGAATGATTCTACTCGAGCATTTTTATCGATGATGAACCCAGTAAAAAATGTTCGTGTTTTTAGAAGCAGGATAAAACAAATGCGCTAATGTAAGAGCTTACTATTATGTAATATTAAGAAGTAGCAAAAGAAACGAATAATTTTCGTATAAAAACAAACAAACAAAAATATTGAGCTTACTGTTTTCCCTAACAAGGATGCAGATTGTAAGCAGTTTCCCTAATCACTTATAAGGATGCAGGTTGTAATGCAGAAAGTTTCATATCGTGGATTATAAACGATCTGTACAAATTTTCCCGACTGATTTCCGATTATGTTTGATGTTTTCGAGTAAGAAATAAAAAATAATTAGTCATTAAACTGTTTATGAAGAGCTAGCACGTGCAGTGGTAAAATAAAATAATTATATTATATATAAAAAATTTTAATAACAAAAAACTAATATCTGTAGTGTTTTATGTGAAATAAATTATGTATATTCATATTATTACTTTTAATCGTAATAATATAGACATGAAATAGGATTTTACTGAAACGCATAAAATCACTGCTTTCTGTAAGCGCTGAAATTCGCGCTTATTTTGCTCAAAAGTAATGCTTCCATGTGGTAATTCGCCATATAAAAATCATAGCATATGTAAGCAGGTTTGTAAGGGATTCTTTCCGGTTTACTCCCTTACAAACCTGCTTGCATGTAAGCAGCGTTTTTTACTGGGGAATATAGAAAGAAATCATTCTTTTAATGCTGCAAAACAACTTATTAACACGTTGACTGCCAACTACGAGATAACTCGTAGATTGCGTTCCCTTCTAGGGTGCCAACTACGAGTTAACTCGTACTCATTAAACCTGCCATTTTTGTGTAGCTACTAATAAAACCGTATTATATCAGTGCTAGTAGCGATAAATGGATTCTGGGAAAAGAACAAAAAGTCAATGTTGGCTTGCGTGAACTGAACATTTATTAAAAAAAAAAATATAATGGAAAAATTCATTCAATATAATGGAAAAAATAACTTAAATACAAGAAATAAAGTAATATTTTATTGTTTGTGCAAGTTCTTAAAACAATTTTGCACACAAAGGGCTGGCTTCTCTTCACATGCTGGACAGAAGTAACGCGTTTCTCGGCGCATTTTTGCTTGGGTACGTACGAATTAACTCGTAGTTGGCTACTGCGTAGCGATTTCTGTTACAGAAGTCAACTACGAGATAATTCGTAGGTCCTTTTTCTCCTAAAAAACATCATTTTTGCTTTTTGATGATACTTATGATCTAGAAATAGAGTTTTTAGTAATATAATGTGAAAAAATCAAATTGTCAGTTTTGGCCAGTTTTCTGAAAATTGCCGTGGCAGTCAACGTGTTAAGAATATTTTATGCCTAAATAACTTCCAAGAAGTTGTTTAGGCAGAAAAACTTACAAAGAATCATATTTGGAATGATTCCCTCCTAGGACAATCCCATGTTAAATTCATCGATAAAAATGACAAATTAGAAGAGAAAAAAATGATTGGTGGTTATGTATCTTTGTATCTATTTTTTAAGTGAAAAAGCAATCATTTGTAAAAAAAATTTGAATTCTAATATTACGAAAAACGTTTGTAAATTTTTTACTAGATTTGTATGTTTCAGAAAAATAAAATGCCAACCGATGTTTTTCGGTGGTCACAACCAAAAAATTCGATTAGTGCAACTATATTCAAATGTGATTTATGAATATTTTCGATGTTGCAACTAAATTTCAGTTATATTTACCGAATTCTGATGTGACAACGGTTTTTATATTAACGCTACAAACTCAATATTTTTATGTAGCAATTTTTTTTCTTCTGAATATTTCAGGTTATTTTCATTAGATTTGGAATTGTAATACAAAAATTAAATTTTAATAGTGGTTTGTTTTGTGGAAGAGGGCACAAGTTTGTTGTCTCAATCCAGTCTACCTTGGAAGTCCAGGCACAAGTTTAATTGTCACGCACCCCTTAATTAAAGTTAATGTTTATTATATGGACCTAAAAGTGTTACAAATTAAGTATTATTATTTTTTAATTTTGTGAAATTGTATTATTAACACTATTTTAATGCGCCCTTTATAATGTAAGCTGACAGAATATTCCACAAAGCTTATTCTTTAGGCAAAGACAATTTGAGAACTTAAATTTAAACCTAGGTTTATTTAAATGTGTTAGTAACTAAATAAATATACGATTAACTCTTTCATCCAGCGTCACCTGGGAGAATTCTGTAGGGCTTATATTATGATAATTCATAAAAATTTCCGGAACCATAATACGATAATATAGGGATCTATTTAAAACCATAATATGGTAATCTAATTTTTATATTATGATACAGAAACAGAAAACAGTATGGTTATCACAACCATGGTAACTTGGTTGTCGCAATCATGAAATCCACAAATGTCTGATCCTCTTCGAATATGGTTCCCATGTCAACCATGTTTTTTCTTTGCGTGTGTTTTCTTGCTGAAACACCTCTTCCTAATAGCCTCTCTCTACTGAATAACCAGTTGTTAAAGTAAATTGCTTGTTTAGCTATATAATTCGTTTTAACCGTAAAAATTGGGAAAAATTAGAAAAACTACTAAATAGCAGGTTTAATCAACAGCTTTGTGAATAAAATCTGGCGCGGATACGGGGGGTGAGAAAATTGGACATTTCTACTTCCAAAATGAATTTGTTCAATACAAAAAATTAAGATATAATAGAAAATTTTGTAAAAACACTCTAACTTAACAATACCTATACCCCCCCCCCCCCACCCTTCCCCCAAACACTTTTCTGTATCCGCGCCTCATAAAAAGATATACCTAAAATAAGAATACAGTGGCTGTGTTTACTTTTCACCAAAAAATGAGTCATATTGATTGCATTTTTAAAACGTTATATATAAAACACTGCATTTACATGCGCCAAACTTTTAAGCCATTAAAAGGGTTCTTGCGGATCTCAACGTAAACAAGTCACCAGGGCCGGATGGCATACCAGTACTGGTACTGAAACAGTGCTATCCGACGCTAGCTCGTCCAAAGGCTAACCTGTTCAGCTCTTCATACCGTGCAGGTGTCTTCCCTTCGTGCTGGAAGGTTGCCAATGTTCAACCAATCCCTAAAAAGGGTGCGGCTAATAATCCTGAAAATTACCGCCCAATTGCAATATGTTCCGCGCTCTCGAAGGTGATGGAGAGCATGGTCAACTCACTTATTAGTAATCGACAGTATGGCTTTCGTAGAACTCGTTCTACGGGAGATCTGTTGACGTTCCTTTCGGAATGTTGGAGTCAGTCCATTCACATGTCTGGTGAGAACAAGGTTGCTCTAGATATTTTCAAGGTGTTCTATCGTGTGTGGCACGGCGCACTGTTATCAAAACTAATTGCCTTTGGTGTAGGTAATGATTTCTCTCGATTTATCTCGAGTTTTCTCAGAGATCGTACTATACGTGTTGTTATAGATGGGGTCTCATCCGACGAGTTTCAGTTATGTTCAGGGGTACCACAGGGCTCTGTTCTTTCTCCATCTCTTTTTCTTATCTTTCTTAATGACCTCCTTGTTGCTGTCAGATGACAGCAACATTTGTCATTCTTTTTCCTTCGATCGTAGGCCAAGCCTTGTGGAGGTCGGGTGCAAAAGACATATTATGAATGACACACTCAATCATGACCTTTCGACAATCTCAGAGTGGGGTCGTGCGAACAAGGTCGATTTTAATGCTCGTAAGACCCAATGTTGTATGTTGACCAATATGTCTGTGGACGGATGGATGGGATCGTTATTGAGGATTCAGATACTCTTGATGTTCTGCGCATGAGAATACAGTGCGATGTCCGTTGGACAGATCACATTATTCAAGTATCGAAAGAAGCTTTCAAGTGTCTTGGTTTTCTATACCGGTGTAAGAAATACTTCACCAAATCTGATCTCCTTACTATATATACCACCTACATCCGGCCGAAGATGGAATATAACTCCCATATATGGGCAGGTGCTTGAAAGTCTATTTTGGGGCTTCTGGATCGCGTGCAACGGAGAGCGTCGATGCTTATCAACGACAGTAGGGTTTTGAACTCTATTGACTCGTTGGAGCATCGTCGGAATGTGGGTTGTGTGACTTTGTTCTATAGATATTACCATGGGAAGTGTTCTGCTGAGATAAGCCGACTCATCCCGAGGGTCCGGGTCTCTGTTCGTACTACCCGCTTGTCAAGTAGATCTCATCCGTTTGTTGTCTATAGCCCGGTAAATCCCACAACGCATTACAGAGAAAATTCGTTTTTCATTCGCACTAGCCGTATGTGGAATTGTCTACCTGCGGAAGTCTTCCCTGCAAATTGCAATTTAGAAAAATTCAAGTCAAATGTCCACAAATACTACTCCCTTATTTCCTCCTCCCCATAACCTATTTTCCTGATATCAACACAATTCAATGCATTAGTAGGGGCATCCCATGAGTGTTGGTTCAACGTAAAAAAAAAACAAAAAAAACTTATGATTTTATCCTTCTGTAAATTTTTGTGTGCAGATTTATATTTTTAAAACAAAATTTCATGATTTTGAGGTAAAATTTCGATAAATTATGGAAAATACACGAAAAAATGTTGTGAATGATGTAAACATAAAAATATTGATATTTTAAAAATTACAAATGAGAAAAACATTTTTTGATAGATTTGGTTGCAGCGTACCTACTAAGTCAATTAAAAAATAAGTATTTCAAAAACCGGTTCTGCAAAAAGTTGAAATTTGTTGAGTAGTGTCATTTAACCAATATTTATACACATTCTGATTTTGCACTTACAAAGTATAAAAGAAAAGAATCACAATAATATTTATATTTTATATCTTAATTCGATCTGTTTTGGGCAGTCATGTTGAAATTGGTAAGTTTGTTATAACAAAAAAAAAAATATTTTTTTAAATTTCATTTGTCTTTCAGATATTGTTATTAAAGATTTGTTCATTTGCACTAGCGGCTCCTGTTATAACAAATAACAAATTATTTGAGTACAACGCAGAAGACCGAGCATTAATTGATCTCTTGCATGAGCAAATATTTCAAAATATATCATCTGCTTGGAATATTACATCAACGACAATGCCACCTTCTCTAATGGAAATTTTCATATCACCTTTGCTGCCAGATAATATAATTGTCACAATCTTTATACGTTTCTTACAACTGTTTGTGCAACAAAAGCAACATCCTTTTTTAATATTTTATGACAAGTTCATACATTCTATATTGTGGTATAATTTATTGAAACCATTTGGAAATATATCATTTACTTTTGGTTTTACTACAAATTTTCAAACATCTGGCCAATTGGGTTTGGGTAAAATTATAGTTTATAAAATATTGTTGGCAAATAATTAATATTGATGTAATAACTACATTCATATTTTATAAAATTACAAGTTATTGAACTTTAAGGGCTTACAAATAAAAAACCACAAAATGTAATAAAACAAAAACTTGATACATAATACTCTTGTAGTTGACAAGCCGGTAGTTTTAGAAAAATATCAAATGTTTCTTTAACTTTTATTCTTATTCTTTTTTTTTTTGGTCACAAAATATAACAAAAATTAAAGTTATATTTCAAACAAAAAAAAAAAAAAAACGATTGCATTACATAAATTAATTATAACAAGGCCTTTTTCGTATTACAATTCGAAATAATTTTTGTATAAAATGTTGCTGACAATGTAACTTAAATATTAGTATTTGTTAAGAACGTCTTTTGCACAAATAAAGATTTTTTTTAAAAATTATATCCGCAAAATGTTTAAGTTTGTAAGTACTACATAATATTAAGTATTTTTGCAATAAAATTTTCAAATTTTTATTCAAACCTTTTGTTTTAGTACATCTTGTTATCCTTATTTGCCTTTGCCTTAGCCAAACCTGGTTACATCCATAGTACTCCTATTCATTCATCCTATCATCATGCAGTAGCTGTTCCTTCGGTTCATATCGTACGTCCAGTTATAGCTTCACATGGCATTGTTACAACATCTTCTATTCATCATCGCCCAGCTCTAGTACATGATGGTTATCATGGAATTTATCATCATGGTTTGTTTTGAAAACTAAATTATACTGGAAATGTATTTGATTTAACTATTGATTTTGATATTGAACAGTAAAGTTAATATCTCGAACTTTGTGTTTTTTTTTTAATTTGTAATTTCAAAATCGATTCACCCATTCTAAGATTTGGATATATGAGAGAGTAGAAAGAATAAATGAACACGTATTTTTTAGTGGTCAATCTCATGCTTAGGGGTAAGAGCCGATTCCGATCGGACGATATCTTATAACCACAAAATTGAGATGTTAGAAAAAAAATTAATATATCGAACTTTGTGTTTTTTTAATTTGTAATTTCGAAATCGATTCAGTCATTCTAAACTATGCTAAAATTTGGATAAGTGACAGAGGAGAAAATAATAAATGAATAAGAGCGATCGGTAAACATTTAGGACATTTTCTGTTTTGAAGAAATTTTAAGGTTTTTTTTTCAAATAAATGAATTCAAAAAAACTAATATCTAATGGAAGGCATACAAAAGTTCCTATTATTGAACTGTAGCACCACACAAAAGTTGCGTACTACTTACAGAAACTCAAATGTAAAATTTCGGTTCTGATCGGACGATATCTTTTAATATCTCGAGCGTTGTGTTTTTTTAATTTGTAATTTTTTTTTTTCTTTTACGTTGAACCAACACTCAGGGGATGCCCCTACTAATGCATTGCATTGTGTTGATATCAGGAAAATAGGTTATGGGGAGGAGGAAAGAGGGAGTAGTGTTTGTGGACATTTGACTTGAAGACTTCCGCAGGGAGACAATTCCACATACGGCTAGTGCGACTGAAAAACGAATTTTCTCTGTAATGCGTTGTGCGATTTGCCGGGCTATAGACAACAAACGGATGAGATTTACTTGACAAGCGGGTAGTACGAACAGAGACCCGGTCCCTCGGGATGAGTCGGCTTATCTCAGCAGAACACTTCCCATGGTAATATCTATAGAACAACGTCACACAACCCACATTCCGACGATGCTCCAACGAGTCAATAGAGTTCGAAACCCAACTGTTTTTTAGCAGTCAATCTCATGCTTAGGGGTAAGAGCGATGGGTAAAAATTTAGGACAATTTCGTTTTTAAAGAAATTTTAAGGCTTTGTTTTTTCAAATAAATGAATTCAGAAAAATAATATCTAATGAAATTCATACAAAATTTTCTATGATTGAACTATAATACCACGCAAAAGTGCGTACTAATTACAAAAACTCAAATGTAAAATTTCGGTTCCGATCGGACGATTTCTTTAACCAAAAAATTGATATTTTGAGAAAATAGGCCATGTCTACAAAAAAAAAAAAAAAAAGATTGAAAGCTGAAGCTTTATAAATTCCACATATTTAAATAAACAAATAAGGAAATGTTTCCTAATGTGGCCCTTAGTGGGTCGCAAAATTATATGGCAAACCCAAAGTATATCGTACAAGCCAAAGTTCCTCAAATTTAATAAGAGCTTGTCTATCATCATATATCGGCCAAAATTTAAAATCATATGGCTACTGGAAGGCGATGCACGGCTATAATTTGTATTTTGCGATTTATACTAAAATCTGAAAAAGGTGTACTCCCTAGGTTTGTCAATTGTTCGGGTTTTTATTTTGTTCGAATAAACTATCAAACAATTTTTGATCGAACAATCAAACGATTAATTTTTAGAAACTATTCGATTAATCGAACGAATAAAAATAATACATAAATAATCAAAATAGTTTACCCTATCAGGCAAAATTTTGTGAATTTTGGCATCAGTTTGTATACTACAACAATACGAAACAGTATCTTTATTTTTAAATGCAAAAAAAGTCATTTGTAGAAGAAATTTAATTTTTGACTACAATTGTAGTATATTTAAAAAAACAAACCACATCAAATTACTGTATTATGATTTTGCATTAACTATATGCAGTCTTTATAAAAAAAAAATATATAAAACAATTAAAAGTTTTTTGTTTTTTGACTACATATGTGATTCATTTTTACTCTAATTGTGGTTAATTTTTTGAACAGTAAAAAACAACTGACATTATTAGTTGAATTCGCTGAAATGTAAGTCGTCCGTTCTTAAAGTGAAATTTCATTTGCAATGGTCTTTACCTACATAGTATTCTAAGCGTCATACACCATTTGTTATATTTATTATTACAGTTTGCAAAATCTTTAAAAAGTTAATAAATATCGGCGATAGTTTTAATATATTGAGATCTCTTAAAAGATCTTATTTTAGTTACCATAGAAATTACATTAATTTAATTCACAGTTTAAGTGAAAACGTGCTATCATTGGAAACTTACAATATTTTTGATAGTTTTGTATAAGGGAATGTAATGTAATGTGGCCGTATGGTATTTGGGCTAAATAAAAAAAAAACGAAATATTCCAAATCCATCTGCTTATAGGCCAACTTCTTGGACCTTTTTCGGCTAGAGATAATTTTCTTGTGGGAGCTAATTTAAAAAAATTATAAAACAATTTTCAAAATAACTCAAAAGTTCCACATTAGGGAACATGTATCCTAAAGTTGACCTAAATTAAAAAGCTCTTTTTAAGCATATACAATTGTAAGAAAATGAAGTAAAACTCATGCAAATTTGTATTTAAATTAAAATTTATTGTAATTTTGTCTATTAAAACGTTTTATATATCGTTTAATGCTGCTGAAGGGTTTAACATTTGTAATGCTAACTTTTTTAATTGCGATATTTTTCGTTGTGAAATGTGTTGAAGATTTATCCCAAATAGACAAGAATAGTTAAAGTGATGCGTAAAAGACTAAAACTTGAAAAAATTAAGAAAAAACCAAGAAAATTGTATTAAAGGTCCACTCTGGAATCAATTAGTTTTACCAAAATTGTGAATGAAATTCTTGCAGTTTACAAAAATCCATATTGAAAAATTATTTAAAACTTGTTTGTTGTCCACTTTTTATGTTTACGAAAAATTACACTTTAAAATGGGATTTTTTTTTTTTTTGATGTGACAAAATAAAACCAATACAAATGTTCGCATTCAAGTCGAGACTTTCTTTAAGAAATAATGATGGTGCAAATTGCAATCGCTACAACACGAATAAACCCGACACGTCCACTTCAGAGAACAGGCCACAATTGAGCACATTCCCTTAGTTTAAACTTAAAAAATCATGCCATATTTTAAAGATACCACTTTTCCTTCATATTGTTCACTTGAAAGTCAAATTATTTGTCTTTACCCATTATTAAAGTGTCCATCATCTTTTCTCAAAAGTGGTAAATTTTCGAAAAAGCTTTTAGTTATTCGATTTATCGATTAATCGTCAAAATTTATTCGAATTATCCTTTATCATGCTTTTTAAATTGTTTGTTCGAATTTTCTTTTGGGTCGTTCCATTAAATGAATAATTTTTATTCGAGTGACAGCCTTAATATCCTCCTTTGATTATCATACGTGATTATCATGATCAATGCATTGAATTTCGATATTAACCCTTAAATGAATAGTGTTACCATTTGGCAACAAACCCTATTTTTCAATAAAAATCACTTTTTTTTTGTTAATGAGCCATGCTAAAAATGATCGATTCGATTTTAGTCGTTTTTGGAATGCATGTGTTTGGATTTCATTGAAATTAAGTAAATCGATATTCAACATTCCTCTGATTTACGTGCTGTTTTAAATGTTTCGAAATTCGGCGTAGTTCGCGTTGTATCGCATCTCAAAGTTCGACAGTTTTATCAAAACTAAGAAAACTCCTAAGGTTTAAACTGCTATAGGTTTTTAAGTTTCCATCCGATTTTTAGAGATCTTATCGCATATGAGAGATTGGAAATTCTATTTTCTCTTTCCAGAGTGTATGCAAAAATGCAAAAACGATATTTTTTCGCAAATATTTCAAAAACCACATCTTTGATTTTTTCTTTATCAGTTTATGCTGATAGATCCCAGCAAATTTTTTTAGAACAGATTACCTTTGAACCTGTTCTAGAACAACTTCTTTTACCACCGGTTACATGGAACCGGTTCTAGAACAGGTTGCTGGGAGTCGAAATGTAAGGTGTCACAGTCCCAGAACCAGTTCTATAACTGGTTCTAAAACAGGCTCTGTGTTTGTTCTTGTTTGGAGGTAAAGAACCTATTGCAAATAGGACAAACTCCATATAAAAAGAACCAGTTGCAGAACAGAAATTAGAACCTGTTACAATACAGTATAATCTGTTCCTCAACCAGTTATTTGGATTTTACTATTTTACTGGGATCATATAGGCTTGTATAACATATCTAAAATTTAGATTTTAGTAACAAAATTTCATATTATTTTCTAAAAAAAAGGAAAATTTTTGTTTGCTTTCATATACAACGAATTTTAAATTTCACAAAACTCAAAACCCATTTGTTCAGAGTATACTTTTTAAATGTATTTTTGCGCTCTGAATCCGAATCTGAATCTGAATTTCTCCAAGTCATCCAGTTTTGTGATATTGTAACCTATAAACCCAAAAAACACGATTTTCAGTCATATTCGGACTTTACCTCGCATAATATTTCTCGTTAAGGCATATATTAATAGTACGCTTCATTTTTATAATGCTTTTTGAATTTACTTGATATCTAAATTTTCCATCCTCAGCCAGCAATAACCAGTACAACATTCCAAATTAAATCTAAATTATGTAATTTTCAACGAATGATTTATCTGAAAACTAATAGAAGTATTTGATTGATTCAAAAAGTATTTTGATAATGAAGAGTAGTAGTTTTAGAACCCATAACGAGTTCCATGTAAGAGAAAATATTCACGGTGTAGTAGAGTTCCGCATATGAATGAAAAAACGTGATTTCTGAATTTGTTGCCTGCTTCACAAAAAAATATTAAAAAATTTTCAGTCGGTTTTTTTTTTATTTGTTTATATTTGTTTTTATGGTTTGTTTATATACTATTTTAATTATTTCAATTCATATTATAAGAAATTGAAAAAGTTTATGCAAATACTACAACCGTTCAAACAAGATGTGTATGTAGTGTGTGTGTCTACATTTTCTAGAGCAAACAAAAACACAAATTAAATTTTAGTAGACCGGATTTTAAGTGAATTATCATTTATTTCAAATTATATTTTCAGTTATTTTAAATTATAAACTCTTTTGGGTGTACTAAATTGTTTTCCCTGACGGCACTTTTTTGGTTCAATAATGCACAAAGCGATCAGATTTTGTCGTATTCTTGAATTCAGAAAAAAAATCATTTAACATGACTTTTAGCGAAAAGTTTATTGGTGGAATATCCGAAGTTTTAGTCCACATCAAACAAAACTTAGCCTAGATTATTGTTTCAAATATTATTTGGATGTCCAAATTTGGTCAAAATCGGTTGATATTAAGAAAGTTAACCTAAAATGCTAAGTTAAGTTAGTGTTTTATAAGGTAAAGAACCTACTTAATACTAAAAAATACACATTTGCTGGTTGTAGTTGATAATAAGTTAAATGCGGGAATCGTGGTTTCGATTCCCCCAAAGGCAATAAACAATATTCTTCTATTGATGTCTTGCTTTTTTTAAAAAGGGGATAGAGTCTTAAAACATTAGAGCCTTCCGATAGAGATTTGAAGAACTCGTTGAAGTTTTTTTGTTCATAGCCAAGTACTTCAGTGGGGGTAAGTGTTATGGGAACACTAACGAAAATGAAATATTGTGTACAGCAAAATAATTGTGGCAATGAACATTTTTTTTTAAAGTCGATATTATGCGACTTATGCCACTTCCAAAGAAATGGCCGAATTATTTTAAAAAATGTTGTGATATATCCCACTGTGCACCGGTGGGTATTAGTAAACGACGTACATAAAAACCTTATGTAAGGTGAAGGTTAAACGATTAATCGTATATTTTGTCGATAAACCGATCCGAATAATCGGTTAATACATTTTCGCGAATTTTCAAATAATAACCGCCTAGGTCGAATAAAGTCAGAGACTTTTTCCGGTTTTTCGTTATCTAAATTCTCGAAGTGTCCTAAAAATCGAGACATGTTGAAATAAGATTTCCTTTTCTTAATAAGTTATTTCGTTGTAAGAGTTTTTCAATAGAACGAAGTAAAGTTTTTTGTTTTTTATAGGAATTTTTTTTTTTGTTCAACTTTAGTTATAAACGGTGATTTTTTAGCAACTTTATTTTTGGTATTACTGTTTATGGCAGCTCAGCTGTTTTCGTGTAACATGTTACTATTAAACATGTTCAGTTTGGTCTATTATTTAACTATGAATCGACTTACAAACGAACAACGCTTGCAGATTATTGAATTTTATTATCAAAATTCATGCTCGGTTAAGAAAGTGCATCGTGCACTTCTTCCAATTTATGGTCACTTTAGGCGACCTTCTGAGGCGGCTGGCTATTCGGAATCTTGTGACTAAATTTCGTACAAAATTTACATTATTGGACATTAAACCACCAACACGCATACGTAGAGTGTCGCAGCTGTATCCGCCAGTGTTGTTGATGACAGTGAATTATCGATTCGGCGACGTTCGCAGCAATTGGGCCTCTGCTACTCCACTACGTTGAAACAGATTTGGGTGTAAACCTTTTAAAATACAACTGGTGCAAGAATTGAAGCCACTCACTGGAACCTAATATTGAAGAATTTCTTCGTGAGATACCGGCCGATACGTTGGAGAGAGTATGCCAAAATTGGACTCAGCGTTTGAAACCATTTGAGACCTAGCCGCGGTCAACATTTACATGAAATCATCTTTAAGCATTGAATTGTATAGATCGTTCTAACGACTCAAATAAAGATTTCCTATATATCTCTGAATTGTATGTGTGTTTTTTTTTTAAATCAAATCCGAAAACTCTTAAAAAATTACCCTTTTATAAGGAAAAATTTAGGATTTCGGTATTTTTCTAAAAAAAAAACATGTTTTTACTTGATGTTGTTCTTATTGTATATTTTGTCGGAAATACATTCGATAAAAACAATTAGAGCTCAATTTATTTATTATTTCGTCATTTTCATATAAAAATGTTCAACTTTCCCTAATTTTGTCATCAGAAATTTATAAAAATAAAGTATTTTGTACAGTGTACCTTTTTAGAGATTTAGGCCTTTTCGATTTTGTAAAGACAGTCTAAACATTTTTGTTTAACGAGTTTGGATTACAACAATTTTATATTTAAACGAATTTTTAAAATATATTATTTCAACAAAAATATTAAAGTCATACATTTTTTTGAAAATATGTTCTTATTAACTAGTGTTTACAATTTTCAAGTTAGTGAAATCATTTTGGAGGGCCCGGGCCCTAAGTGTCTACGACCCTGACCCATTTATATTATATTTAATATAGGCACCCCACATTTTTTGGACATTTTGTTTACATTTTAAAAGATTTACTAATTTTTAGTGATTTTTTTTTTTAATTCCAATAGGTTTTACTTTAACCTGATTATACAATTTCTGTTAAATTAAATGCGTTTGCACAATACACAATCGAGTTTATATTAACGAGAAAAGTGTATTTTTTGATCAAAATGCTCCGATTTTTGACCTTCCTGGAAATACATTTTTCATAATACTTGGAACGTCGCCTGAACAAACTACTCTACCATTTTTTTCAGTTTTTCAATTTTTAAGATAACTTATTTCCTTACGACATTATCGTCGGTTGAACTTGATAATAAATTTGAATTTTTTAAAATTTTGCATTGCGGGACTTTAGAATTGCTGTTACAACCTCAAATTCAACCGACGATAATGTAGTAAGGAAATAAGATATCTTAAAAATTGAAAAACTGAAAAAAATGGTAAGAGTAGTTTGTTCAGGTGACGTTCCAAGTATTATGAAAAATGCATTTCCAGGAAGATAAAAAATCGGAGCATTTTGATCAAAAAATACACTTTTCTCGTTAATATAGCTCGAACGCCTGATGTCGGAGAATGAATCTAAGGCCAGATTCAGCGTACCTTGTACCTTTAGAAAAGTAAATTTAGTTCTAGTGTCAAACATTTTTCGGCCTGAATCTTTAGGTGTAAAAAGTTTTACATGTACTCACAAGTGCTCCCCACTGTAAAGCTAATGAATATATGAATACTTCTTACTGAATATTACTCAGGGTACCGAATATCAAAAATCAAGCATTCATGTATTTTCGTATGTTATTTAGCTAGAAACAATATTAAAATTCATTTACAAACTAAACAAGTCTAAAAGCTTCCACAAAAGTTCATTTAATAAATACAATTTCTACGAATTTATAATTATCAAAATGCAATGAATCAAGTACCGAAAACAATATATACTGGGTAGTCTAAATAACACATATTTTACAACACTAAGCTTTTTAGCGCTCATATGTTTGAATTAACCTGCAAGTTTTTGCAATTTTTACGTTCGTTTACTTTTTTGTGCAAGAGCCAGTTTTGAGAGTAAAATTTTCATGTTGCCCACAATTTACTCATGTACTGGATTTTACTGGAAAAATAAACGAATGCACCTAATAGGTATAAGAAGCCATGCTGCTACCCAGTGTAGAAACGGCAATTACATTTCATTACTTTTCTCACTTCCCTTAATAACACCAGCTTACTGTCTGCATTACTTTAACACATATAATAAGGACTTACTAATAACTGGCTAATTTTCCTATTACAAAATATAATGCGTTGCCTATAAGTATTTTTTTTTATCATTATATTATATATAAAGTAATTATCTAAAAAAATTTTGAAAATCTAAATTTACGCTCGTTGCTTTTTCACTTCTAGTAAGTACATATATAACTACTTATTTTTGATTTTTTTGTAAGTTGCAAAGGAATAGCTCAGATGGTAGAGTGGTTGACTGACAACATGGAGGCATGGGTTCGAATTCCGTGCATGCACATTTTATTAAAAAAAATTCAATACAAAAATTATTTTATTATATTTAGTTTTTTTGAAAACTTATTTTTAGACTTAAGCATATAGGTAACCACATATTTTTCTATTCTTTTGTAAGGTATTTAGTAATGATATGTCATTATTTTGTGCCACATCCCCATATATAGCTAATGATATTTGTATTGACAATTGTAAGTATTTGCATTAAAAAGTATGTACTTCTGTATCCACTTATATGGTAATGCTTTTCTACACTGGGTACCACATGTCTTGAGCAAGTCAAATGTAACATGATGTTTAAACACGTTATGAGTAACAGTTGCATTAATTTAATATTTTATACCAACGCGTAGTTCGAAAGAAATTCACGTGATTAATAGTCGGTCGTGCGTCTTGTTGGTTTTCATTGAGTATCACGTTAAAGAATTGTATGTTGAATTGCAACAAACTGGCAATAGTTTTCTAACTAAAAGGGGGAGAGAAACAAGATTATTATCACCTTCGGTATTCACATCACACAGATTCGTTTAGTTAGTCATATGCAAATCGGTGGTCATAAATGAATGACCCTTTAGTGCCATTTTTTACAATTCTGATTGACTTTTCCAGTCATTGCACTAACTGACATGGAAACTACACAGAGGTGAAACGGAATATATTGTTGAGGACAAAAAAATATTTGACATGTATTTTTTAAGTGTCCAATCGCACGTTTAGTATTAAAAAAAATGGGACTTGAATTACAATATTTATGTATGAAAACATCTTTAAAATATAGGAAATACACATTCTATTGTACGCAGTATTAAACTATTGGAGAATTTTTATAGCCACATTATCTATGACTCAGGGTTGCCACTTATTTTAAATATTTAAAATATGGGTTATTAAAGCTCTTAAGGGAAAGTCGTGTTAAAGACGAACAATCACAAAAATTGAAAAAAACCCCGGACACTCATTTTTACTCAAGCAAGCCACAGCTTTCCATACAAAAGTGGTATCAAAAAAATAGTTTTTTGAATAAAAAAAAATGTTAAGACAAGCACGGACATAATTTGCTTAAAATACCATTCACTTGAAACCCAATTAGGCGCAACTACACAGTGTTGAAGTCTCAGATTTTAATAAAACTAGGATATTTTGTAAAGGACAAAAAATATTACAAAAAATATTGTATTAGGTGTGCAATCTCAAGTTTATTAGTTAAAAAGTTGTGTTAAAATTTAACAAATTTTACGTTATTTTTATATATTTCTAATTGCCTATAGTTTAAGGGGGAACATTACATTCGCGGCAGAGAAAACAGACCTTTTTTTAAAAATTCATAACTTAGTCAAAAACAAACATTTTTCCAAAAATTTGTTTTATTATTGTAGAGAATTGAAAAATTACAAGAAAAAAATTCAAAAAATAAATTTTTCACTCCAACATGGTTTTAAAGAGCTCCAAACTGGCGGCAGAGAAAAAAACGGGGCCTTGTGGTAGCAGCGCTGGGAGTCCCAAAAATTGTCTGATCTGGAAAAAAAATGACTTTTTTAAATCTTAACAAAATTGGTTATCGTATGACACGAGCTTTTTTTTAAATTTTTGGTGAATTTAAAAGCGTGTTTTTTTTGACGAAAAAAAAAATTGACTTTAAAAATTCATAAAAAGTCGAAAAAAAAATTAAAAAAAAGCTCGTGTCATACGATAGCGAATCAAGTTTAAAAAAATACAAAAAAAAAAAAAAAATTTCGTCACAAAAATTAACCCGCTAGTGCCGCAACCAGTACGAAAAACATGGTTTCGAAATAAACGCGTTCAAAGTTTGTGAACAAAGAAAAAACGGCTACCTTTAATCTGCCACGCCTGCTTCGTACTGTATGCCTTCGTTATCTTGTGTTGTGCTGTTTCTTGCAGTTTTTTGCAATCGTTTAGCAATTCGGGCTTCTTTTGAAGCTTCATATGCCTTCACTCTGGCGCATTTCAAACGATTTGCATCACTTCCACCAAAAGTCAGGTAGCAAGTAAAACAAGTATATACCAGCTGCCGTACGTAGGCAGCGCGCAAATTAAAAATGCGCTCTCACTAATCCGGCTGTAACTTTTTAACCCGTATGAATTTTTCCATGAAATTTTTCTTCTTAGAATCTTAAGAATATTTACTAAAATACAAAATTATAAAAAAAGTTGATTTCAAAAAACGGCCATTGTCATGTCCCCTTTAATAACTTATATTAAACTATAGGCAAATTAGAAATATATAAAAATAACGTTGACAATTTGTAACCCAACTTTTTAACTCCTAAACTTGAGATTGCGCACCTAATACAAAAACATCAGTGATATATTTTTTTGTCCTTTCCAAAATATCCAAGTTTTATTAAAATTTGAGACTTCACAACTGTGTAGTTTCCTTGAAAGTTTGTAAATACCCAGCAAAACCACACATTATCAAATAATGGGTAAAGTAATGTATCGCCATAGGTGCCCTTCGCATTACAATACATCTTACTTCAGTGATGAATTTTACAGGCGATGAGCCAAAAAGCACTGGGTGAGCTTATTACTTAGTAGGGGGTTAAGTAACTGGTTACTTATATGGTTACCGGGTTGGGAAAAGTAATCTGTCTATAAATAGATTTTCATAAAACTAAATTTATAAAAAAACAAATTATTAGAAATGTTTTTTTTTTTAATTAAATAAATAACGTGGTTTCGCTGAGATTCGAACCTAGGGTTTCTGGTTGTTAGGCGAGCACTCTACCAACTGAGCTATCATCATATACAATAATGGGTTGCTTAAAATGTAAATGAATTGTTGTGCTTCGAGTTTTAGTTTGTTATGTTAAAAAATATATATATGTCATGTTTACAAAAAATTACAAAGTAATGTGTCTAAATCTAGATTTCCAAAAAAATATTTTATATATTACTTTACGTTTATATTTCATGTATTATGTAATTGATGATCGGTAAGTCATTATTATATGTATCATTAAAAGGTAACCCATGAGTATCTAATAATTATTGGTAACTCATTATTTATGTTTTGAAATAGTGATGAAGGTAAGTCATTACAAAGTAATGCATTATGTAATCCAATATTGGTAAATCATTACTTTTTGTTAGAAAATAATTATACAGGTAAGGAGTTTGAAAACAAATGTTTTGAAAAACGGGCGGTTTTCTTGTTATTCAACAAACCGGTCTCGAATAATTCGACATTTTCAAGTATTTTTTCATTTGAAAATTTCAGACAAATTATGATTTTTTGACATAGATTTGCTCAGGTTATATTATCTTAAAATGCTAGCAAGTATAAAATACTGAGAAGACAAATTATTAAAATTTACATTTTTTTTTTTTTGTTTTTTATTCCTTTTATCCGTTTGTGCTTTATTTGGATTATCTGATATCTAAAACTTTTTTTAAGACTTTTTTTAAGACTTTTGAGCTTTATTGCTTTTATAACGATTTTCTGACTTAAAATCATAAAATATTAATTTTTCATTAACTCTGAAGAAACCAAAAAAGTGTTGTTTTTCCAAAGTTTTTACTTTTTTTTAACAATATATTTTAGCTTTATATAGTTTGCATTTTTAGTTTTTGCCTCCTCTGATATAACAATGATAATAACTTTTAGAGTTGGGTATTACAGTTCGCACCTCATTTAGTTTACTTTTATAATTGAACTATTTCGCTCTTCTAGTTCACACGCCCATTCGCCAAATTTTTCCAATTGTCCATAAGATTATATTGGTAAATGGTTTGTTGCTCAATTTTCAATATTATGTATGCAAACTAGATAAGCTCATTTAAAAATGAACTAGTTCGTAAACGAAATGAACTAAAATGCCTAATTGTAATAATTTTATTGGCTAAAAAGATTTTTCACCCACCAAATTCGATGTTCGATTTTTTGTATTATTGTTTTCTTCCGATGTAATGTAACCATTTTTAAAATTTGCGATGACCAAACTTCAAGGTTTCTCCGAGACACATTTTATTTTGAAAAGAACTAAAAAAGCCTTTTAAATATCAACATATAATTTAAATTTTTTTTTAAATTTTGTGCAAAAAATTTCAGATATTATCAATTCAAAGCGATATTTAAAAAAAAAACAAAAAAATTGGTTATACGAACCGATTTTTACAATACTGAAAACCGGGTTTTGAAAATATAGTCGACTAAGTGTTGTCAAAGCGTCGGCTACGGTCGGTTATGCCACGTTGGCAGAACATGGGATTAAAAATCTAGACAGTATTGTCCTGTTACCCGATTGAAAACAGTGGTCAACGAACTGCTTGAACGAACGTGACACCGTTGGCATAACGTTGGTGATTCAAAAAATTGTGTGCTTTTAAAATAGCGTAAATTAAATTAATTTTAAGAAATATGTGTAATAAAATACATTTAGAAAGCATAAATACAGTCTGGCCTTTTCATTATACATCTTATTTAAATATGTGAAATATTATCAAAAAATTAAAAAAAAAAAATGCTTCTAATTGGTTGTAATATTGGTAAAAACAATATTGACACTGAATTTTACGGGTGGTACTGGCAAAACACATTTGGTAATTTTTAACACGGTGGAATTTACAAAAATGTCAGTGATTTGCCAGTACTATTGGGTACGGTTGGTACATGAGTAGCTTTCAAATTGGTTGAATATCTGAGAGCTCTAGAATTAAGTGACACAATCTTGCTAAATTGTGTTCCTCATCAGAAGGGGTAAATTTCCCCCTGTACCACTGATTCTACGATAGTACATATAAATGTCCATATGAGTTCCCCTCACCAACGAAATGATTACAACACGTGCTGATGAAAAATATTACGTCAAATGTAATTAACATGAAAGCCAAACCACTGACATTTCAAAATCAATGTCATAATCGACTAGACATATTCATATTTAGATTACTTCAAAAACAGGCCTCCTTTGTAATTTAACTATTGTTTACATCATTCTAAACTTTTAACAATCTCCTTAAGGTAACTGACCATAACAATGAAATACACAGAATACCATAAACCTTGGTCACTCATCTTTGGAACATGAGTAATTGAGTGTCTAATGAACTTTTATCTTAAAATGTAATTAAAACAAGAATTGCGAACAGTAAAATCGCCCATAAGTGGACAAGTATGGGTTCACGATATTTACTTTTTTCCTACAAAATACTACCACCGACAAGTTATCACTTCGGTTTTGATTACATTTGAATATGAGGCTTACAATACCAACTGCACCACTACAAGATAAAATGTGTTGGATCAATGTAAAACTTACTTACTCTACAGTCGGTATATGTGAGAGTTACAGAGAAGTCTGTAATTGTTACAGAAAAATTAACTAATGTTAGCAAAACGTATCTGTAAAGTGAAAGTAGTACGACAAATTAGTAAATTACACTAAAATGAAGAAACGAAATCGATTTACCACTACTTTTACTAAACATTTTTTGTTTTGCTAATTTTTGCTCACAACTATGAAAAAAGAAAATTAGTAAAATTTTTTGTAAATTTTAGTAATTCCGGTTAAAATTTTTATTAAAATATTTCGGTAAAACCAACAACGAAAATTTGTACATACACAGAAACAAATTTCTTTATACCCTACACTCAAAAAAATAAGTTAGTAGGAAAGTTAGTAAAACGACTTGTAAATCAGGTATACTGTCTGTTAGCAACATTTTTTGCTAAAATTCTGTTTTAAGCTAAAATTTTTGTTATACTTATTCAGCACTTAACTGTTTTGAACTAATGTTTTACTAATATTATACTAGTGTTTTACTAATTAATTTTGATAAACACAATTGTGCTGATAAGCACATTAATAGTGTTGACGACATCCACATTAAAATATATACGCAGAATGAAGCAGATGTCGCGGCAATGTCAAGATTTAGTAGAGAAGAGGAGAATGATACTAAAAAGTACAACTCTAATCTATATATATAAAATACAATGTTTGTATGTTTGTCCTCTATAGACTCTAAAACTATCCAACCGATTTGGCCCAAGCCGGTTTCATTTGAAAGGGTATAGTCCAAATTAGGTTTTCGGCTATATATATTTCAAGTGGGCGTGGCCCATCCCACATAAATTGAATAACATCATATATCTTGACTATTGTGATAGCAAGAGTTTTGAAACATTGCAGTATCCCATATGTTACTGATTTGAATAATCAGGAAACAAATGGGCGGGATCGGACCAGTGGGAGTGGCAGCTCCCATACAAAGTAAATATTTAATATCATATATACAGTACTAAAATAGCCATAGTCTTAGAAATTTGTGCACGTTGATTATTTGTTAATGTGAATAGTCATGGGAAAAATGGGCGTGATCGAACCAGTGGGCGTGTCAGCTCCCATACAAAGTAAATATTTAATATCATATATCTACAGTTCTATAATAGCCAGAGTCTTAGAAATTTGTGCACGTTGATTATATTATGAATAGTCATGTGAAAATTGGGCGGGATCATACCAGTGGGCGTGGCAGCTCCCATACAAAGTGATTATTTAACTTATATACAAAATTAATATTAAATATCTAGGGTTCTATATTAGCTATATAGCCTTCGAATTTTGTACGAGTCCATCAATTACAAATATTAGTAGTCGAACTGAAAATGAGATATCAAACTCTTAAATCGGTTATGTAGTTCCGAAGATATTTACAAAAAACCTATGTTAATATTTACAAAAAACCTATGTTAATCTTCAAGCTATGTTACACGAACACAACAGCCTCATCCGTCTATTCAAAACAGCCCTAGACCAGATGCCGACAGATGAATTTACGGTTGTGATAAGAGCTGACCAGACAGCGGCTGGTGAGCATGAGCGGCGCTTTAATGCACCGGTAATAGGTGACGTCGCAGTTGTTATGGCAGTTGTTTTCAGCTATTCATTTTATATACTTCAGCAAATAAAGGCGATAGAATTACAAAGAGGCGTTGGGCTTCCCATGAAATTACAAGTTTTAAAATGATTTACTAATGTCAATTTATTTTTTTATTTATTTATTTGCGTAAAAGAAATTTCTTGATTTAAAGAATTAATTACAATTAAAATTTGAAGGCAAAACAACGTTTGCCTGGTCAGCTAGTCAACCATGGAAGACTTTTGTATCCGTTTTTCATACATAAAACAAAATTGCGGATTAAAACAACTTAAATTTTGCGTTGTCACCGGCTTGTGAAATTAATTGTCTATTAATTAAATAAAAGACAAAATAAAATATTTAAATTTAATATGTATTTCTAAACTAAATGTTTATAGATTAATAATCTAGTGTGGTCAAATTGCAAACAAAAATATACAGACATGTAGACAGAGTAAAGCGAAAGACAAAGACACATATCTTAGGTAGATTTTTATGGTTCCTTTTTCTTATTGCAAAAAAAGGGTTGTTTTTTTCGTTTCATTTGTTTTTGTTTATTTTTTCGTTTCGTTTCTATAATTATGTTCGGCAGTTGCGTCCTTTAAAAGAAAGCATCATTTAGACAACCATTGATGTAAGTAGTTGAAAAAAAATTTTCAGATATGAAATTAATTCAGGTCGTCAATGTGGGAATATGAAAATTTTTATATTTCGTAATTATTGTAAATTATTTTTAAAAGAATCACAAAAATATGTTTTATGATTTTCAGCAAATAAATTAACTAAATTACAATTTTTCTACAAATTTTTTGCGTTTTTTTTAGTCTACTAAAATTCAGCAAAAAATTTATTAATTTTTAGCAAGGCATTTTTATTTCTAATCCACTAAGTGTTATCAAAACTTTTGCTGAATCTACTAATTTTGTTACTAAAAATCAGCTCGCTGATTTTCAGGAAAAGATTTTGCTGACATTAGCAATTTTTTTGCTAGCACCCTCCTGACTAAAATTTTGCTGACTTAGCAAAATTTTTGCTGTATATTCAGTTGACGGGCGCCATGTGTGAGATGGTCCACCTACTCTTCTCGTCCTACCCCGTGGGTTCCACTCAATGGCGATTTTAGCAACGCAGGTTTGCGTAGCGTGTGACCAATCCAACGTCATTTGCGATTCATAATTTCTGTCTCTCAAATTCTCCATTGGATATGGTGTTAGGCCAAAAAGCTTTTAGGATTCTTCGGAGACATCGATTAACAAACACTTGTAGGGAGTTTATCTCGTGTTCTGTTGTGTTTCACGTATCCCATGCATAAAGCAGCACAGATTTGACACAGGAGTTAAAGATGCTTATCTTAGTGTACCTGGATAATGCAGAAGATTTCCATATCGACCGGAGGGTACCGAACGCTTGGTTGGCTTTAGATATTCGATACGCAACATCCTTACTGGCATAACCTGTATTTGTTAAAATGCTACCCAGGTAGCAAAATGACGTGAACTCTTCCAATTCAATATTTCCTATGCGAAAACGAAATAGAAAAGGGCAAAATTTTCCATTTTCTTTAAAATAATCTTTTTGTGCTTTTCAACATAAAAAAAAACTTCATTGAGTTACATTTTAAATATTTATAAATACAAAAAAAAAAGTTATTAAATTTGAACGCATAAAACATTTAAGCATACACCCAAAAAAAAATTTAGTAAAGTCAGCAAAAAATGTTTCTGAGTCAGCAAAATATACTTGATTTACAAGACGTTTTACTAACTTGTTTTTTTTTTAGTGTAGGAAATAAACATTTAACTAACTTATTAGGATTTTCAGTGTTTTTTTTCAAATTTAATTAAATTATAATGCATTGAAAAGTCTTTAATTTGAGCAGTTTTATCACGCCGACTTTTTTGAACAATTGTAGGAAAGAAGTAGTGGCACGTTTTATTCGTATTATCTGTACTCGAATAAGAAAGTTAGTAGAAAAATTAGTAAAATGTTTTATATCCCAATTGACAATATCTTGAGGTTGGATATATCTCGAGGTAGGATCTGGCTACTTTAGTTAGTCAAATTGCAAAACAAATATTTTGACCTATGGGTCAAAATTAAACGTAAAGATACATTTTTTTCGACAAAAATTACAACTAGAACATTTCGAAAAAGTATATAAGATATTTGTCTTGCAAATTAAAAATATAAATTATAAATAAAGAAATATAGAGTATGGCCTCGAACATCAATAATTTTCATTTTCATTGCACAATTAAAGGTTGAAAAAAACATAATTTTTACTTTTAATAAAAATTATATCAAACTTACTAATTTTTTTTTTATATAAATAGAACATTTTTGGCCTTCAAAGTTTACCCAGCAAAAAATAATCTGGATTTAGTAAGCAGTAACTATGTACATTTGTATGTGTAGGTGCATGATAATTTGTAAATCCTGTTTTATTTTTAGAATTAAGTATTGATGGATTTTAAAATTGTATTTGTTTAAATTTTGGTTTTTATAATTTTCATTCTGAACTACAAATTTTAAATAATAAGTAATCATTTAATAATAAAATAATATTAAAATTAAAATTTAAATTAGGGAAGGCATTCTATTGTGCTTCCCAAAATGCCTTGTTTGAAGCAGACAATAATGCTTACAATGAAGCATTAAAGAATGCATACTATTTCAACATATAAAAAAAAAACGCTTCTTATTGCCTAAGAAGGCATGAGTTTATTGCTTCTAAGAGCACATGAAAGAAGCGCTTTTCACCTGCTTAAAAGAGGCATACCAAGTGGGACATCGCGAACAAAAATCATGCCTTCTGTATTTGCTTTGGAAGCGCTTCGTAATTAAATAATACCTTCTGGAAACGCTTCTGGGCAAGCACTATTTTTTGCTGGGTAGTAACGTCATGATGCTTGTTAGGAAAATACCCTAGCAACGTGTTTCATTAATAAGTAAACAAGAATAGAAAAAAATTGATGATCAATAGGTTTTTTGTTAAAGCTCTTCCTCTTCTGGGGGCTCTACCTTTTTTAATCTTTGGGTTCTAATGAGATCTTTAGCCAGATCGAAATACATGTATCAACCTAGCTAATATATTTAATTTGCTTTATTTTTGTAAATATACGGAGGTTGCACTAATTTTTTAGAACTGGTTACCTCAGAATCAATACCAGAACAGTTTCTTTTATAACCTGTGGTATAGAATTTTCATGCAAAATAAAAAGCATATTTGTGGATTTGTAATCCAGTTATTGAGCAAAAAAGGTGAAAAATGGGGAGAAAATGGTAAAAAATAGGCATTTTTGTGATTCTTAAAGCACTGTAGATATTGAATATTCCTATCCAATATCTACAACTTTGTTTCAGACACAAAAGAGATATTCCGAACGGTATACCGAGATATAACCGTGTTAAAATATAGAAAAAGTGCTAAAAATTCAGCTTGAGCCAAAAAATTCGTATGGCCATTAAATTGTTACTGCAGCCGACTTGACAAAACGACTGATGCAGAAGTTCTTATTTTTGGGGCTACTTTCACGTGCAATTCTTAGAATTGAGTCCCAAAATCATGTGTTGAAAAATGTTGTACTGTGTAATTATAATATAAAAATTATAGAATTTGGTTGGTTTTACTAATTATACATGGAAGTATACTTGATTTGATATATATCTATATCAATTATATATGTTTAGATAAAAAAGATTCACTTACATATAGCACAAGATTTAATGATATATGGTTATATATAGTGTCGTATTAGAAATGTTCGTAAAAATAAGTATGAGATGTAAGTATAAATATTTACATATGACCACATATATAATAAGATACCACTATATCAAGCTATATACGACTATATATAAACTTTTTTCGTACACTAAAAAAAAAAGTTAGTAAAGTCAGCAAAAAATTTTGCTGAGTCAGCAAAATTTTTGTCAGGAGGGTGCTTGCAAAAAAAATTGCTAATGTCAGCAAAATACTTTGCTGAAAATCAGCGAGCTGATTTTTAGCAACAAAATTAGTAGATTCAGCAAAAGTTTTGCTAACACTTAGTGGATTAGAAATAAAAAAGCCTTGCTAAAAATTAATAAATTTTTTGCTGAATTTTAGTAGACTGAAAAAAAACGCAAAAAATTGTAATTTAGTTAGTTTATTTGCTGGAAATCATAAAACATATTTCTGTGATTCTTTTAAAAATAATTTACAATAATTACGAAGTATAAAAATTTTCATTTTCCCACATTGACGACATGAATTAATTTCATATCTGAAAATATATAGAAATAAATATATATAACATAAAAAAATTTTTCTTTCAACTACTTACATCAATGGTTGTCTAAATGATGCTATCTTTTAAAGGACGCAACTGCCAAAGATAATTAAAGAAACGAAACGAAAAAATAAACAAAAACAAACGAAACGAAAAAAACAACCCTTTTTTTCCAATAAGAAAAAGGAACCATAAAAATCTACCTAAGATGTGTGTCTTTGTCTTTCGCTTTACTCTGTCTATATGTCTGTATATGTTTGTTTGCAATTTGACCACACTAGATTATTAATCTATAAACATTTAGTTTAGAAATACATATTAAATTTAAATATTTTATTCTGTCTTTTATTTAATTAATAGACAATTAATTTAACAAGCCGGTGACAACGCAAAATTTAAGTTGTTTTAATCCGCAATTTTGTTTTATGTATGAAAAACAGATACAAAAGTCTTCCATGGTTGATTTTTTTTATATGTCATATTAGAGTTGTACTTTTTAGTATCATTCTCCTCTTCTCTACTAAATCTTGACATGCCGCGACATCTGCTTCATGTGGTTGTCGTCCACACTATTAATGTGCTTACCAGCACAATTTTTTTTAGCAAAATTAATTAGTAAAACATTAGCATATTAGTAAAGCATTAGTATAAAACAGTTAAGTGCTGAATAAGTATAACAAAAATGTTAGCTTAAAACACGATTTTAGCAAAAAATTTGCTAAAAAATAGTATACCTGATTTACAAGACGTGGCCCTCTGTTCCCAATAGGAACCACAGGACATATATATAAATATATAAATTAAGAGGAATATTTTACAAAGTCCACTCATTATGGAATTGACTGTATTGGCCGCAACAACTAAAAGAGTTAATAAACAGAGACAAACAATATATTTCATTATTACTTCATTATACGGTAACACAAGCCAATGTGTATTTCAACAACAGCATCATTATCAAATTACAATTTTTGAAAATACAGAAACCATATAAAAGTTCAACTAGCCAAAGGAAAATTTTTTTACTTCTAATAATCCTGGGTCCATAGAACGTTGCCCTGTGTAAGATTTCACCAAACTGGCTGGACAAAAGTCGATTTTTTTTTGTCTTTCAATTTTAATGAATATTTTAATCAAATATGAAAGAGTTCTGCTTATAGAGTAGGAAAATGTAAAAAGTTTGAAAATTTTTTCCACAGTAACCAAATAACAGTACTCTGAACTTGAATATAACAGCTACTTAAAATTTGCCATCTTTAAAAGTGTGGAACTTTTTGTTTAAAAGTTTAGATTCCAGTCTGCTTTTATCGCATACTAATACGTTTCTAGAGCATGGAAAGTATTTTTAGTGTTATTTAATTTAAGAAATAACTTTTTTCGGGAAATCTCAAAAATTAAAAACAAGTTATCTAAGAGATACGTTTTAGGGAACATAACGGATCAGCACCAAATTTTTTTTTATACAAACAGTTAAAGTATATACTTTAAGGGACTAGTTTAATTGTCTGCCGAAACTTGCCGATTTTATAAAAATTTGACAATGAGTGACAACACCTCACCCAACGAAATTTGTTATATATGGCTAACAACACCCGAAAATAAAAGACTTGACCGTCTGTGGGCTATATTTATGAAAAAATATTCACTGGATCTTCTTTCTGCCTTTGTGGATTATGAACAATTAATAAGTTTTTTTAAAAATACTTCTAAGACATTCAATCGAAGGCAGGATGCGGTAAACAGGACGAAAAGGTCTTTTGTTGTACGATATGCTGACTGATTAAGCACTAAATTCAAATTGGATGGTGGACTGTTTACTGTGATAATGCGACATATGTATAAAATAAATTTTCCACAATACAATTCTTAAACACGTCACATTAGTTGTTATTTCAACTTAAAGTTATATTTAAAAACGATATTTGATGCTGCTGCATAAAATTGCGAAGAAACCCCTCAACAAAACCGTGGCTGAATATAGCATTGAGAACCCACAGCCGTCGCTGTAAAATATTATTTTAAAATCATATATTAAACCCTTAAACGTTCCAAATATGTTTTTCAGTTGTCTAATGTTAATTTTTAAAGAACAACGATATTCTCAAGAAAGTGTATATCGATAAAAGTCAAATTTATCAAATTTGCTCTATCTATTTTGGTGTTTAAGATAGAGTCGCTTTTCAAAAATATGGTGAAGATCTCTCTTCAAAATGTAGTGCCGCCGTCTACGGGGTAAAAACAGAAATATGAAAGTATAATACTTTTAAAACAAATTATGTAAAAAACTGAATTCCTTAAAATTAGTGACTACACTAATCCGTAACCAAATTACGAAAAAATGTTAACCAAATTATTTGTAAAAAAAAAAAAAATTGTATAAATAGAAAATTTATTGTCTTCAAAGATTAGTAATAGTAAATTAAAGGAAAAGACCCCACGTGTTCGATTACTAAGAGCCACTTTTTGGCAGGACGATCAAACTTAGTTTTACTGCTGTTTAGTTAAACTTTAATAAGGTATAAACTGACTTTAAACCTCCATGCTGTTTTTCAGTGATGGTTTAACAAATCTCAAACTAAATAAGATTACCATATTTTACACCAAAAAAAAGTAATGTCATTTTCTAAATAAATATGGTAGCACTTGCGAATGTCAAAAATGAAAAACAAACAAAACAACGCACGTAGAAAAAAAATGTTTGTTTATTTTGGAAGGCAGCAGACGGACAATTTTTAAAAAAAGAAATTCAATTTTTAATTTAATTGGTGGATAAAAAAAGACAGCAATTTTATAAAAAGCCTTTTTCAAAAATTTCTTATATATTGTTTTTTTTAGACTTTTACTTAACATCTGTTTTATTTATGTATAATTTTCATTCACAGCTGTTATGTTTTGACAACTCAAAACTTAGTTTAAACGGTCAATACAATTAAAATAAAATAAACTTGATCCCGAAAACAGCATTTTAAGTTAAAACTATAAGCAAGGTTGAACTACATCCCAAAAACTAATTCTAAGAAGACAAGAATGGATCAAAATTGATAATTAATAGATTTTATGTGGAAATACTAGCATCAACCTAGCTAATATGTTTGATTTGCTTTATTTTTTAAATATACGGAGCTTGAAAGCTCGTTATAAATTAAAAATAACATTAAAATAATATCGATGCACGATATATAAAAACAAAAAACTAATAAAACTGTAAAAAATATTAGTTGAGCCAGAATAAAAACTAATTTTTTTTATATATATAGAACATTTTTGGTCTTTAAGGTTTAGTAACGTCATAATGCTTGTTAGAAAAAGACCCTTGCCACGTGTTTGATTACTAAGAAGACAAGAATGGAGCAACATTGCCTATTCTGGGGGGCTCTAGCTTGTTTAAAACTTCGGGTTCTGATGATTCTGATGAGATATTTAGCCAGATCGATATACTAGTATCAACCTAGCTAATATGTTTGATTTGCTTTACTTTTATAAATATACGGACGCTGAAAGCTCGTTATAGTTTGAAAAAAGAAATTTTTGCATTTTACGAAAGTAATTGTAGTTTAGCCAATAATTTCTTATTTTTAAGCATGGGTTATTAAGTGTAATGACACAGTTCTACAAAATCATAAAAAAGTTTATGCATCGGTTCATTTTTAAAATACTTTGGAACGCACTAAGTTAGCTATAGTTTAAGAAAAATTTAGCAAAAAAACTTTTTGTTGGAAATTTAATTTTTTTTAAAACGCTGATTTTTGATAAAATTCTACGCTTTTTAATTTAGTATTTAACACCTTTCTTAAGGTGTGATAATTTTCCCATGAATTTAAATTTAAAATTTCTCATTTTACACGATTTTGTTAATAAAAAATCTAGTACGAAAAAAAGAACCAAAATTTGTGAATACATAAGTACCTTTACAAAACATCACTGCGCAGGTTGAAATTGCCAACCTTACAACACTGTTATTTTTGTAAAACATACCCTGTTAGAAATTAGCATAGTTACAACTAATATTGTACTAGACCAAGGGTGGCCAAGCCCTATGCGCTTCGTGCTCATTTGATTTGTAAAAACACTTAGCTATATCCTGTGTGTTTTAATACACACATAGAGCACTCAGCACTAGCAATACGAAATACACAAACAACTTTGTCTTATTAGTTTTTTTGTCGTTCTTCACTCTATACACGCAAGTGCAAAGCAACAACACTTTCGTATGCTTTGCTGGTAAACATTGAAATATTTTTTTCTTTTTTCTTTGTATGTGTTGGTTTTTACAACAAAAAATATTGAATAAAAATTAGTTTTTCTTTAAATGTATTGGTGTTTTGCTCTTCCATAAGGAACTTTTGGGCACTCCTGTACTAGACAAACTCATTTTTGTTTGCAAAGCAAGTGCTTTGCCAGTATCACTCTGAAAATTCTTTGCCCCTATTGCTTTTTACCAATATTACAACTATTTAGCAGCTTTATCTATTTTTTCTATTTTAGTATATTTTATTCGATCAATTTGCAATTATTTATTTAAAACGCTAAGACCGAACTAGGTTGCCGGTTTTAAGGGTGCGTGTTTTATAAGCATTTCACAAAATTAATTGAATTAAAGGTATTTGGGTAGCACAACATTTTTCGACTTTCCAACGTTTTGCCAATGGTATTAACAGACGGAACTTAATTTGTGAACTTATGATTATTTCGTCCAATGTATATGACAAAATAAAAAATTTTAAAGAAAAAAGATCAGTTTTGGTAAAAGTTAACTTCGCAAAAAGTACAGCTAAAATCAAAATTTGGTGTTCACATTCGTGATCTACGACCTAAAATCTATCAGACTTGATAAGTCGCATCTACGATGGATTTTTAGTGTTTCACTGTGTAACTTTCAAAAATAGGAGTCAAAATTTTAAAAAGTATTGAGGAATTTTTGAACGTGTTATTTTGAGTGCAATATTATTTATGAACAAATTTAGTTTTTGTAAATGCTATCTTCAACAGCATATGGAAGAAATTCCAATTGAGGGTTAAATTCACAGTAGAGTGAACCGAAAGTAAAAATGTTAATTTTTAAAGCACACAACGAAGTGTGGTATTTGAAAAAAATAATGTTAATAAATAAAGAATTTTTAACTACTAATCCGATTGGTAAGAATCTATTGTGAAATTTTAAAGGAGATCTTAATCATAATGAGATCTTAATCTTTCGAAATATTGAGGTTGGGTAAACCTATTTTACTACACAGTTGAACAGCCTTGTGTATATAAAATCCTTTGGAGCGTGAAACTTTTGTAGATGTAGACGAATTACAACGACATTATCCGATTAGGCATTACCCGATTTGGCTGAAATGTGCACCACAAAATTTAGATATAGTGGTACAAGAACCCGCCTTATTTCTGATGAAAATCGTAATTTTGAGTAATAAATGTATAGATTAATGAAAAATTCAAGTCGCAATATCTCAAGAACTAAAGAAAATTTAAAATTATTCAATATTTTTGTTTTTTTTTTTTGCGTAACGAAAACTATTAGAAATATTGACATATGGTCCTAAAATATTCCACTCATATGAATGAAAGCGTTGTCAATCCAATCGTACACTGATAATAATCCATGCCTAAAAATACGAAAAAAATGTCAAAATAAAAAAACTTTCGCAAAATATTTCGTTGTTTTGACATTTTTTTCGTATTTTTAGCATGTACCATGTACATTAGGGTTGTCTTTCGTTGTATGGGCGAAAAATAAAAACGAGATTTTGACTGTACCCCCCTCTTAAAATATTTGTTTGGGTACAAAAATTCACCATGCAAAAAATTAGAGTTCTAGCATAACGGGAAGATGTCCCGCATCGCCCTTGAAAATCGATCCCCTTGGAAAAATGGGCATAATTAAAAAAAAAATTACAAATTTTTTTTCTTCAAAATTTAAAAAATATAAAATAATTTTTGTGTTGGGTTTAATCATAACTACTCAGATAAAAAATATTACTTTCCCAGAAAATCGCTAACTTACCCTAACTTTGTGTCAAAAAAATTAATAAATATTTTGGGGGTACCTCAAAGTGACTTTTTTGAATTTTTGAAAATTTTATTCAACAAAAATCAGAAACCTAGTGTTTGCTGTCAAGTATTTCATTAAGCACATTTCAAGTATTAAATAAGCCAGGTATTACGCATATCCGTTGGCAAATTTTTTTTTTAGGGCATTTTGATTCTCGGGGATTTCAAGGTTTTTTTTTTTTTTATACATTTTTACTTTAAAAAAAGATTTTAATAATATTTCATCAATATTTTTGTATATGCCTTTTTATATGATTGTAATAACCTTATTTTAAAATACTATATTTTCTGTTGATAGTTAACCCATGTTAACCTGGGGTCAAATATGACCCACGTAAGAAAAATGCAGCTTTGTGGCAAAATTTATAAATAAAATAAAGAAAGGAATAATTAAATTTATATTTATTCTTAAAAAAATTTCGTTAACCGTTTCTAGTCTTCGAGTAGGTCAATTAAGTAAAAATTAGAACTTAAAACTTTTCATAATAATAATTTTGAGGAAAAAAAATTTACACTATTAAATTAAAAATACGTTTTTCGAAAATATGTACAAAAAAATCAATTTTAATATGAATACAAATGTCTGAATTTATACTAAATAATTAATTTTAATTAATTTTAAAATGTAAATAAATTACAATTAGAAACATAAAAAAAAATTAATTTTATGTCATCTTTGTGATTTTTGACTCTTTAAAATACGAGGGTCAATTGTGACCCCATGAAAATACAGGTTAACTATGAACACGAAAAATTATACTTTATAATAAAGTTATTACAATTATATAAAATAGCATACACAATAACATTGATGAAATATTACAAAAATCTTATTAAAAAAAAAGTCTATACAAATTTAAAAAAAGGTTGAAATCCGCTGGAATCAAAATGCTCTAACAAAAATTTTTGCCAACGGATATCCGTAATACTTGGCTTATTTAATACTTGAGATGTGTTTAATAAAATACTTGACAGCAAACATCAGGTTTTTGGTTTTTGTTGAATAAAATTTTCAAAAATGCAAAAAAGTCACTTTGAGGTACCCCCAAAATATTTATTAATTTTTTTGACACAAAGTTAGGGTAAGTTAGCGATTTTCTGGGAAAGTTATATTTTTTACCTGAGTAGTTATGATTAAACCCAACACAAAAATTATTTTATATTTTTTTAATTTTGAAGAAAAAAAATTTGAATTTTTTTTTAAATTATGACCATTTTTCCAAGGGGCCCGATTTTCAAGGGCGATGCGGGACATCTTCCCGTTATGCCAGCACTCTAATTTTTTGCATGGTGAATTTTTGTACCCAAACAAATATTTTAAGAGGGGGGCAGCCCCCAAAAATCGCAAGTTGAAAAATAATGACCACCCTAATGTACATATACAACGAAAAATGCTCTATATTAAGTAAAAATTAGAAAACAATCGAACTTCATGGTCCTTAAATATAACCCAGCAAAAGCAGACATTACTAAGTAATTGAGCTTATAAGTATCGCATAAAGGTATTAACTAGTTACCTGGCTAATTACTCGCTTGATTACTTTTGTTCGCGATTACCCAAAGTTCATGGGCGTTCATTACCACCTTGCTTACAAAAAAAGTGAGAATAATGAGTTACCTGATTGTTTACTCATAGTGAAAGAATTAGTAATTACTTTCATATTAGAAATAAGTGGTTACCATCAACGATAGAATAAGTGTCTACCAATGAGTTACAAAATAAGTGGCTATCTTTCAGTTATTTTTTAAGAAGTCGTGAACAAATTTTTAAAATAACTTTAGCTTGGAAAATTTACTTGTAAAAATGTTTAAAACAAATTAATACAATATTAGAATCAAAACTATGAAATCGATACGTATGTCAACTCATTTTTTTTTCAATTACATATAAGTACTTCTCTACCCCATTATCAGTAATTCGTTATTTGTATTTTGAAGTATTGGAATAGGTAATGCCTATCATTACTGCTCACTTTACTCGATAATGATCTGTCATTACCATGTTTTTGCTGGGAAGCAACTAAAGATGGTGGCATGATGTGAAAAAAACAGTAGTTAGGTATTTCGTCTTCTACAAAAATGCAAACTTTTTTTAAGTATCAGTGGTAGAAAGTATATTGCCTATAGTGAAACTAAGCAACTAATTTATTTTTAAAATTGAAAATTAAGAATCCATTACGCAGGTTAATAAGGTTGGGTGTTTCATTTGTTTAAACAAGCCATTTCCAACGATCTCTTCTAATAACCTGAACTGGTTTTAAGAGAGTTACGAAAATAATGTGTTAACAGTTTTTCTAAAAATACGGGTTCTGATGAGATCTTTAGCCAGATCGAAATACTAGTATCAACATAGCTAATAAGTTTGATTTGCTTTATTTTATACGGAGGTTGAAAGCTCGTTATAATTTAAAAATAACAAAAATAAACTCGATGTAATAAAAACAAAAAGCTAATATTACTGTAAAGTAGTACTTTTAATTGTTTAATTTTCATGCTTTTAAGCAATTTTAATTAAATTTTAAAGCTAATTTGTGTTGTTTAAGTTTAAGTTGCATAAGTTTTGTATAATTAACACAAAATTTTGTTTGGACATTCAAAAAAATATGCTTTAAAAACCTTAAAAAAACTAGTCATCATATAAAATTTAGCAGATGTTTAGTACCTTTGCTCTTCTTTAGTCTATATGTTCGTTGGCTTAAAATCATGTTTAGCAAACACTAAATTTTCATTACAATGGTAGTTGCCTGCCCCACCTATTTCAATACCGATATGAAAATTTTAAAACTACAATTCCATTAGTGGCATTTGTCTTCTAATATCAAAGGGTTTTTTTCAAAATTTTACAAATTAAATTTTGTTCTATCTACAAAGAACCGCTATAAATCGGTGTTTTAATAGTTTAACGCAATTTTAACTTTAGTTTAAGATACTTCAAACCGGTAAAATAGCAAAATAGGACCGGTTATACAAGAACACACATATCCTCAATGGAATAGCTGTTTTAAAATTTTCATTTCGGTCTTGATGTGTCTGTGGTAGCCAACCGCTCATATTATGAAAAGGTATTGAATGCCAACCCTTCTTAAAATCTAATAACAATAACGTTCTTTTTAGGTATTTTAACAAAAAAATATTTCAAATCATAACAAATCAAAAAACCGTAGTTTTAATTGTTTTGCATCAAATATTGAAACCATTTTTATTCTAATTAAAAACGGTGCTGAAAATAAGAAAAAGTCATAGATTTTTTTCATTACATTTTATTATATATAATGATATGTGTTGCCGTATATAAGTATATATCAAAGTGATAGAATTATTTTGGATTACACTTACATATGGTAGAATATATAGAAATATATATATTTCATATGATCGGATATACAAAATATGCTAATATATTACATACGATACAATGATATATGATGATTTAATACGACATATCAAAAAATTTGAATAAGTATAAAATAGGAACATATATCTTTATATATTGCCACACATATTATATATGCTTTATAATGATATCAAGTTGAATATGAGTATATAGAAATTTTTTCATCGGGATGTGTTTTTAGTGGAATATATTAAATTTTATTTGGGACCTAAATGGGTCTGTTTGTAATTTTTATCTATTCCGTAGTACGTTTTCCTCCTAATTTTAGCTAAGAATGCCACCTACGTAAAAAATTTATAATTTTAAAAAAACAATATTTTACTACTCAAAAGAATAGTTGCCAGGTGACGCGACAAAGATTGAAATATCATAAAAAATTATATCTGCTTCATATGTACTAGATTTTTTAAAATTTAATTACTCACAACAAACTTGATTTAAACTAAAAGCTCCCAGATCCCTGTAACGCCGTAAGGAAAATAAATGTTGTTTTGCGGCGACGAACGTGACATTATAATGTCAATGAAAATTTACCATTTACTGATCATTATTTACTCCATTTGAATCTTTAGGAGTTAACAGTTGTTGTAACAATTATTTTAAGATAAGATTATGCTTGCATCATCGTTCTTAGCTATAGAAGTAAACATTTAAGAGTAAATGTTAATTAAAAATGAAAAAAGTTTACCAAAATCATAAACGCAACTTTGCAGTCCATTTTATTATAATGGCAACTAAGATATAGTTTGGTCTTTTTAATTTAATAAAATATATTATTGGGACTATTTAAATTCTTTAGGAGGGAAAAACAAATTTTAATTTTGGATACATTTTAAATAAATTTATGCAATATATGATAAGCGAATTTTAAAAAATTATCCGTTTGTGCTCACTAGTAACCAACATTTTTTTTTTAATTTCGAATCACTCTAAAATGAAGGAAAAGTAACACCACTATTCAATTTATTTTAATTGTACTTATTTATAAATTACACTCATAAAAAAAAATTATTTTCAAGGGTAAAACTTGGATTTGACTAAAAATTTAATTTTTAATAATCAAAATTATGAGAGCTGCTTGTTATAAGTGTAATTCAACAACTGTAATCCTTTTCCCTGAAAATGAAACTCTTTAAAGTAAAAAGAAAATATTAACTTTTTTGAATGTCCAAAAATATAATTTTTCTTCATAATATTTAAAAGTTCCACTGTATAAAAATTTGATGTTTTGTTTTATAATTTGGTCTTAAAGGTTGTACACTAGAGATATTGGCTTTTATTTGCGAAAAAAATAACAGGACACAACCTTATGCGCGATATTGTATTGATAATAAATTTTTTTTTTGGATCATTCGGAACAAAAACCTTTCAAAACGGAGCTAATTCCAAAAAGACTTTTTTTTAAATATTTATTTTAAATTATATAATGCTAGCTCCGTTTTGAAAGGTTTGTGTTCCGAATTAAGTTATATTTAATGTAATTTATATAACACGGATGCTTTATAATATAAACATAATATAAGCATAAACATTAAAACATATAAGTATGCACTAAAATAAAAAAATATGCAAAAAAAATCATTAATATGCCCTAAAAAACCAAAGAGAAATATACTTGAAATCGGTAAAAATTTAAATCCAATAAAAATATGACATGATTATATTTTTAGTTTAGAGATGCGTTAAGGTTTACAAATTCTCAGTCTTTACACTTAGATTACTTTATAAGTAAAGACCACTGCAAATGTAGTTAAAAACAAATAACTTACATTTCAGTAAATTAAACTAACATTGTAATTTTACTGTTCAAAAAACTAACCACAATTGTAGTAAAAATATGCAGTTAAAAATAAACAAACATTTATTTTTTTTTTTTTTTATTTTTTTAAATAAAAAAAATAATACTGTATAAAATGAATATAAAATCATAATACAGTAATATGTTGTGGTTTGTTTTTTTAAATGAACTACATATGTAGTAAATTTCTTCTACAGATGACTGATTTTTCACTTAAAAAATTAAGATTACAGTATTACAACTCAAACAACTACAAATATTTTCAGCAGAAGTTCCCTGAGTGTATTTTTAAACTATGCAAAAATATACAATTAAGGGCAATATATGCAATAAAAACTATAAAAATGCTAAAAGTTATACACTTTAAGACAAAATACTCAACAACAAATCAATACCACTTTGTTCCAATTCTTAAAATCGATTTTGGAAAGTTGCGGCCGTGCTTATTATATATATTTCTTATATCATAAAATCATTCGTTTTGAACTAACATTTTTATTTTAGGTGTAATTATTACAAAACAGGTAGTGAGTGGTACGTATTGCAGAAAATATGCAGGCTGATAAGTGTGACTTTTGATATAGTTTATGCCAAGAAACGTGACAATCTTTAAAGTCACATGGATTATTTACATCATTTCATCTTTGATTTACGCGTTTGAATGGTACTTATAATAACTGAATGTTGATTTTTCTAAAGTGTGATGTGTATGTGTGTTGTTAAAGAAATTATGAGGGTGGGGGCTAGGGTGGGTTTGAAAGACACACTACTACATATAGATTTAAACAAACTAACCAGCGACAATATATATATTAAATATATGACATACATATCAAAAAATTAACTTAGACAGTCGAATTTCCAAACAAAACTTAGATATGACTTATTTTATTAATAACTAACTTAAAAATATGGAATTTTGGAACTCATCTCTTCCAAAATTTGTTTAAAGTTGTCACAAACATTTTCTTTTATGCAACTAAGATTGACAGATATTTTTGGGACACTAATTCCCTTGGTTCGCGAAATATTGCGTTTTAAAAAAGTTTACTGAAATGACAATCAAGCATATCGTCCATGCCATGATAGATTGGCCAAAATGTGACTGGGGGTCATTTAAATTTCTTTAAGTTTAGGATGTCTAGTAGTCACTACCGTTTTCAGTTTCGGCAAATTTTGTAAACCCGCGTTATTATTGCCGTTTTTTCGATTTTGAAAAAATCCAAAAAAAATTTTAAAGGAAGTGAACTTTGTAAAGTCATATTTGTTATTAGTTAAAAAACACTTTTTTTCCCCCGAAAATTAATTGAAAACGCAAATGCAGTTTTTGAATGCATTTTGTTTTGATCGATTGCTAGGAAAAAATGCACACAAAAAACAGTTTTGTAGTTGTAACCGAATTTTTTGCCAACCGAGTTATTGTGGTTCCACGTACTATCACCATTCTTAAATTTTAATACAACCGACATTTACTTACAAATTTCGAATTTTTGCTGTAACAATTGAATATTTTATGTTTATGGACTATAATATTCTATAAATAGATTCGCATGAGTTCAACAAAATTAATTTTATTAATAAAAAAAATTATATGCCTCGAACTAGGCTCAAACCGGATATCTTCCGCTTATCCGGCAAGTACATTACTTCTAGCCTAAACTCAATTTAAATATGTTTTTTTATTAAATTTCAACCTTGAATATTTTCTAGTTTCAAATTTAAATACATGTCTAACAATAGATATGTATGATTAAAATGAAAATTATTCAAGTTCGAGGCCATACTCTATATTTCTTCATTAGGATATTGTCCTAACAAATAATCTATAGAGTTTTTTGTTTTCAAATTTATTATTTGACCCTTTCAGGAATGTGTTGATAGATATATTTCGGGAATTTTCTAGGTTCCCATCATCAGAACACGTTTTGAAAGAGGCAACAATCCCATTCCAAACATCAAACATTCATATAAACTAGTTTACTCACTAAATGAGAAATAATATATGAGCTCGAAGTAAAAGATTATCACCATTGATCCAAAAATAAATTGAAAATTTGTTTGTTATGTGCAAGGTCCAACTCTGGTGGATATTCAATACACGTTTTTTGTTTTTCCTCCATTTTATTTTTTGTTTCGTTTATAAACAAATACAGGGGGAATTAAAGGTCGAAAAACATAATTTTTATTTTTTTATAAAAATTATATCAAACTTATAAATGTGTATGTATAATAGAAATTCGGTTGCTAATCTCAATATTTTATTAGAGTTACCAAAAAAAAAAATTCTTATGCCGCGAACTAGAGTCGAACCGGTGACTTCAGGCAATTACTTTACCTCTAGACTAGACTAAATTCAAATTGAATTTGTATTTTTAAATGTCTACATTGAATATTTTTTTTTGAAGTTTAAATATTAATGTCTAAAAATATATTTGTATGTACAACATAAATTGGGTTGCTAATCTTTATTTAAAAAACTTTATATAATTTTAAAATTGGTAACGAAAATTTAAATTTTAGTTAGTTAATATTCGATTTTAACTGCAAATATTTGATCAAGGGATAAAATCTCCAAAAAGTGGTTAGTTGTTGGTATTAAAGGTGATGTAGAAGATAATATTTCTTCAATATTGATTAGGAAAGCAAATATTTTGAATGATGTGACTGTATTTTGGTTAATTTTATATATTTTCTGTTTACACTATAAAGGGTCCGCCATCTAACTTTTTTTTTCAACTAGTGCTTATTTCGTGAATGGTAACACTTAGCTCATGTCTGATTTGACAGATAATTAGTTTTATCCTTCCGCTGAACGAATATGGTTGTGTATACGCTTGAACAACGCTGGGAAATATTGCGACATTACTTTGAAAATCATGGTAATGTTGCAGAATGTGTGCGAGGAGTGGCCGTTACAGGCAATGGCGATCGTTATCGGGCCATGTTGAACGAATATTTGTTTACAAAAATTGAAGAGGAGGATATTGGCAACATTTAGTTTCAACAGGACGGCGCTACGTGCCACACAGCCGAAGCTACACTCGATGTTTTGCGCCCTGTTTTTGAAGATCGCATTATCAGCCAACAGAGATGCTCCTTTCGGTATTCGTTGGACATTGTCTGATTTTCTATATGACATAGACTATGCCGATGACATATGTCTAATGGCCCATCGCTTCTTGGATATAGAAGCTAAACTCACAAGTCTGTCTGAAAACGCCAAAAAAGTTGGTTTAAAAATTAGTATAAGTAAAACAAAACTTATGCGCATAGGTACAGATATCGTTACCCCATTAATAATAAATGAGCAACGTATTGAAGATGTGGATGCTTTTTGTTATCTTGGTAGCAAGATAACTAAGGATGGTGGTTCAAATGCTGACGTTACCGATCGCATTAATAAAGCTCGAGTAGCCTTCTTTTCCTTATCTAAAATTTGGCGAAGAAATAATATTTCTCGGAAAACCAAAATCCGCATTTTTAACTGCAGTGTGAAGTCAGTATTACTTTACGGCTGCACCACATGGAGCTTAACGCAAGCTACCACTAGAAAAATTCAAACTTTCATCAACAAATGTCTAAGACAGATCTTTAACATCCACTGGCCAGATCGTATTTCAAATGAAGCTCTGCTCCAAAGAGCAAACTCCTTGCCAGCACACATTGATATTCGTAAACGGAAGTGGACGTGGATAGGCCACATATTGCGAAGACCACAAACAGAAATTGCAAGAACAGCCCTCGACTGGAACCCCCAAGGTCAACGCCGCCAAGGTAGGCCCCGTAACACCTGGGTTCGTTGCCTTAAACAAGAATGTTTACTTGCTCGAGTATCCTGGAATCAAACAAAAACAATTGCCAGAGATAGAATCAGATGGAGAAAATTTGTTGACGCCCTATGTTCACACTGAACTTTATTTAAGTATTTATGGTGTTCAGAAATGTAATTCTATTTATATTTAGATAAATAAAGGACATATATATATATATATATATATATATATATATATATATATATATTATCAGCCGCAGAGCTGAGGTCGTTTGGCCACCTCGGAGCTGCGATTTGACACCGTTGGACTATTATTTGTGGGGTGCCTTCAAATATAAGTGTTACGCCAACAAGCCAGAGACAATTGACGCTGTAAAGGACAATATTCGTGAAGCCATTGGTGAAATACAGCCGCACACAATCGATAATGTGCTTAAAAATTGGACCGATCGTGTAGGCTACTGCATGGCCAGCCGAGGCAGCCATTTGAATGAAATTATTTTCCATTATTAACAGGAAGGATTGTACTTTCAAATAAACAAAGAAATTTGAGAAAATATTCAGTAGTTTTTTTTTTATAGCATTTTCAAAAAAAAAAGTTATTTGGCGGACCCTTTAGTTTAATTATTCTGATGATGAATTTTAAGTACTTACAATTGAATAATGATTAAATTTTGTTGGTTACAATGGAATTCCAACCAATTTATTCTCTGTGTGTGAAAATTTATTTATTAATGCTGCACATGTATTAAACAAATTTGTTACCCGAATGTAAATGCAGGTCTATAATGTATTTGCCGTAAAAAACTAACTTAAGATAAAACATTTTATTTTTAAAATTTTATGTGTGAAACACTGCGTTATAACATGCAAATGAAAATTTACAAAAAAAAAATCTGCCCATAATTGAAAAAACTGGGTACGCCACAGCGTGTCTAAAATATTTATGATCAATGGTCAGTAATCTTGTTTCCGATTTTAGGGGTAAATTTTGTAGTACATTATTATCAAATTTTAATAAAAAAAATGTTGAGGAATAAAAAATGTTGTTACTCGGCTGTATCATTGCTTCACTAACACTCATGTTATGTGTTCGTTAAATCCAAATTTTATTTTATTAAGAAATCTCAAATACTTTACATGTTTAAAGGACTTTTAACTTCATTCTTAAGTTTACAATAAAAATGGCGAATATGTTAATGATCCATATACTCCGCCACCACCATAGTTACTGTTGGAATAGCCATATGCATATCTAGATGGTACATCATGATAATAATAATAATCATTGGGTTTTTCATAGTAGACAGGTGATCCAATGGAATGATAAATGGGTGATCCAAAAGTTATACCAGCAGATATAATGGGCGTTGAATACACTGCACTTAGGAAGCATAGCAAAATTAACTAAAATCAGAAACCAAATTGTAAATTATATTTTTTAGCACTTGCTTTCAATGTCGACATTACCAATTTATATGAAGCAGACATTTTTGTATTTCTTTTAGTAGGAATAGTTTTTTTTTTAAATATTATTTTGCAACTGTTCAAATGTTGTGGCATGCTAAACTCATCTTTATATACTCAAGGATTTGTGGCAAAGTGTTGCTGCGAAACCTCTAAAACAGGACTGACAACAACAGGTTCCTGGAATTTCTGGTAATGTAATTCATTAATTTTATTATTTAGCCTTGAACTTGTCTAGTTTTAATATATTTTTTTGTTATACCATACATCAAGGAAAGGTTTGCATATTAATTCTTTCATAGCGTTTGTTCACCAGTGTTTCCCTTAAAAATATATTAGTTTTTATACTCCTCAGTTTTATTGTAAATGGTTCCAAATGAAAGAAATAAACTTTATTTTGGAAAACATTAACCCAAACCGAATTTCGGCCGTAAATGGCACATTTATGAAATTTTGAAAAAATTAAATTTTATTTCATTTATTCATTTAGTGAGTACTCATAATTATTCAGATATGGAATTCTGACTTCATCGGATAACATTTACTAGCATTTATAGAGTGACACAAGTTTAAGTCATAATGAAACAAGGAAATATGTTTTAAATATCAATGAAACGGGCTTTATTTTAAAGAAAATTTTATGAAATTAATGTTTAAATATGATTCCACGGCTGGCGCGTAGAAGGCGCAATCTGGAACACCAATTTTCAACAACTTGGAGCATTTGCGGCCGTATTTCGCCGATAACTCTTCGAATGTTCATTTCCAGGTGTTCAATTGTTTATGATTTATCGACGTAGACAAATTACATAACAAACCCTCAAAGAAAATAATCCAATGTGGTTAAATCACCGGAAAATAAAATTTTGAATGGAAATTCAAAGTCAATATCAAAGTGTGCTTCAGCCCATTCGCCGAATTGGCGACGCAGACGATGTTCGTTTGGCTTTAATTCCTGCACAAATTGAATCTTGAAAGCTTTTAAGCCAATATCCTTTCGTAAAATCTTCCATAAAGTGGAAGCACACAACCCCAGTTGCTGAGAACGGCGACGAATTGATTGATTAGGATCATCTACAATGCTTTCCTGTACAGCTTCTTCAGTGTGCACTGTTCGGCATCTCACGGGATGCACATTATCAGTAAATATGGTCCGAAAACGATCTATTGTTCTTCGAATTAGCCGCTCTTTTTTTTATAATTTAACCAATACTCAGGGGATGCCCCCTACTCATGCAGTGCATTGTATTGATCAGGAAAATAAGATATGGGAAGGAGGAAAGAGGGTGTAGTGTTTGTGGATATTTGATTTAAATTTTTCTAAATTGTAAGTAACAGGGAAGACTTCTGCGGGAAGTTTGTTCCACATACGAATCGTTCAACTAAAAAACGAATTGTTGTGCGAAACACAGGACAATCAACTACAAACGGATGTGCTCTACTAGATAAGCGAGTATTACGAATAAAAACTCGGGCTCGTGGAATAAGTTCACTTATCTCAGATGAGCATCTCCCATGGTAATATCGATAGAAAAGTGTCACACAACCCACATTATGTACGCCATAAAATGGACGAAGTGCACGATAAGTTTGACGAATAGTACAATTATTTTGATTAAAAATGTCAACAATTTGCACGCGTTGCTCTGGTGTAAGTCGATTCATAATGAAATTTCAAAGCAAACTAACTAAAAAGCAACTATCAGCTGTTAAATGGGTGGTCAAATAAAGCAGTGATGCCAACTCAAAGTTGTGATACTATAAAAAAAACACGCTTTACATATTTTCTGAACCACAAAATATGAGTTTTTGTATGGAATTTGAAAGTCGAAAGTCTAAGGAAAGTATTAACGATTTTTTTTTTTTAAGAATTATTCATTAAAATATGAAATTTAAATTACGGTTGAATATATCAAACGACTTAGCCGACAGATGATTTAAGCCGCTAATGTCGGCGGCGTCGGCTTACATCACTGGTCGCCACCTTAATGCCGACCATTGGAAAATTATCAAATTTGTTGTTTCCAGCGGTCGGTCGGCATCCCAATGTCGAGTATTAGGAAATGTATCAAAAATTTTGTTCCTAATGCCGGCAGCCATTAATATAAGAAAAACTTAGTGTTTTTACTAAATTGTCCTCATTTCGAACAATATTTTAAGTAATATCTACCTTTATAAACCTCCATGGTTAAATTAAAACGTCTAATAACATGGCTGCTTACCTTTTTAAATTAGCCTATTGGATACAAATATCACTTAAATTTTTTTTTTTTTTTTTTTTATTTTTAAAGTGAAGCAACACTCTGGAAATTCTTCCTATTATTTAATGTGTTGCTTTCTTTGGAAAGGGGATAGTAGAGAGGTGCAAGGTGGGGAAAGATGAAGGGCTTCAAACATGGCAACACTGTAATTGCGCTAGGTGATGTCTTAGAACAGTTGTTGCTCGCCACCTGATAGAGAGTTGGAGAACTTATTGAAGCTTTTTGGTTCATAGCTCTGATTCATTATTTTACTTCGGTGGGGTTAAGTGCTATGCGAACACCGAAGGCGGGCGCTGCGATACATATGAGGGATAGAAAACTCATATATATTATTTTTCTAAATAGTTGTTGTCGTCACCGGGAATCGAACCCGGGACCATCTGTGTAACATTCCAACGCGCTAAACATTACATCACAACGCCCAAATAATAATGATAACACTCCCACAATAAATGAAAATGTTGTTAGAGAAAAACTATAAAATTAGGCCAAAATACGTATCTTAGTCCAATTTAATCATTACAAAGTGAAGAATGCATATACATTTAAAATACTAAAAAACAGGAAATTTCACTAAAAGAAAGAACGACTTACATTTCATTAAATTCAACTAATATTGTCATTTGTTTTTTAGTGTTAAAAAAATGACTAACAATTGTAGTAAAAATTAACCACATGTTAGTTAAAAATATACAGACATTTATATTCATACTTTCATACATATAGATAGTCGCAATTAATTTTTAATTAATATGCATTTGACAAATTTAATTTAGAAAGGTTGAGGTTAAGAAGAAGAATAAACGTTTTTCTCTAAAAATTATAAACACTATTAATTTAAATTAGACTGGACTAGTTTCTGCCTTTTAATGGATAGGCGTCATCAGTGATTTTCCATTGGGGTGGTGGCCGAACTTAGGCAAAATATTCAGAATAAATTCTGAAAAAGAACTCATCTATTCAGTAGCCCATACAAAATACTTTCTAATGCATTTGACTTTTCCGCACAACTCCAAAAAATTCTATAAATGTTTGTATTTACATTGGATTTCTGAATATTTGGGTGTTGCAACTAAAATTCAGTTTAATTAACCGAACTTTATTATGAGAACTAATGTTAAGTTGTACCAACCGACTGCAATTCGTAATTACCGAATTTGAGTGGTATTAACAGAATTTCAGTTGGCAAATAGCAACATTTTTCTCTGTGTGTGCTTTGTATTGGACCACTCCTTATTATTTGTTGAAATATATGAAAAACTTTATTTTTCGAAATTGTGTTCAATGGAGTACACACAATTACATTCCAAAAAATAAGTTTACATTTTATTTTGATTTTCGCTCAAAGTGGAAAAATGATGAAAAATATCCTAAAGTTGGGATATTTCTCATCATTTTTGAACTAACTTTGCAAAGCCATTTGTCGATTTTGTTTGTTTAATGGTCTACTTTCATATTCTATTGAAACTATTGAGGCTGATTTTTCTTGTTGCACAGTGTAATTTGTATATTTTTTTAATTTATGGGAGAAATTATTAAAATTTCGATCTACACTCAACATTATATATAAAAAAAAACCTTCATAAATATGATGATAATGACTTCAAAGTTTTTCGTGTGGAGTGCATAAAATATTCGGTATAGCCTTAGTTAACACGTTCTCTTGTGTTTTACTAATTATATGGCAAATAATAGTGAATTCCCTTTGCTATTAATTGTAATATAATTCTTAAGACACATATTGCATATTCCTGTTTCAGATTTTTTTTTTTTTTTGCTCATATAAACATGTTAACAACATAGGTTTGATTGTGGACATAATCAAAAAAATTTTTTTTTCTCAGCTTGCTTTTGTATCTTCCTTCTAAATAATGTAAGAAGCACGTTTAATAGCATTCATATTCGTTCTTATATCAACGAATTATTAAAGTAGGTGTACGCACACATATGTTAAATCTTTTAAACATTGAGTTTATTTTTAGTTATATTTATAAATTTATAGTCTGTCTGTCTATCTATTCTGGGTACGTATGGGTCATACATGCATTCATATAACACTTCAGTACAATAATGGTGGGTAGATTCATAGATAAATTAAAAAGTTTAACTGTTAATGCTTTAAAAAGAAATGTTTTCCCTTAAAAATGTAAATTAAAAAATATCTTAATGATCTTGTTTTTGTGTGTATAATGATTTGTAATAAATTTGAAGTAATTTAATTTATTTAGAAATTTCTAAATTCACCATTTATGAATTGATTTTAAGAACTCATCACTCTATCTACTTGGGAAACTGTTGAATATAATTCACGTCGTGTTTCATATGTATTTTATATCACTAATTTATTTGTTCTATAGCATAATCGTATCGTATTAAAGGTTTTATATGAGGGCTTGACACGTGAATTAATACGATATATAATAAATTTTTTCAAAGAATATACTACTACTACTAAAATAGAAACTGTTGCTGTAATTGCATATGCAACAACTCATTATTTAGAATATTCAACAAAAAATATTGATCTTAGATATGAAATCTTTTTAAATAATGTTTAGATTGATTTGTGCTACAAAAAATATAGTATAAGCCGATATTATTTCAAGGGAATTCTTTAAAAAAAATGGTAACCCAAATTTCTGCTTCTTTGATTACACTGTGCAACAAGAAAAATCAACCATACTGGTTCCAATTGGAAAATAAAAGTAGACCATTGAATAAAGGGTGTTGCAAAGTTAGGTAGTTTTTTTTTTTTGAAACCCTAAACTTAAGAATTAAAAATGTACGAGTCTTATAATTGTTTGTTCTCTACAACATATCCAAATTTTATTTAAATTTGCTGGTTCACCACTGTGTAGTTTAATTGTGAATAGAATCATAAAACGCGTATAAAACTCGGTAATTTCAATAAAAGATTTCTCGGAGATCAATATCAATTTTTTTTTTTATGTTTAAAAATGGAATTTGAAGGTCAAAAACAGTACTTTCGGATTACTAATAGAATTAATTACACATTTACAAGAAGATTTTTTAACTTTAATTAAAATATTAATAAAAAAAAAATTCAAATATAAAAACAGTTTCAAAACAGATTCCTACAAATATTTAATTATTGTATTTATCTTCTCAATCATAAATGTAATCAATCGAAAGCAGCAAGAAATATACTCTCTAGAAGACACCTTAGCGTATACGTTATTTTTTATGATTAATATCAATCATACGTTATCGGTAAAAATGTTCAATTATTTGCCTATTTATTGGCACATATAGCAGTATAACTACATTTTAGTTGTTCATCGATCTTCGTGCTGTACAAAATACGATATTTTTTAAATAAAAATGTCCCCTTCTAAACATTTAATTACCAACATTTTTAAAATATCAACAATATATGAGATATTTTAAAAATTTTCGACATCTGTTGAATCTTACTGTAGATATCTGTTATTTGTCAAAGTTTTTTGAAATTGGAGAATCGATGGATTACATAGACTTACTATACTTAACCTTCCATCGTAACACTGGGGTATAATACACCCCAACATCAATGTGAAATGTGTGTGACAAGAAATAGGTGTGAGGATTAGGGTGGAGTGAAAATGGCCAAATTTTTTTTTTATAATTTTTTTAAATCTCCTGTAGTGTTAATCGATGACACTATAGAACCACTTAATTCAAGACAAATATCATAGCTTTACGACTTTATTTAGAGGTGGCGCACGAAGAGTGAAGTTTGAAAAAAATATACAAGGCACTCGTAATACTACTACTTTTTAAGGTGTAGTTAAGTACCATTAAAAAATCTCTATTTCCCACCAATGTTGTCATTTTAGTTCTTTTGTGGCTAGATCTAGGAATTATATTTCATCTAGATATTAAAAAAATCGCTAGTTTGCATCTAGTCGGAAGATTTCGCTATTTTTTATTCTTCTATGCAGTTTTTGGCCATTTTTTTCCTACTCATTTATTTTTATTTCTCGGTATTTTTTATCTTGGCGTTTTTTAAGTTTTATCATTTTTATATGCAATTTTTTTTTGTAGTACAAAAACTACAATAATGTGCTAATTTATAAACAAAAAAACCCAACCGTCTCAGAATCGGAGGAAGAAGATATTTGCCTGAATGAAAGGACAAGAAAATCTCAAAAAGAAGAAAAATCAAAAGAAAATAAACAGATGAGACATAAGTTCCAAAATCTAGCTTTAACATGTGACAGGACCGGAGTTTCAGATCGATCTGCAGCATTTATTGCTAACGCAGCAATGCTTGATTTAAACGTTAAATGCTTGATTTAAACGTTAAACGTTTAAACGTTTTGACGGTCGTAAAGACAAAACTTTAGTTACGACAACTAAAGAAAATGGTTCACATCGGAATACTATTACTCAAGGACATATATCTACACTCAGGGATAGTATAGTTTCTTTATTTTTAATGTAAATGTCAGTCATTTGTAGAACAAATGAAATTTTTTACTAACCTTGTAGTTCATTTAAAAAAAACAAACCACACCAAATGACTGATTTATGATTTTACATTAATTTGTTACAGTTGTTTTTGTTTATTTAAAAAAATAAATGTTTGTTTATTTTTTACTACCATGTGGTTCATTTTTACTACAATTGTGGTTAATTTTTTGAAAAGTAAAAAACAAATGACAATTTTAGTTGAATTTAATGATATGTAAGTCGTTCTTTCTTTAAGTGAAATTTCATTTGTTTTTAACTACATTTGCAGTGGTCTTTACCTACATAGTATTCTAAGTTTATGATATCTGAGCCCAATTCTGAGTATATAGGCCATTTATTGATAGATTCAGGAAAAGCAGCTAATATTCAGAAGAATATTGTTGGCTTTTATCGAATGTGATGGAACAGCTGTCAACACGGGACATAAAAATGGAGTTATTGCGTTACTAGAAAAAATTTTAAACGAACTTTACAATGATTTGTGTGTTTATTGCAAGCAAATGAATTACCACTGCGCCATTTGTTTTTAAGTCTCTATGGAACGACCACAGGCCCTAATAGCTTTTCCGGTGTTATAGGGTAAAAGGTCAAGTGCCTTGATTTTAAACCAGAAGCCGGATGTTAATATTAATTTGTTAAGCACTGATCAGAAATACCTATATGAAATATGTTCCGCCATTTCGGCTGACTTAGTATCAGCAAGTTTAGCTATAGCACACTCTAGATGGTTAACTTGCTCCAATAGGATTCTTCGTTTGTATATTGGTACGGCTAAACCACCAGATAACCTAAAGCAACTAGCACTTTATGCACGAACATGGTTTGACATAAAGTCAAGGCCATCTTGTAAACACGGTCCAGTTCATGTTTTCAACATGGTTAAAAGAGGTTTATATTTAAGAGATTACCTTAAAAGTATTGTTTTAAAAGCTAAGAAAAAAATTCATATTTCGCACACCCAGAAAATATGTTGTTGGCTATGCTACAAGATGATGCGTTACAAATAAGAGAATTGGCTCTTCGAAGAGTGTTCGAAGTCAGAAAAGGAACTACCACAGAGAAGGTTCGCGAATTCTGTCTTCCAGAGCTTCAAGTAAATTCGATAAATTACTATGATTTGATAGAATGGGTGAATTTGGAAGAAACAGAACCGCCAATGACCATGAAATATACTGATACAGAAATTTTAAGTTGATGTCTTTAGAAAACAACTTTCTTGAATTTAAAAGTTTCATTGCCAAACTCAAGCAGTAGGAAGGTGTGTCAAGCTAGTTACTGAAGCTTCAATTTCTATCTGTGGTTTCATTCCCTCCAGGATAAAAGCAAGACAAGATATACCATTTTTGGAGACCAAATCTAAATTTTATTTTTTTTTTTTTTGTTGTTTAATAATACTTATTTATATTAAATGTACTTATGTTAGTAAATAAAAGACTGAAATAATTTGAATTAACTTTATATAAAACAATTTTAAACCAAATTACCTTTATTTTAATAAGTAGTCTAATTCAAAAAATTAAAGTCCTCTGCGCCACCTCAAGACCTTGACCTAGAGAGCTAAATTTTTTTTCAGTATGTTTAAGACTATGGAGCATCGATTCATAGTACAGGAGAAACAAAATTTGAAAAAAAAAAAATTCACCCCACCCTAGTGAGGATGGAAGGTTTAAAACTATGAGATGCCAAGTTTAACGCTATAAAGTCTTTACCTAATAAATTGTTGGCCATTCAAAAGTCGAGAAGTGGCAAAAAAGAGTCTTGAAACTTACAAGAGTTTTTTCATAAATTTTATTTTATTGTTCATAGTTTTGAACTTTCAGATCCAAACCACTGCAAAACGAAGTTACTAGACTTGAGAGATACAATTACAAAAAAGGTAATTTTCACATCGCTGCCTGATAAGAAGTTGTATGGTGATTTCAACTAAAATCAAAATTTTCCGAGTTTTGCATATCCTGACTTTTGCACTTTTTCCTAATAGTATTTAAAAAATGGTGCAATTTTGTATAGTTTGCGGTATACCAAGTTAATGTCAGCGAACCAATAACGTGATACAAATATCACAGACTGACAAGGAATTGGCGTACATTTTTTGAAAACATATGTTTTTTGTGTCTATTATTATATTATATTATTATATTATTATTATATTTGAAACTGGCTAGCGTGTTGCGTGAACTGAGCTTCTCAGTAAACAGAACCTCCGGGTCAAAACGGCATTTCAAAATTTTTAAAGGCAATCATTTATTAAACTTTTTAAACATTTAACGTAATTTAATTATTTTTTTTCGCATTTTTTTACAAAAAACATGACTTGAGAACATATTTACCTTGGTATCTACAGCACAAAATATCAACTTCTGGTCGCGGTGCATAGTACCACTATAGTCTAATCAATGGAGAATCTTTACTACGGATTAAATTGATAAAGTGCAAATAAATAAATTTTTTAAGACTACACTCAAAAAAAAAACTTAGTTTAAAATTTTGTTACACGTCTATTTAAATTATTTAACAAACTTACATCATTTTTTTATTTTGGCTGAAATTTAGTTTTCAGCAAACAATTTAGTTAAACACTTTTACTAAAAAACTAGTTCTGCACTAATACCGGTCGCTAGATGCTTCTGTAAACAATGCAATCCACAATTTGGTTGGTACTACTGAATCTCTAATTTAGTGGCATATTTGATTGCGAATACCGTATTTGCAGTAACCACTTTTGATTATCTACAATTTAAAAAAAAAAAAATAATAATAGATGCTACCAATTCTCTTGTATAATCACAAAATAAATGGTTGCTTCTACCGTACAATTTGCAAAGTTGATTGGAAATACCAATAATTGAACAAATGCATTGTGTTTTAGTTCCTTTTCGTTCTTTTCAAATTCCAGTACAGTATTTTAGCTTTATTAATCGATTTTTGATAGTTCAAAATAAAACATTGTTCTATAAAACAAATTGTAATGGTTTTGACCGAATTCCAGCCAATCCTTTTTTAGGGTGTGTAAGTAATTTGGAATTATTATGTTTTGTTATTTAATACGTGAAATATTTTGTGCATTTCCAGATTTTTTTATTTAATTGCCTTATTTTAACGATGCGGAAGTCCTGACATTTTTATATATATTTAAAACAAATACACAAAAAATTTAGATTTAAATTTTACCTAAATAAATTGACTAAATTGAAAATTTTTTTTTAGGTTTTTCAATCTACTAAGCTCCCCTGGATTTCAACACGTCGATTTTCATTTGCATTGAACTAAGTGTTAGCTTAACATTTTTCTGAATTTACTAAGTTTTTGGTAAAAATCAGTTTACTGATTTATAGCAAAACAAATTTGCAGATATTAGCAATTTTTCTGCAAGGATCTTCCAAGCAAAAATTTTTTCTGCCTAACTTTTATGCTAACTTTACGGATTTTTTTTTTTTGTGAGTGTAGCCGGTATAGCTGCAATTTTTTCCAAACACATTTAGTTTTATATATAGTATCAACCTCATTAATTAATTTTATGGAGTCAACTAAATTATATTATACACTAGATTGGTTCTTAAAATACGATTTTTTCGACTAAAAAGTCTATGGTGAAAATTTGAGCCAAATCGGATATACCCAGCAAAATAAGAGCTGAGGAAGAAGTAGTAAAAACACCACATCTACTGAGTCGGATGTGGTGCAAATTTAGGTGAATCATTAATGATTTTAACATTGTCGTGTCATTGGGCGGATGGGGTGAATATATAACTCCTTTAATAGCATTTTAAACAGTGCATGGATGCTATTTTTCAATAGTTCATGGAAGGTCTTTTTCAAATATATATTAACATTTTTATTTAATAAAAATGTGCAGCATACTTTAGGGACGTAACTTTAAATACTAAAAAAAAAAAAATCTTTTGGTGCCAGCGAGTATTGAACACACGAATCTGAGTTACGATCTGCTGGTTTTTAAAATATTTTTATTATTTGATTTCGTATTACTGAGATATAAATTATTTTTAAAATATTTTTAAGTTTTGATGAGGTTAAAAAAAATATGAAGAAATAATAAAAATGCTCATTTAACAATTTTGAATTCATTGCAAATTTTAAAATATTTTTTTAATAATTAATTTGACGAGAAGTGTCTTTAATAAGATAATGACAATGAGAAAAAAAATATTGGAGAAGTAGTTTAACTACAGATCGGAAAAAGTGGCCTGCAATGAAACGATTGTGCCTTGGAACGTAAGATCTTTTAATGTTTCCCGTATTTTTTTCTAAAGATTTGAAGAAAGAGGTCGGTAAAAACTCTATAGGTAAATTAAAGTGATATATTTAAATTAAGTAAATGGTTATAATTCATAAATTTACTAATTAATTATTATTATTAATAAACTAGCTTTCAAAATTTGGCTTCGATATTTTTTGGTTTTGCTAATTTTTTGCGATCCGAAACAATAGAATTAAAAAAATCAAATAGATTTTTGAAGACAAAATCAAATTTTTTTTACCTAATTTTTTTTTTAATATTGCACACGTTTCAATTGAGGCACACCTGAAAAGTATATCTTGAAACAAATATGAAAAATTCGATAAACTAATTTTTAGCAGTGAAATACATCTTTGCATTTTCTTATCAACATAACAAAAAAAAATATTAAACCTTAGGCTTTTTTATATTTTTAAATAAGTTTTACAAAAAGCTCCATCGCAAAGACAAAAAACAGATTTTTATCAAATAATTATTTGTCCACTCTGGATAACAATTTTCTAATTTAATTTAATTTAATTCTTTATGATTAAAGTCAAGATGTTAATTATTTGGTAGTTTTTAAATTACTTAATTCTCTTAAAATACTCAGAAAAACCAAATTAAATAAAAAATACTAAAAAAATTAATTAGAATTAAAAAAAAATAAAAAAATAAATTATCTCCACGGCCCGGAATTGAACTCGCAACCTTCTGATTGCAAATCCAACCACTTACCACCTCAACCTCCATATAAAAAAAAATATATATGAACTTATAAAAAAGTACTTCTTATGATGCTATTAATTTAGATACCAATTAATTTATATGGTGATGCAAATGCTGTTGAAAATAACTTTAATTTACCATTTTTGGCAGTTGTTAACAATTACTTCTATTAAAGTGAAAAATGTGCGTATGGTAATGCTTTAGAAGTCAAGTTAAAGAGGTTCTTAAAGCACTACTTCCACTTTATTTTGCTGGGTATTTATAAGGCCGCGCAAATTGGTCAAAATGGAAAATTTAATATTTTTTTGTTTTCAATTTAAAAAAAATGTATTTTTGTGTTCTATATTGCCGTAGTTATTGACATTTAAATATAATTTTTTATGTCAACGATAATAAACGAGTATATTATACAATAACAGAAAAAGCTAATAGGAAAGAAAACTGTAATTTAGCTGCATTGACTCGAGGCCATACTGGGGTGTGATCGCTAAACAGTCATGACTTGGTATTGTTACGTTTGTAATGTAAGAAGAGCGCAGGTTTGATTCTTACAGCAGCAGGTTGTTGAAAAATGTATCATATAAAGACAATCTGACAATTATAAGACACAAATAATAATACAATTTAAATGGAAAATCACTGATGAGCCTGTCCATAAAAAAATGCAGAAACTAGTCTAGTCTGATTTAAAAATTAATAGTGTTTATAATTTTTAGAGAAAAACGTTTATTCTTCTTCTTAAACTCAACATTTCTAACGCATTTTAATTTGATACCAAAAATATTATAAAAAGTCCCCTGAAGATTTCCTTGGGCAGGAATGAAATCCGGATAGGGACACGCCTACATCAGATTGTTTTTCACAATTTGTTAAATAAGTTTTGGGACTTTAGCACATTTAATTTCTATAAATGCAATTAATGTTTATCCCGATGAAAATAAATTTAAATAACAAATATGCAGGTGCTTGTGCAAATTTAAATGTAACTGACACTAATAAAAAACATATGATTTTCTATTGTTGATTTACTTGAATAAACGTCACTACATTGCTAGGTCTGTCAAAAAAACAGAGTAGTATTTGGAAGATGACAAAGCCAATTGTGACAATATTTTGTTGTTGTTTTTGTTTTTTCTTTGATATTTTAAATTTTGAATCTCGCTCCTAGACGAGGACAAGAAATTCTCATTGAGTTTGTGATTTAACATAACAAATATCTCTAGAAATTCTAATAACAAAGTCCCCTGAAGATTTCCTTGGGCAGGAATGAAATCCGGATAGGGACACGCCTACATCAGATTGTTTTTCACAATTTGTTAAATAAGTTTTGGGACTTTAGCACATTTAATTACTATAAATAAAATTTTTTAGTTTTTCACAAACCGCAAAGTTCAAGTATTGAAAAATTGTGGTTAGCAAAATTGCAAAATAATTAAAAAAAAAAATGTTTGGTTGCACAGTATATAAGATGTAGAATTGGCCTGTAAATTATTGTAATTATTTTCTTTTCCAATTTTCGTATGCAGCGTTTTAAAAACAGCGGGTTTCAAGAAAATACTTTTTTTTTTGTATAAAATATGTTGAAATAAGTTGTGTAAAACCTATATTACTGCCAAATAACTAATTACTGATTTTTTTAATCCTTAGACTGTAAAAGGTTTAAAAAAATATTTTTTTCGATTTTGACCATTTGTATCTTTGGTCAAAATCGCGAAATTGAACGTTTTTACTAAAATTAATTATAAATAAAAATATTGGTAAATAATTTTATAGAAACTGTTTTGGTTATCTACTAGAATGGACGTATTATTCAATGAAATATAAGCTTTCTAGAAAATGGTTAACCCATTATTTCCTGATGTCAAAAAACAAAAAAAAATATATATATAATTTTTTGTGTTGATACATGTCAATATAAAACAGAAAAAATATATAATATATTTTTAATGAATTGCATAAAAATTGATTATTATTTTCCAAAATTAACCCTTTACGGCAGAGACCACTGCAAATGTAGTTAAAAACAAATGAAATTTCACTTGAAGATAGAATGACTTACATTTCAGTAAATTCAACTAACATTGTCATTTGTTTTTTACTGTTAAAAAAAATTAACCACAATTGTAGTAAAAATGAACCGCATATATGCAGTAAAAAATAAACAAACATTTATTCATTTTATTTTTTTAATAAAAAACAACTACTGTATAAAATGAACGTAAAATTCTTATATAGTAATTTAATGTGTTTTTTTTTTAATGAACTACAATTGTAGTCAAAACTTAAATTTCTCCCACAAATGACTGTTTTTTTCACTTAAAAATAAAGATACTGTATTACAGCTCAAATAACTACAAATAACAGTAGAAGTTCCCTGAGTGCATGAATTGTTGAGCTGTAAGTTCACATTTTGATTTAAACTGTTGAGGGTTCAAGCACAAAATTAACATGGCTATTCATAGCAGTGACTGTAGCATTATGCTGACATAAATACATAATATACATGTTTTACCATTTGAAACAACTTTTTTTTGGCAAAATTATGCATTTTAATTAATATTGCTTTCTTACTAAAACAGTTCTTTCAAATACAAAGTTTTCTAAAAAAAATAACAAAAAAAATATTAGTATGAACGTATTTGAATGACGATATAAATAATATACGAACTTATATACATATATGATATATGACTATTAGGACGGGTCGATTTGTATTGAGAAAAAAAAAATCGCGCAACGTTCAAGGAAAATCGTATTCTAGGGATCAAAATAAGAAACTTTGCCGAAGGAACCATACCTCTAAAACGAATTCTGATGTCCCGACTTTTGACCCGTAGGGTCAAATTTTGAAAAATTCCACTTTGACCCATTTAGAGTGCCCCAATCGAATATAAATTATAATATAGCGACCCTAATCTTGGAAAGACTCCTCCTACTTTCTGAAATATCTCTATCCCGAGATTTGTACATTTTGCTATAAAAACACGGTTAAAAAGGCTATCTTTCATTTTAAATTTTAACGCCTTTACGGTCACCTAGAATGATGATTTATGCATTAATCTCCCGGAGAAGAAGTAGCTCCCATAATCTTGGAGAGATTCCTCCTACTTTCTGAAATATCAAAGTGGGCTTTTTCAAAATTTGACCCTACGGGTCAAAAGTCGGGACATCAGAATTCGTTTTAGAGGTATGGTTCCTTCGGCAAAGTTTCTTATTTTGATCCCTAGAATACGATTTTCCTTGAACGTTGAGCGATTTTTAAATCGACCCGCCCTAATGACTATAGTCCATATATGGAAATTTAAGTTAATTTTCCTATTATGCACGAATTTGGATGGATAATAATGGATATATGAGATCATATATGAACTTTTTTCGTGATAAAAAATAATTTTAGGTGTTATACAAACTTCAATATTCATATACAAACATTTTAAAATCGGTTTAAATATTAATATTTTTTTTTTTTTTAATTAAAGCAGTTAAACATTTTTATGGAACTAAATTTAATTTAAAACAAATATTAGTTCAAACATTTTTTCGAAAATATTTTTTTTTTTTTTTTGAAGTTAATAGTAAACACTTAACTAAAAGATTAACAACAACTTTCAGGCCCAAAACGAATTCCAAATAAAATAATTTTTTCAAGCAGCAATAAATGAAAATAAGGTTAATAATGTTAAATCAATAATAAATTTTCATAAGTTTTTATATAAAGACTTTAACATTTTTTCGCAACAAAAACCCCCGTCTAGTAAAATATCAATGGGATTTAAGCCAAATCTACAGGTAATCCCTTTTGTATATTTTAAGCTTAAAAAATATTCTTTGAATTACAAATAAAACAACAAATATTTAAAAAAAAATCACGCTAAATATTTCCTTTTAAACAGTTGATAAAGTGTGCGCCCAAATAAACGTTAACACAGAAAAAGTTACATTAATAGTAGTGTATCCAATTCGATTAACCGATTCCTCAATTAATGCCGAAACAAATAACTGTTCGAGCGGAATAATCGGTTAAAATAGGAGATAAACCGGTTAAAATTTTTATATAGATTTTATTGTCAAATATGTAAATTTTCTTAACTTGTGCTCAAAAATGTCAAGAAAAGCTTAGAAAAAAAACGCTATATAAAATATCATCAAATTCTTTTAAAATCGAGTAAAAGCCAAGCCTCTAGATAACATATTTTTATCGGCTTTAGGAAATTTGATAGAAATTTTTTGATTCTGTTTTGATTCTTTTAAAAACTCGAATTATCGTTAACCATTAATTCAATGTATTTCAAGACAAGGTTGAATTTGTTTTAAATCAATGGCGCACAACAATCAATCAATTTACAAATTAATTAACTGTAGGAATCTGACCTTGCCATAAAATGCCATTTTCTACTGTTTTGCACACCTTTTTAAAAATTTTATTCCAAAAACATTCCTTTTTGGCCATTTTTGACATTTCTTGTGATATTTTTTTTTTGATTGCCGTGCTATTCTGCATACTATTTTCAACTTTTTTTGTGCCATTTTAAACTTACCCTACTAATGAGAAATTTACAGTTAATGTGCTAAACTGTTATCGTTGTAAATTAGTATTAACTTAAAGTTTTAAATGTTCGTTGCTTTAAAAGAAAATATTCCGTAATTAAACTTTTCAGGTATTAGAGAAATATAACGAGACCTTATATTCAATACCCTCTATGAACCAATTTCTTGAAAATCACTTTTTGATGGATTATACTATTCATTGATATTAGCTTTATTTCTGACAAAAGTTTTAGATATGAAAAATCACTTTTAGTACTTTTTTAATATCTATTATTTCTCTATCAATTATAAGTTCAATTTTTGAATGCAATATCCCCTATCAACCACATTAAAGTTATCGACTTATTAAAAATGTATTATTACTACATATAATAAGCGAAGTTGTTTCCTGCAACTGTTCTCAATATAGATTAATTCATACTTTAAGACAGGAGTGCCCAAAAGTTCCTTATGGAAGAGCAAACACCAATACATTTAAAGAAAAACTAATTTTTATTCAATATTTTTTGTTGTAAAAACCAAATGTTGTTGCTTTGCGCTTGCGTGTATAAAGTGAAGAACGACAAAAAAACTAATAAGACAAAGTTGTTTGTGTATTTCGTATTGCTAGTGCTGAGCGCTCTATATGTGTATTAAAACACACAGCCTATAGCTAAGTGTTTTTACAAAAACAATTGAGTACCAAGCGCATAGACCGTGGGCACCCCTGCTTTAAGAGTTCGGTCATAAATCAGTTGTTTGCTTTTACTGAAAAAAATGTGTTTTGGTTCACAGAGGGTATTGAATATAAGCTCTCGATATATTTTTTTTAAATTTTTTTAAGCACAAAATTTGGGTTTCATCCAGAGATGGCAGGCAATACCGCTAAAATACAGTTATCAATTCAAAAACCTTTCACCTCACTATCGTTATCCCTAAAATACCGAAATAATTGAAATACCGTTATCCGTAAAATACCGTTACAGTTATAACTAAAATACCAATATCCTTAAAATACCGTTACCGAAATAACTAAAATACTGTTATCGTTAAAATACCATTACCGAAATAATTGAAATAGCGTTATCCTTACAATACCGTTACCGAAATAATTTGACAAAATCAGAAAAAAATAATTGGTGTAAATATATATATTCTCCTAAAGCTTGATCATAAACTAACTAGTAATGAGAATTCGGGTATAATGAAGCCAAAATCATCGATGTGCATTGACATTACCTGAATAACTCAAATATCGTTATCCTTAAAATACCGTTTACGAAATAACTGAAAACCCGTTACCGCTAAAATAACGTTACCGAAATAAATAAAAATAGCGTTACAGCTAAAATACCGATACCGAAATAAGTAAAATAGCGTTAACGCTAAAAAAAACCGTTACCGAAATAACTGAAATATTATTACCTCTAAATTACCGTTATCGAAATAACCGAAAATAGCGTTACCCTTACCAATACCCTTATGGAATCGGTGATTTCATTTATATTTTATAGAATTTTTAACAAAAGGTCTAATAAACTTTTCAAAAATGCCATTTTATTGTAAAGATTCGAAAAAATAACTTTATAAATCAAATAAAAATAAACTTAACCCTCTAACGGGTAAGGCTGCCTCAGGGCAGTCTTCATAAATTTACCACAAATGCGTCAAATGAGCGTTTTATACTTAGAAAATAATATATTCCGATAAAAAACTAAATTTGCTAAATATTTTGTTGAGAAATTTTTCGTGTGCCTCCACGGCTTGAAAGCGAGGAAGCTTCAAAATCAAAATTTCGTAAAATTTCAAAAACTAATTATTTAAAAAAAAATAGTTTCCAAAAATCTAAATAAGCAATTTAAGTTGACTAAAATCTCTTTATAATAAAATATAAGTAAGTAAGCTTTATCTTTAATAATAAGTCCTTATTTTAGTCCAAGGACTCACAGGATTTTATCAGGAGTCCTCTAAATTACATCGTCTTAACTTATAAACTAATAGACGGATTTTTATGAATTCTTGCAGAAAGAAGACATTAAGTATTAATAGCAAAGCGTTGCAGTTTGAACAATATAAATTGAAGTTTAGATACTTTTTCGCCTAATTTCGCTTTTTCCAAAAAGCGAAAATCGCAATATCTTCTTAAATAGGAGCAGAAAAAAAATAGTTTTTCGAGCGTGGTTATATGTTGTTAAGAAAAATATTTTTTGTCCAAAACTTTCTTTTATATGCCTTAGTTTTTCAAAATACACGTTGCCTAAATTAGGCAACGATAAACAATTGTTTAGGTTGTGTTGAAGAACTTATTATTTTCTTTTTCAGGTGTTGCACATGGTATGAATTTCTTTGCAAAACATCGTTTGCCAGTTAGAGGGTTAACTTTATTAATTAAACAAAACCAAATAATAACATTTTAAGCGATCAATCGATTAATCGCCAATTTTGTTGATTTACCGACACGAATAAATGGTTAATCCATTTTTGCGATTTTTCGAATAACCCGGTTAACCGCCTAGGTCGAATTATAAGAAACACTAATTAATATAGACTAATTGAAGCGATAGTTTAAATTACAACTTTTTATTGATTAAAATTTTATACGGATTAAACATCTGTACCATCTTATATGAAAGTTAAGCGTTTAATACAAATTTTTTCTGTTGTGATTTTTCAGTCCACTTATATAAATAGAAAGTTACAAATACATTTGAGACCTTTTTTTGGAAATTTTGGTTATTTTTTTAAGCCCAAATTTTTTTTTTTTTAACTTCGCGCACAAAATGTTTCGAACATTTCACGAGTCGTGCTAATTCGCGGCCAGAAACCTTTGGATCAACATCTTTCAAAATCTTCTCCACATTTTTGGCTTTGGAAGAGTTAAAGGGTGTCTTTGTTTTACCAGTTTCAGGTTTTCTGCCAATTGTTTGGGCCTTGTAAGCTACCACATTTAAAACAAACCCACTGGATACGTGTAATTTTTTGTGTTTTTTTTTTTTTTTTTTTTGAAAGTCCCACTTGGATTATTTCGAAAAGTTTAAATAACCTTTTCACGCACATGCTTTGATTATTTATTGTGAACTAACTATGCAACTGATTTTGACAAATCAAAAAATTTTATTATCTGATGCATTTTTCAAACATAGCCTGATGAAGAAAAAAATATTTAAATCAATCGCAGAAAAACGTTATAAGGAAAAATGTGTTTGCGTTTAGTTGGGAGCACACTTTATGTGTTTTAGATAAGAAAAAGTGGAAAAATTTAGTAGCGTAATAGAAAAATACAAAGTACGTACAATAAATACAACAAGTCACGTTGAAATTTTAAAAACCCCCATAGAGTTTATAAAAAACAGTCACCTAATAAAATGGAATACGAAACAAGTAACAAACCACTAAACACTTTCAATATATTTGTAAAGAAATAATAAAACACGGCTAATAACAAATGTTAACAGCAACAACAACACTATCATCATCCCTCAACAACACCATATAACAAACGCGTCTAGGAGAACAACAGGTGTTTTTTTAGCAAAGGAAAGAAAAAAGAAAATAAAAATGGTACAACAATTTTAAAACATGATTATACCGGAACAACACATGTTTTTGGTTTTATTCTGAACGTTATAGAAAGTGTGAAATATTTCGTAAAAGTCGTCAGTCATGCTTTCAGCATGTTTACTAAATGTGAAGTGAATGCCAAAAATCACGTTGTTTCAGTTAAGGCCATATAAAATATACTAAACAGGACTTTAGTCCTGTTACAATATAATGTTAAATATTTCAAAAGCTTTTATGCACAAAATAAACACGAGTATGCGCCATGCTTTTGTTAAAGCTTTACGAAGGTTAATAAATTCTAACGACCATGGAATAGACTATAAAAGGAACAACATTTTAACATAAAAATGTTAGTTTTATTTGAAACTTCAACAAATACGGTTATATATTCCAAAATATAAAATAAAAATACGGTTTTAAAAGTGAATAGCAAACATTTTGAAACAATATTAAAAAAACAAAAAAGAACACTTAGAAAAGCCACACAAAATAAAAATTTTGAAAAAAAAATTTTAAAAAATTTAAAAAATAAATCAAATAAGAAAACATTTTGAGAACATTTTAATAAAATAAAGTATAACAGTTTTTAAAACTGATTAAAAATTAAAAAAAGACATTTCAAAAACAAAGTGAAATAATTTCAAATTTAATTGTTATTAAGAATTTTAAACAATTTAAAAAAAAAAAAAACTTTTAAACAAAACTTGAACTTTGAAATTTATAAAGTTTAATACAAAAAAATTTTTGTGTTTACTTCATTAAAAACTTGGATTATCATTATTTGAAAATGGATACCTTATCACCGAATAAAAACTCAAAACAAAGTAATTCCAGTAGTTCCGGTTGCTCAGCATCTTCTTCTACTACGGATATAAAAAATTCCCATAAATCACAACGTTTGGATAACAAACCCAATGGAACACGTTCAAAATCATTTTTACATTGTTTAAGCAAACATTTGGGCCGTCATTTTTATAATCATGGTCATCATCATCATCATCACACTAGACATCACAATGGCCAGACTATAGTGTATAATAGTCAAGAAGATTTAAGATCGTCTTCCACTGATTCATTTTCCTTGAGCTATGAACGTAATTCACATTTGGATGGCACAAATTCTCAACAAGATTCTCAACAGGATACTGGTACCTCCAGTTTTGATATGAGCAGTGAAGAACCCACATCAAGAACTTCCTCATCCTCGTCATCGGAGGATAGTACAAGATTTACTCCAGAACAGGATGTCATGATGAATAATAAGCAACAACAGGATCATATTTATATAACAACCAACATCTATAGACCCAATAGTTCTTTGGATTGTCATGATGATTTGGAAGATGATTATAGTGAATCAGATAGCGGAAATTCTAGCAGTGAAGAAAATGAAGCCGAAAATAAAGAAAATGTGTTTAATCAAAATTCATCGGCGGTTAAATCAAAATCTTCACCAGCTTCGGTGGCAAATACGCCTTCAAACTCGTTAACTGCTACCGCTGCCAAAGGTTTACATTTAAGTCGAATTTCTATAACCTCCTCGGTAAAGAGTATATTCCATCACATATCATCAGTATCAGCCAGTTCAACACGTTCATTATCCTGCTCTAGTACTCCCTTAAAACGAGTATGGGATACTAAATCGAAAAAATCTCACTCAACACCCTCAACTACCGAAACTTGTAATGCAAAATCAAATAAATCCTCCAAATCCTCTAACTCCAATACAAGATCCTCATCCACCAGCTCTTCCATAACTTCCAGTAAAAAACCGGAAAAGAAACAACAAAGTATATTAAGGCCACCCATGAATTATGTCTATACCAAGGGTATGTCTGGTCTATATTCTCGAGTACCCAGATATACAGTATGTTGTCCTTATAATACCCAACAGTGGGCTTAATTTCAAAACTAAATTAATCAAAATCAAAAAAAAAAAAAAAAAAAAATCACAAAAAGACTTTTATTTATTAATAATTTACACTGAAATAAAAAATCAAAAATACACAAGTAGCACCAATAATTAAACACTGAAACAAAATTGAAAAATGAATAATAACAAAAATGGAAATGTAGTGCCTAGTAAGAAAATTATAAGTAATTTAGAAATGATATTGTAATATTGAAAAAAAAAAGTTTAAAACACTATTTAGGGATAAATCTAATTTGTTTAAAACAAAAACTAAAAGGAAAACCAAGTTTTCTTAAAAAGATATAAAAAAGAAAAATATTAAAAAAAAAGGAAAGCACAGGCAGGCACTTTAAAGTTCAAAAATAAAAAAAATATATATACAAAAAACAAAATTCAATTAAATTCCAAACAAAAAAAAAAGAAATCTTTCAAAATTGTAAAAACAAAACTGTTATAAACATTTTTCCATAAATTTTCAAAAATTACTCTTAAAATTAAACAAAATAATACCAAAAAAGATAAAAAACATATCTTAACTTTTTCTTCCTTTGCTAAAATTAAATAATTTATTTATTTTTAAATTTAATAATTTCTTTTTTTTTACTTTAAAAAACTCACTCAATTAATTTGGATTTCTAAAAAACGAAAAAAAAAAAAAAAAATTTCAAATTTTTTTTAAACACTACGAATTTATTACATACACTTTACTTCAAGTAAAAATTAGGAAAATTATAACAAAAAAAAAATATTTTTTTATTAAAAAAAAAAAAAAAACTTTAAAACTAGATAATTATATTGTAGTATAACAAAATTATGTCATTTTGTAAATTTAAATAATAATTTTTCTTTTTTTCTAAATAATTTTTTATTTTAAAGCTCATCCAATTTATTGTGAAAAGTTTTTATTTCATAATTATAAGCCTTACATTTAAGTATAAATAAATAAAAAAAACATCTTTAAACAAAAAAAAAAATAATTTTTTATTCCAAAATAGTATTTTTCATCCCTTCTACATATTTAAGATCGTTATTGCTTAAAATCTGTCATTAGTTCCTGGATTAATAAAAAATGAGTTTTCCCTCTTCTCTATTATTTCCTTGACATTATAGTTTTATCTAATATGTTCTCTGCTTAACTTTAACATTTTACCTCTACTAAAAGTTCATTCAAAATGTACACTAGGGTGGGGCGATTTGAACATCTTAATGAGCGCTTCGAGTTTCTGATTCTTGGGATTGTACTGAGCAAAAAAGTCCACTAGACCACTAGTCTACGGTGAAAATTGGGCTTCCAGATTTTGACTTTTTAGCCGTATTTTGTGAAAGTAACGATGTAACTACTGCCTCTCAGGCAGTAGGAGGAGCTTATCCAAGATTATGGTATCAATATCTTCTTTGGAAGATTCTCTAGCAGTTTAAGGAGTTAATTTGTAATTTCAAAATAGGGCTTTTTTTTTGCCGTATTTTGTGAAAGTAACAATGTGTGCGATGGACATATCTCAGGAAGAAGGAGGAGCTTATCCAAGATTATGGTATAAATCTCTTTTTTGGAAGATTCTCTAGCAGATTAATGCATCAATCATATTTGTGGGTGGTGTTTAAGGGGTTAATTTTTAATTTCGAAATAGGGCTTTTTTTGTCGTATTTTGTGAAAGTAACAATGTGGGCGATGGATATATCTCAGGAAGTAGGAGGAGCTTATCCAAGATTATGGTATCAGTCTCTTCTTAGGAAGATTCTTTAGCAGATTAATGCATCAATCATTTTTGTGGGTGGTGTTTAAGGGGTTAATTTTTAATTTCAAAATAGGGCTTTTTTTGTCGTATTTTGTGAAAGTAACAATGTGGGCGATGGACATATCTCAGGAAGTAGAAGGAGCTTATCCAAGATTATGATATCAATCTCTTCTTTGGAAGATTCGTTAGCAGATTAATGCATCAATCATTTTTGTGGATGGGGTTTAAGGGGTTAATTTTTAATTTCAAAATAGTGCTTTTTTGCCGTAAAGTCAAAATCTGGAAGCTCGATTTTCACCGTAGACGTATGGTCTAGTGGAAACGCGAAGCGCCCATTAAGATTTTTTTCCTTCCATACTATTCGCCCCACCCTAACGTACACTCAGGGAATTTTTGCTTTAAAAACTTGTAGTTGTTTGGGTTGTAATGCAGTTTCTTTATTTTTAATGTAACTGTAGTTTTAGTTCATTTAAAAAAAACAAACCACAACAAATTACTGTTTCATGATTTTACATTAATTTTTCCAGTCGGTTTTTGTTATTAAAAAAAACATTAATAACATGTGGTTAATTTTTAATAACATGTGTTTAATTTTTACTAATATTGTTAGTAATTTTTGAAAATTAAAAAACAAATGACAAATGTTTGTTGAATTTAATGAAATGTTAGTCATCCTTTCTTTAAGTGAAATTTCTTTTGTTTTTGATTACAATTGCTGTCGTCTTTACCTACATAATATCCTTAGTGTATATGTCAAGGATATTTATATAAATAAAAACAAGCAAATTAACTTGTCATCCTTTGTTATGAAATCTGTTCCAATACATCATGTCTCATTGTCACCAAATAAAGTTTGACCTTAATTGCTGTAATGACTAAGAAATAAGACGGCTGCAGAAATTGCGAAATCGAAGTCAGAAATTTCTATAGGCATTTGTCCTGATTCATAAAATAATCACGCATTTGCTATGAAGTATCTTTCCAATAAAGCAACAACAATTTAATACGCCCGAGTAAAAAAGTTAGTATAGTCAACACAAGAACCAAAGCATATAAAATGAAAATTCATTTTTGATGTAACATAAATAAATTTTATATTCTGAATGGTAAAATTGTTATCCTTTGATTTTCCCAAAAAACTTTCTTTGTAGAACGAAAAATTCAAAGAAACAACAAAAATAGGGTATGTTTGAATAATACTCCTTAATAAAAATTTCATAATAAAAACTGTATAAAGTTGATTATAAATGCATAAATTCACTCTGCATCCTTTGTGAGACCTTAAGACAAAATAAATAGTTTTGCATGCTGTGAATGCAGTCTGTCATTCAAATAAATATGCAACGATAACAAAACAGCACTTTTAATTCCAAAAAATCCATATTTCGTAGACTTGAGAATCTGACTAATAGAAAGCCGCCAAAGTATGAAATTTGTCCAGCAAAATCGATTTTCTATATTTTATATTTGCATATTAAAGACCTACAAGTGCAGATGTCTACAGATGTCTACTCGTGACAATGTACCTACTTACCAAATTTCTAGTTCCCCGCTTTAGTGTTTCGACCAGGTCGCCGTGGGGACTTTTTCCCTTTGGTCCCTCCCCATACATGTGCCAAAAATTCCCACTATACAGGTGTCTACTCCTGATTATCATCCCACATACTAAATTTCAAGTTCCTAGCATCAGTGGTTTGGCCAGGCCGCCAAGGGAGAACTTTTCCCAATTATTTCCCTTATTTCACCACGTCTCTGGGCAGAATTCCAGGAACTACTATTGAGTGAGTTAGGTCACATCTGAAAAAATACATATAAAAAATTTTAGCTTTCTAGGCAAAGCGGCTTAGGCAAGGCGCCAAGGAGGAAATTTGCTCCCTTTTTTACCTTACCTATAGGAACTTCTCAAAAACCCGTCAAAGCAGTCGTCTACACCGGTTCATTGAAGCCCACTCAAAAACGTTCCTAGGCCCTGCGGTATAGGATGGGCGATGTTGAGCGAAAAATCCCGTGTATACAGATGTCTACTTATGATATGGTATGATAAAACTTTAAGAGCATTGCTTTAGTGGTTTGGCTAGGCCTCCAAGGGTAGAATCTTCCCGTTTAATAACTTTTATTTGCTGAAATTCAGCCATCAACAAAAATTGCTAATTCAATTAGAAATTGACAACTCTTTAATTGAACAATTTTTCAATTACACAATAACTCATTTGATTAAAAACAGATCAGATCGGTCCTGCGTGTGCCACAGGATCGGTCCCTTCGTGCCAGAGACCGGCCCCCTTCTAAACCCTTCCCTATGTTAACAACTGGCAACTTTAACATGGGCTTGTCATAGGAGGGGGTCGTTTGTCCTGCTTTAAACCACATAGTGGTATGCCACAGGACTACCCAAAGATGGACATACCACAAGACTGTCGCAAAAGGGTCATGTTGGAGGACTAACCAAAACGGACTAACCACATGACTATCATGAAAGGGACATGTCGCACAATTTAATAATTTTTAATGTAAAAAATGCTAGAAAATGAAACAATAAATTTCTAACTCATTGGCTTCTTCTAGTCAATATGTATACCAGTTAGGTGATATGTCCTACTTCTACCAGTCACAAAACTAGTTTTTTATATCAATTTACACAACATAACTCACTAAACAGCTTCCAATGGGTGAATTTCTGGCCAACTTTCTTTTTCTTGTTAATAAGCATTCTAGTTAAGTGGTATGTCCATTCTTTACCAGTCACAGTATTGGTAATTTTAGGACGATTGACAATGCTTAACCCACTTCAGTATTAAATTATACCAGTCCTGTGATAAGTCCATCTTTAACCAGTCACTTTTAGGTCAATTGACTCCTCATTCCCCATAGGGTACTTATGTGAACAAATTCACACAGTTTTTTTCTACCTATCGAAGTGTAGGGAATATGTCAAAAATTTTTTTTTCAATTCATTCGTTGCAGAAATTAGGTCTTTTGTTGAAATCAGAATATTTTTCTTTTGTTTGACGCAATTTTGAATTCATTTTTTGCTTTTTCTTTCTGTTTAAAAAAAATTTTAAAGTATTATTAAACAAAATTAAAAATTACATTATTTACGTTATAAATTTTATGATAATGTTTTAGAATAAATAAATATTCAGATTAAAGCAACTGAAACTAAATTATTTAACTTAGTTAAGTTATAAACCTAATAAGAATTAATATAGAATCCAACTGAAATTAATTTAAAATACTTATTACTAATACCACTAAGCATAAACATTTATAAATAAAAACAACCAGGGACCAAAAATAACAGTTATTTTCAAATTTTTAAACAAAAAAAGCTTTTTAAAATTTTGTTTTTTATTTTTTTTTTAGCAAAAATAAAAGTTTTTTTATGATTATTATTTTTTTGACCAAAAATAAGAAATATTTTTTGATTTTTATTTTTTCAAGCAAAAATAAAAGTTATTTTTTGATTTCTATTTTTTCGAACAAAAATAAAAGATATTTTTTAATTTCTATTTCTTCGGGCAAAAATAAAAGTTATTTTTTGATTTTAATTTTTTCGAGCAAAAATAAAAGTTATTTTTTGATTTTTATTTTTTCGAGCAGAAATAAAAGTTATTTTTTGGTTTTTATTTTTTCAGGCAAAAGTAAAAGTTATTTTTTGATTTTTATTTTTTTGTTTTTATTTGATATTTATTTCAATTTCTTGAGTTGAAATTCCATAAATTATAAATTTTTATTTTTATAACGAAAAAATAAGAAATAACGCAGTTATATTTGTATGAACGAAATGTATAAATTTTATGGTTGCCTTTTGTAATATTTGCGAGTTTTATAATCAGTATAACTTATTTTTAATATTACGATTTTTTTGAAGAATTATTGTTTTAAAAATGACGATTTTAGTTTCCAAAAATTGGCGCAGTGCTCGTACAAATGAAGATGTTTGTCTTGTAGTTAGATACTTAAAAAAATGTATAATAATATATATTAATACAGTTATCACAAAAAATAACATTGCAAAATATTTACTGTATATCTATCATCACTGAAAAATCCTAATAACTAATAACTTTTATTTTTGGTAAAAAATAAAAAAAAATCAAAATCAAAAAATAACTTTTATTTTTGCTCGAAAAATAAAAATCAAAAAATAACTTTTACTTTTGCTCGAAAAAATAAAAATCAAAAAATAACTTTTATTTTTGCTCGAAAAAATAAAAATCAAAAAATAACTTTTATTTTCACTCGAAAAAATAAAATAAAAAAATAACTTTTATTTTTGCCCGAAAAAATAAAATCAAAAAATACTTTTTATTTTTGCTCGAAAAAATAAAAATCAAAAAATAACTTTTATCATCTGACTTTTATGAAAAAAGGAATAATCATTACGGTCCCTGAAAACAACTACATAAATATTACAAAAAAAAAACAACAATATGTTGTTGTTTGCTTTTGAGCGATAATATAAAAAAATGTTAAGCAAGTTTCCAATTTGAGCAAATATTTAATTGATTCAATTAATTTTTAATTGACAGCTTTTAAAATTTTCAAAAAAAAAACGATTTAATTAAAAAATTAGGGAAACATTTTTTTCTATGTAGGCACGTTGAATATCGATGTGCTTATTTTCAACGACATCCGTCACATATCCAAACACCGTATCCAAAAATTTTGCAATGACTCCTGAAGTAAATTGGCAGAAATAAAGTCAGAAGTTAATGTTTCGCTATGCTCATTGATGGATTTCATTTATTATTTTATCATAATATTTGTCATCTTTACATAATTTGAAATTTAGATAAGACGTTGCTTATATTATCACCAATTGCTTACCATAGCTTCCCAAAAGTATTACTTGCAATTATAAATACCTTTTTTTGTAATGAAATAAGCCCACACTAATTAAAATTATATGATTTTCTTTGGTATTATAAACTACTTAATATTGCAATTCATTTCTTTTCATTCTATATAATAGGCTACACTCATAGAAAAAAGTTAGTAGAACAATTTATAAAGCCGTTAGTACTCAATTTTTGTTCAAATTGAGATTTTAGTTAAAAAGTTTGCTATTTTGACTTTATGAAATACTAACTTTTTAACCATTTTTTTTTTTTTTTTTTTGAAAATACTAAAGTCTAAAAATATTATTTTGATAATCAAAACCAGCTGAGGTCGTTGTAATGCGATGTTTGCGTTGTGGTATTTGTGTATTTTTGTATAATGTGTCGGTATAGAATAGACTAATGAAGTGAAAGCGTCGTATTAGAAATATATTTAAAACATTTAAGCAAATTTGTCAAAAAAAAGTAAAAAAGTAATAAGTGGTTTTTGTGTTTATAAAATAATTTATAATGATTAAAATTAATTAAAATAGCAATTTAAATTTAAAAAAATATTTTTACTTTTACAATGAATATTATTGAAAGAATTGAAAAAATCAGTGGTCATTGAATTACATTTTTCTTATTTTTCTATGGCTTTAATTTTTTTAGATTGCGCTTCATTGACATATGGCATTCCGATGTACATACAAAAGGAACAAAGGAAATAATAAAGACAAATAAATGTCAGATACAACTCTGTATTTTAGTTGTCTTACTATTTATAATAAAACTGCTCATTACACTCACACTATTTTGTCATTAAAATATAATCATAAAGGGTCCGCCAAATAACTTTTTTTTTTGAACTCCTGAACCAATTGGACTTTGTATGGCGTCATACCAAGGCCTTTATGCAAAATTCATCTCAATGATGTCTCCGAAATGTTATATTGTTGAGAACGGCGGTGAATTTATGTTGATGGCGCTTCACGCACACTTTCTGCCACAGCAGCAATATTCTCGGGTGTACGCACTGTATTTGGCTTTTCACGCTTTGGTTTATCGATGAGGATGGCAGTTTCTTTCACTTTTTTCACAAGATAACGAACATACGGCCATATTCGTTCAGCGGAAGGATAAAACTAATTATCTGTCAAATCAGACATGAGCTAAGTGTAACCATTCACGAAATAAGCACTAGTTGAAAAAAAAACGTTAGATGGCGGACCCTTTACTTTAAAACTACTGAACATATCCCTATGGGGAATGGAACCGGTTCTGCATATGCCACAGGATCGGTCCCTTCGTGCCAGAGACCGGTTCTCTGCTAAACCCTACCCTATGTAAACAACTGGCAACTTTAACATTGGCTTGTCATAGGTGGGGGTCATTTGTCCTGCTTTAAACCACATAGGGGCATGCCACAGGACGAACCAAAGATGGGCAAACCACAAGACTGTCGCAAAAGGCCCATGTCGTATAAAATAAACGAAAACTAAACAGCTTCCAATTTGTAAAATTCTGGCCAACTGGATTTTTCTTGTTAATAAGCATTCTGGTTAAGTGTTATGTCCTCCCTTTACCAGTCACATGATTGGTAATTTTAGGACAATTGACACTGCTTAACCCACTTCAGTATTAAGTTATACCAGTCCTGTGATAAGTCCTTCGTTAACCAGTCACTTTTAGGACAATTGACTCCATATTCCCCATAGGGATAGTCTAAAACCGGTCTACTCGCTTTTCTTTAAAAAATATTTTTTTTTTTCATTTATTTTTAACTATTAAAAAAATACCTCAAAATAAGTAAAAGATTTTCTTTTATTTTTGATATAAAAAAAAATTAAAAAAAAACTCCCGTCATTAAAAACAACATTATTTTTTGCATTTATAGTAGTTAAATGTGCTAAAGTCCCAAAACTTATTTAACAAATTGTGAAAAGCAATCTGATGTAGGCGTGTCCCTATCCGGATTTCATTCCTGCCTAAGGAAATTTTCAGGGGACTTTGTTATTAGAATTTCTAGAGATATTTGTTATGTTAAATCACAAACTCAATGAGAATTTCTTGTCCTCGTCTAGGAGCGAGATTCAAAATTTAAAATATCAAAGAAAAAACAAAAACAACAACAAAAAATTGTCACAATTGGCTTTGTCATCTTCCAAATACTACTCTGTTTTTTTGACAGACCTAGCAATGTAGTGACGTTTATTCAAGTAAATCAACAATAGAAAATCATATGTTTTCTATTAGTGTCAGTTACATTTAAATTTGCACAAGCACCTGCATATTTGTTATTTAAATTTATTTTCATCGGGATAAACATTAATTGCATTTATAGTAATTAAATGTGCTAAAGTCCCAAAACTTATTTAACAAATTGTGAAAAGCAATCTGATGTAGGCGTGTCCCTATCCGCATTTCATTCCTGCCTAAGGAAATCTTCAGGGGACTTTGTTATTAGAATTTCTAGAGATATGTTTTTTTTTTTTAATTTTTAAAATCATTAACTTTTTGGTTCAAATAAAAAATTTTTTTTTTAAAGATAATTTTAAATGAAAATAATAACTCGTACAGAAAAACAGTATTTATGAGTAGTTTGTTCTTTAATAAATAGTAAAATAAGTTAAAACAAATATTTCGTTGTAGTTTAAATTTATATTCATTAAAAACAAAGTTTTCTGATTACCTTTTAAATAAACTACAATCAGTTACTGTTAAAATATTGTGCGCTTAGTTTTAATGTAAACAACTAAAAATTTAACTAAAATTTAGTAAATTTTTGCATTTTTTTCTATTTACTATTTTTATTTACTAACATTACCAAAAAGATTCTGTTAAGAAAAATACAATCGGTACAATGTTGGCAAAGCATCGGCTAAGAGTTGGTTATGCGTTGCCAGAACGTGGGATGATTAACAATCCTGACAATACTGCCCTGTTATCCGATTGATAACAGTGGCCAACCGTAGGCATAAAGTTGGTAATTCAAAAAATATGGTGCTTTTAAAATACTTGAAATTAAATTAATTTTGAGAAATGTTTATAAAAAACACATTTAAAAATCTGCAATACAGTTCGGTCTTATGCCCGTAATTTCAAGAAATATATACCAACCTTTGCTTAGATACTAGGGTATTCAGTCGGTTAACCGTTACTCGATTAATCGATGAAATGATGCCGAACAATTGTTCGAGTAATTCAAAGTGGCCAATTTCGAGTAAAGAATAACTCGAACAATTTTGGTCGATTAATCGAGTAACTCGAGTAATTTAAAAATATGAACTATTTTATATTTTTTTAATATTTTGTATAAAATAATGTGACTGTTATAGTGAATATTTAAATGTTAAGTGTATTTTTATATTAAGTGAGCACTGTTAAAGAAACTATATTACGAAAAACGAAGAACTTAATGCGAAAAACTCCGATATCGAAGAAACTTGGATATTTTTTAAAGAAACAAGTTCTAAGACTGGGATGTTTAAGATTATTGGTGCGGATTTGAGGGTTAAAAGTGGGATCAAACATTATTTTTGTTTTTTTAATTTAGTTGCCATTTGATCTAAAGAGAAGGAATTTTTAAATATCATTTACTAAAAACTTTTTGTTGGTCCCTTTTATGTCGTTGTAACAAGCCAATTTTAGAAGCCCTATATGGAAATTCATAGCGGTCCTACACAAAGTTTCCACATAATAAAATTTTCATATAGAAGTAATGAAGTTTTCATTAATATGATGCAAATCTTCTTAAATATTCATGAAAATTGTTTCAAAACTTCTTTACAATTTTTTTAGAAAAATTACATATCTCAAAATCCCAAAATGATAGGACAAAATGGACTATTTTTACGTTTAGTACTAACACACTAATATAACAAAACTGTGTAAAGTCTGAGTGAAATTACAAAACGGATCACCTTACAAATATTTTTATAAAACAGTTTAATACATATTTATGAACCAGTTATATTGAAAGAAAATCAATGAAGATTTCAACATATTTATAAAGAATTTCATTGATATAATAACGCTTTTGCTTTGAGTGTACTGAGACAAAACTGTCGCAATAATAAATGATCTTAGCAAATGTTTTTCTCTTTTAGATATACTTTTTACTAAATTTTTTAATTAATTTGTTAATTTTTATATATTTTATATTAGTACTAAAAAAATATAAAAACTTACAAAAATGTGAGTTTTTGGAAAATAAAATTAAAGTATTAAAATTGTACGAGTTACTCGAGTTATTCGAGCAATTTTAAAATCTTACTCGCCTACTCGAGTAAATTAAAAACCTCAAAATCGAGATACTCGATTACTCGAACAAAAGCAAACCCGAGTAAATTGAATACCCTATTAGATACATATCGTGTACTCGAACGTGTACCGGTGCCTTTAAGCACCGGTACGTATCTATTGTTTGAAATTACGGGCATTATTAGTCTTATACATCATATTTAAATTTGTGAAATATAATAAAATATTTAAAAAACAATATTGGCAAAGGATTTTGCGTATGGTACTGGCAAACAAAGTCGTGTGTTTCTAAAATAATGTTAATTAATAGGAAGAATTTCATGAGTATTGCTTCTCTTTAAAAAAAAAATGGGTATTTCTAGAACAATATTATGTGTACATTTGGTAATTCTCAACATGATGGGTTTTACAAAAATAGCAAGTGCTATTTTTTTTTTTTGAAAGGTTGGCAATTTCTACCTGTATAATTTTTAGTAAAATTTTCTGTTATTTGTACAGGCTTATTTGTTTGAGTGTAACCTATGCCAATTTAGTACATGGACAATTTTAAAACGCTTGTAATTAAAAAACTTATTATTTTTTAAGAAAACGTATTTTTATTTATAACACAGTATAGACTATAAATTACACAGTTAAACACTAAAAATAAATCGGAAATGCAACTTAGAAATTCTGATAGATTTGAGGTCGTACATCATGAATGTGAATCACAAATTTTGATATTAGCTCTACTTTTCAAAATATTCGCGAATTTAATTTTTACCAAAACTCAAGTTTTTTTTTAAATTTTTTATTTATTCGTATATTTGAATAAACCACGAATAATTTTTAATATACGAGGGTACATCAATAAGTCCGTGACTTTTCGAACTTCCCTCGTAGTTATATGAAGTGCCACCTGTTAATAGACTACTCTAAAATTTTGAGCAAGTTCCGTCATTTACTTTGCGTTTAACAGCTGTTCAAAACACAACCTCGTGGATATTTTTAAAAATGGAAAAAAGTGAATTTCGAGTGCTCATTAAACATTATCTTTTGCGAAAAAAGAAACCGTCAATCAAACCTAGGAAAAGCTTGATTAATACTATGGAGACTCTGCATCTCCGATTTCAATGGTAAAAAAGTGGTTTACTGCCTTTCTTTGTGGTCGCACAAGTACAAACGACGCTGAACGTTCGGGACGGCCAATTGAGGTCGATACACCCGAAAATGTCGAAAAAATCTACGATATGGTGTTGGCCAAGCAAAGAGTAAAAGTGCGTGAGATTGTTGATGCCATAGGCATTTGATATGGCAGTGTGGTTTCGATTTTAAATGACCAGTTGGGTTTAATAAAGCTGTCTGCAAGATGGGTGCCGCGTTTGACCTCAATTGACCATAAACATAATCGTGGCCAATAATCCACATCGATTATGAATAAAATCGTATTAAATTGTATCGCGTCATTATTCGGATGTTATTTAATCTGATATTATCAAATTAAAACTATACTTATTTTTCATGGTTTTTAAAAAGTTTTCCGCATAATCCTTTTTTATTTAATTAAACTAAAAGTTAATATTTAGCTAAAATTTTAACGTAATTAAACAATAACGATGCATATCCAACTTAAAGGATACAAACGTTTTCAAATTTGACGTGTTTCACGGATTGTGATCAAACATATTAAAGCGTTGTTTCGCGATATAGACATCAAAATTCGCAAAATAATGAATACAATAAGTAAAAAAATTAAAAAATGCATTTTAAGGAAATGCACTTTATGCGGGAGGTTTTAGTTTCAAAATGACCTGAGAAAGAGATTTATGTTATTAATACATGATTGCCCATTACGTGTTGATAGGGAAAAATTTAGCAAAAAAAAAAAAAAAGCTGCACATATTTTTATAAGTTTCCCCGGGTTACAAAAACTAAATACATATAATCAAAATAAAAAAGTAATGGTAATTAGCGGGATTGTCGTAGGATTAAATACATGTACCAAATATGGTACATTATGCATTTAAGGGTTAAAATAAGAAGAATTAAATAAGAGGAGATCAAAGAAAACTTAACATTTTAAAAAAAGTATTTTTATTTATAACACTTTTTGTGAAGAGCCCACGGACCGCGATCTTCTATTTGACGAATTTTATGCTTGATACTTTGAACTACATTCATGTCAATTTTCTTTACACCGCTTTTATTTTTTTTTTAATTCTTCAATGCATTTAGCCTTTCCGACGATTTTCATACACTTTTTGACGTAAAAGACCTCCAAAAGTCTTCAAATTTACGTGATTTTGGGAAGTTTGGAGGATTTTCATATATCGGTACAAAAAGTATGTTTTTTGCATAAACCAAAAATGTCTTTTTTATATAATGACAGCTTACTAAATCAGGCCAAAATAATATGTTGCCTTTAGGGTGTCTATCTCTGATCATTTTTTCCAGTTTTACTAAACATCTACAGGGTGTCTGGTGGCAAATTTATATTTTTAAATACGATTATTTCAAAAAGTAATAAACGGTGCGGAGAGAGGGTGACGCCGTTGGAATTATCGATTGTGCGGATTTGTCAGTCACGATGTCGCAGTGGTCGAGTGAGCATCGCGCGTCCGCTGTGGAGACATTTTTAAGAGTAATGATTCTTACGTAATTGCTCGTCGACAATTTTGTTCAAAGTTCGGTATTCAGCGAATACGTGATGGACCGAGTGGATCCCATGGATTTTTTTTTTGATGGGGCTACCTCAAAGAGAGGGTTTATAATGACAATCCTCAATCTCTTGTGGCTTTAAAGGAAAATATTCGTCGAGAAATCAGCTCAATTGAATTAAGCACAGGGCTCCGTTTTGAACAGTGTGTTCAACTCGACGGAAGACATCTGGATGACGTACTCTTTAAAAAATAAAATCCGCATTTCCATTCTATCGTTCAATGCTCCTAATAAAACTGTGTCAATTATTACGTTTTTTATTTAAGTTTGAAAATATAAATCTGCTACCAGACACCCTGTATTAATGTAAACATCCTCGTTAACAGTCATAGCTTTTGAATACTGGATGTAAAGTTGTGATATACTTTTTGCAGAAATAGGCTGCCCACACTACTACTTTTGGTACAAACTTCGCTTTCGCTGAATACCACCTTACCTTGTCGGCAGTTTTTTTTTTAAGTTCTCAGAAAAAATCCAGAATTAATACCTCCGTTGTTCCAAGCAAAAGAAAAGTATTCTTCATCATCCAAAGTTATTTGAAGATTTTTTCATAAAGTGTTTTCTCAGTTGTCTGCAATTTGTTGGTATTTTTGCCAATTCTTTTTACTATATTGAGCACTGTCTTCCTCTGGTAGTGTTTCACATTTATTTGGAGTACGTTTTTGCGAATTGTTTCCTTGGAAACGCGAAATTTTCTGGCCAACTAACGGTTTGATGCCACAAATTTGATTAACCGCCGCAGTTTTTTTTTTTAAACTGTTTTGCTCAACCAATTTCATTTTGAATTTTTTTACTTTTGAATATTTAAAATAATGCTTATAATATAAGATTTTATTGACATGCATTATGAAAAAAAACATGCCTACTTATCAGTACTTTTTATATTTGAATTTTGTCCAGTTACTTAGTTGGCATAGGTTCTTAAGAGATTTGTGTCATTTGCAAAATATATCAAAATTTAACAAAAGGTCCGGGTTATTAATAAAACAAAGTGATAAAATGTATCGCTAAAGACTTTCCAATATACAATTGTTTATTGATGAATTTTAAAATAAAAAAAAACAATAAAAATAAATTGTTTCAAATATAAACAAACAAAAAATTTTCAAGTTCAATGTTCTGCGGTTTTGTTCAAATCTCTAAACTTGACAAATAATTTATGTAGAATCAGGCAAAATATGATGAGTTCAATGTAAAGAAACCCAAAAACCCAAAAATAATACAATAAAACATTAATGTTTTAAACAAACAAACTTTCAACAAATATATGAACAACGCAAAATTATAAAACAAATAATATCGAACTGATTGTTGTTTTAAAAAGATTCACTAAAATTAAAACAAAACCAAAAATTATACTCCTACAAATAATTCAATGGAAATTAGCCTGGGGTTAAAACAGGGCTTCTAAAGAATTAAATCTTTAATTTGATTTTGAATTCTTGAGTTGTGATCAATCCAATGTGTTTTTTTATAAGAGTTTCCTATATTTTCCCTTCTCCTGTAAAGTTTTATTTTAATTTAATTGTATAATTGTATAATTGTATAGTTGTATAATTTTAATTTAATTGTATATCCTTAGTCGAAATAGACATTCAAATATAAACTATAGTTGGCGTAAAACTTCGATACTTCTTTACCAGTATATTTTTAGAAGGAAACCAAATTACACTGAACAACAAAATCAAATTTTTTCCAAAATTACAAGGTCCGACCTATAAATTTTGATAGAAGAGGCAAAAAAAAGACACGTTTTGAAAGTTTATATCTGGGTTTCATTTTAGGGGGAGGTGAAGTTTCCCCCAAATGCAAATTTTGTATTGTCAATCGGCATAGAAAATCGAGTAAGCTTACGTTTAAAGTATATGGTGTGTTCAGAAAATTTATGTAAAATGTTACGGAGAACATTTTTGTAGAATATGTTAACCCTCTAACTCCTCAAGATAAGGGTCTTTTTGTCCTTTTTTAAAAAAGAGCAAAAAACACCATTAAAACAGAGATTTAAGGCGTTAAAATGTTAAAATTTTACTATAAGTCCCTGAATACGCCAAAATCAAACATTTTTATAAAAGATTTTAACCCTCTAACTCCTCAAGGTAAGGGTCTTTTTTGTCCTTCTTTTAAAAAAGAGCAAAAAACACCATTAAAACAGGGATTTAAGGGATTAAAATATTGCGCAAATATATTCGCCGTGAAATTTTACTATAAGTCCCTGAATACACCGAAATCTGAATTCACTCAAATCACAAAACAAATTATGACACGTTTTCAGTACAATAATAAATATAGCACTTGATTTTTGTTTTGATTATTTTTTTTTTTTTTTTGTTGTAATGGAACGGATCTAATCAGCCAAAGAACAGCTGGCAATCTATCAAAATTTATTGGTCGGACCTTGTAATTTGCGTAAAGCTAAAAAAAGTGTTATTAATGAACACTTCCTATCCAAATTTGCTATCGAAGGGAAAATAATAGAAATATTACTGATTTGAGTTAAATTTGAACTATTTTATTTTCATGCTAAATTTTTGGGGTACTTTAAAATAAAACTCTTAATAAATGCGTAATTAACCCTAAGCTCTATTATGTCGTGGCTTATTTCTGACTTTCTGGTTGAATTTTCCATTTTGGTGTATTCAGGGACTTATAGTAAAATTTCTCGGCGAATAATTTTACGGAACATTTTAACCCCTTAAATACCTGTTTTAATAGTTTGTTTTTGCTCTTTTTTAAAAGAAGGACAAAAAAGACCCTTAGATGGAGGAGTTAGAGGAGCTATTCTACAAAATGTTCTCCCTAACAATTTATATAAATTTGCTAAACACACCATACACTGTTAACATAAGCTTTACTCGATTTTCTATGCCGATTGACAATACAAAATTTGCATTTGGGCGAAACTTTACCTCCCCCTAAAATAAAACCCAGATGTAAACTTTCAAAACGCCGATACACGTGTCTTTTTTTTGTCTCTTCTATCAAAATTTATGAGTCGGACCTTGTAATATGTTTTTGTGTTGTACAGTGTTATTTTTCTTTGGAATGTTCTCTTTTAAGTAATAAATTTGTTTAACCTCTTGTAGTGGATGATTTAATTTCAAGTTTGCATAGGTAATTAAACTTTTTTATGTTTTATATTTAAACCCCATTTTTTATCAAGATTTTATCAAAAATAAATGAAGTATATCTTTATAAGCCCATTAGACCGAGACTTTTTTCAACTTTAGATTATTATCACTTATTGTTGCGGTTACTATGGCAATGGGTCTAAAAGTGTGTGCAGCGAAATTGAGAAAGCTCGAAAATTTTTTGATTTTTGAAAATTTTTGTTAGATTGCTTTAACAACAATATGTCTTGCGACACATAATTTTTTATTAATTTTGGTATGCTAAGCACGAATAGTTTCCAATTTTGAACTGGAACTAACTGTTTTTGAGATACTGAGATTTGATTTTGCTTATCATGCTAAAATTAAGAAAAAACTATGGATCGCAAGACATATTTTTAGATGTCGAAAATTTTGGTCGCAGGACGCCACGGGTTAAAGTTTTCCGATTTCTCGCAAACTCTCAGCGCATATATTTTAGACATAGTGCCTCAATAACCTGAGCAATAAAGTAAAATTTTGCGAAATAAAAGTTTTCCTTCATACAAAAAATGTCGATCTAATGCCCATAACACAAGAAATACATAATTTAAGTGTCAGACTACCAGCTCAAAGAACTTGGGAGCGATGTTAAGAGAGTGACTTGCTCCCCTTTTGTGTACCATGACAAATTTTAGAATCCCAGTCTAAGTAGATGCCTGCATTCCATTTTATGTCGCTCTCGAACTGAATCACGTCAAAGCGGATGCCTACGAGGGACTAGGAATGAATATAACAAGCCTCGAGATCCTTGTTATGGCGGCTTAGCCAGGCCGCCTAGAGGGAAGGTTTTTTCCTTTTAACCCCTTTTTTTAGCACGTTTCTAAACGTGAGTAAGGTCATATTCGAAGGAACATATATTTAGCATTTTAAATGTCTAGCCAAAGGGGCTTGTGCAAGGCGGCACTGAGAGAATTATCCTTTTTTGCCCTTCAAATAACATCAAAAAACCACTCAAAACGGGATTAGGAACCCGCATATAAAATTTCAAGTTTTTGGCTTTAGCAGTTTGGTCAGGCCGTCAATGAGGAGATTTTCCCCCCTTATAACCTATATATTGCCGCGTTCCTCAGAAATATGTTCGATTTCGTACATTTTACGCAAGATTTTCGAAAATCAAAAATAGTGAATTTCTTACGTAACACATATATTAGGCTGCTTCTTAAAAAAAAACAAATTATTGCATTTTAAAGTGGTCAATCCTGCGTTAGATAAAGAATCATATAAAAAATGTAAAATTTTTAAAAAAATTTCGAAAAAAATTAGCGGTCGAAAACAGACTTTGAAAATTTTACCGATTTTCAAAAAGGACATATTTTCATAAAAATATTTTTTTACAAAACTTCACAAAAAAGTTAACATAAATATTTATTTTAATTATATTTAACATTGACAATTCAGGAGAAAAATATTTAGTTATTATAAGATTGCTAGCCCTTAACTACACTAGGCTAACAAAAATGGCTAAAATTTTGGATTATGTTCACAGCTCCAATTACGAATAAATAATTTTAAAAATTTAAAAATTAAAAATGTTAAAATCAGTTCAGTTTCTATACACACATCATGGGAATTAAAAAAAAAAAAATAATCCTGAACGGATTTATCTATCCACCTAGTTTTGGAGCATTTGAAGAAAAGTCAATATTTTTGATTAAAAAAACTAAAAAAAAATATATATATTTTCGGTAAAGAAACTAAGTGAATAATGAATAGCAATTTTGATGAATAGCAATTTTTGGCAATTGTTAGGATTTAAACAGAGAAAACTTGGATATTATTATTAAATATTCGTATTTTAACTCATGTATACAAATATTTTATTCTGCAGTTTCTTCAAAAAGAAATTATTACGGAAAATTTTCGACAAATTTCTTATAAAAAAATTATTTCTATATGCAGAAGAAACGGCGCTGTTTCTAGTAACCTATTAAATCCACTAATTGTTTTTATATTTAAAACAAATATGAACATAAATACACTGCATTGGAAAAATAAGTTTCTCTGTGCAATATCACATCAGTTTTAATAAGCTTTTATTTTATGATTTCTGAATTAAAATTGATACAAAATCCGTTTGAATAATTTCTAATTTAGAGAAATAAGTACAAATTAGAAATTTATTGTCAAACCGATTACTAAATTTGATGTATTTTTGGAAATGCTTTTAATTAAAATAAAATCAACAACAAAAGACAACCATTTTGCCAACGAATCGATTTTTGTTTATCCTAAAGAAAAACTCAATTAAATTTTAAAATGTTTTCAGATTTAAGTGACTAAAATACATTTGGGCTATTTCAAATTTTTTTAGCACCTGCTGAAACCGACATACTCTTATTTCGTTAAGTTTTATGAATTGAAAAAACATTGTACAGGTTTTGGATGCCTATACTTGAAGGATATGACGTGCAAAGTTTTACGTTGAAAAGTCTTCACCTTAAGAATTGGGGGTCATCTAAAATTCAAAAAATTAAAAAAACGACTTGAAACTTGCAAGAGTTTTTTCATTCATTTCATTTTCTTTGTAATAGTTTTTAGCTTTCAGATTCAAACCAATACAAAATATAGTCACTAGACTTGGAGGATATATCGACAAAAAAAAATTTTTGATATCGCTGCTGGGTGAAAAGTTGCATGGTGGTTTACAAGTACATAAAACCAAAATTTTCCGAATTTTGAACTTTTTGAAGATTTTAAATAGGGTTTTTGCGCCGTTTAATAAAAACGAGTTTAAAGCGCAGAATTAAAAAAATGGCGTAATTTTATAAAGTTTGAGGTATATCAAGTTGGTGTCAGCGCACCAATAACGTATCACGGACATCACAAACTTAAAAGAAATTAGCGTAAATTTTTTTAAAATGTATCTTTTTTACGTCTGACCATTCTGAATTGTCTATTAAGTTGGCTAGTGTATTGCATGATGTGAGTAACATCGTAAAGTGCACCTTCGAGGCGAAAACGCACTTTAAAATTTTTAAACGCAAAATGTTATGAACTTTTGAAAATTTTTGCAAAAATCAATTTTTTTAAGCTTTTTTTTATATCAAAACATGGCATAGTTTAGGTATCCAAATAGATTCTTCGCGACGGACTAAACTGATAAAGTGCAAAAAAAAAAAATTTTTTTCAATCCTTTGCGTCTGACATTCTGAATTGTCTATTAAGTTGCCTAGTGTATTGCGTGATGTAAGTAACTTCGTAAAGTGCACATCCGAGGCGAAAACGCACTTTAAAATTTTTAAACGCAAAAATGTTATGAACTTTTGAAAATTTTTGCAAAAAATCAATTTTATTTAAGCTTTTTTTATATCAAAACATGGCATAGTTTAGGTATCCAAATAGATTCTTCGCGACGGACTAAACTGATAAAGTGCAAACAAAATAATTTTTTTCAATCCTGGCGCATGCAGCGTCAGTTTTTTCCAAACACATTTCGCTTTGTGACAACTAAAGCGCTGTATCAATTCCGCTCAAAAGTACATCGAATGGAAGACTTTACTGAGCTTGATACTAAAATCGAAAACGCATCAAAAAATTTTAAGGATTTAAAATTTAATGCAGGAAACAAAATGTTTCTAACCTCAAAAAGCATCCTTGTATGCAATATTTGATTTTGACAATTTTAACCCAGAATCCCAACAAGTATTTTATAATCGGTCCAATATATTAATATTTGCAAAAAAAAAAAAACGTAATTTTAGCCGTAATTTTGTTAAATGTTTAACAATTTTAAATAAATTTTTATATCGAGGGCCTATATTCAAAACCCTCTATCTTAGAAAGCACAACTTTTCAGGAGAGCCAAAAAACTGTTTTTTTCGCGTATTACTTGAGTTATTAAAATTCGGTATTCTACAATATTTTTTAAAGCAACTACTGAATCTTAATATAATTGGTTTTGAAAATGTTGCATTATTGGGGACTTTATTATAGATAGAGGGGTTTGCTTCTCAAAAATATTCAATGTTAATGTATGAAAATGATTAGATAGAGGGTTTTGCATTTTATTAAAAATAAATTATTTTGATTTCATTTATGCCATTTGTCAGTTTTTAAGGTGATTTATTTAAGATAACGGCTAGTAATACAACATAAGATAAAAAAAATAATAATAAACAATATGAAACAAAAAGTTATGTGTTTTTTGCTTATTGTAAGTTTTTTTGGAGTTTGATTGGAGTAAATTATCTTAAAAATAATGTTATTCCGGTGGTATTACGCTCTTCAAATCTTGCATATTATTCCACTTATTTGGCTGAATTGATAGTGTAGAGTATAGATAGTGAGTAGAATATAGAGGTTTTGGTTCAATATGTCCTGTGTAAGGTTGAATACGAACAGGTAGATCCATGTAATCTGTATCAAAATCTAATTTATATGTTATGTTACCATCTGGAAGATATAAATGAGATCTTAAATTAAACACAGTAGGATCGTTCTTTACTCGTCCTGGTCTAATGGAAGAAAAACGCATAAGTTTGTCATCGTTTTAATTATTACAGAAATCACAATTTAAATATTCTGCATCAAACGGTTTTTTTTTATGATCTCATTGTTAATTTTAACAGTCTTTCTGACTTCTCTAGTAATTCTAACGTAATCGATTGGCAAGTGTATAGATTGATTTTTCAATTTAATCTCTATCTTAGCATGGACACTATCGCACTCCATATCGCACTCCATAATTGGCAATGAATCCGAAAAGCAATACGTTTTTAAATGTAAACGACAACATTATTGTTGATTTTCTCGTCTTCGAAAACTGGGTAGATATGTATTTTGTTTTATAGCTGCTATAATTATTTATGTGTAAACATACCTGTTATCCGCCTATCCTCCATTTCTTCATTGGATGATGCATAATGGACTGCTATACGTTGCAAGGAATTAGAAGCCACTTTATTTTTCTGTTCACACAAAATATCAAAAGTTTATTATTAAAATCTAATTATTAAACTAAATTTTAAACTTACCATTATGTAAGTTTATCACGCGACAATAATATTTTAATTATGATTTTTAATATCATATAAATTATTTTTTTTTGACAATAATATCGTAGATGACACTTTAAAAGTAGACACTTTTTTTAGGCAAGTTGCAAGATTAACCATTTATGTTTATGCCATTATATTTTCCAAAAACCAAAAGGTAAAATATTTTCATTTTAATTCAATTCAGAATCGGCTTTCGCTATTTTAATAAACGATTAAAAAATGTAAAATTCATGTTCAGCATGCAAAAAAAAAATAGTAAGAAAACATGTATTGCAAAAAGAAATTATTCCAAAGAAATATTTGAAAATTTATTATTTGAAAAGATAGAGGGTTTTGCATTCAGAAAAATTAATTGCGTAAGATAGAGAAATAACAAAAATGCAAATAAAACAGCAAAAAAAAAAATATTTTTGTTATGAAATTCACACCATACATGGGGGCTGTTTTACTAAACATTTTACTATCAAAAAGTCATTTTCGTGAAAATCAAAGATAGAGGGTTTTGTATATAGGCCCTCGATAGGCATACACGATCAAAAAAAAAAAAAAAAAAAAATTGTTTTTCCGTTTATTTTAGAAAGTATTAAAGCTTTTACAAATATTTTAGTGTGCTAAGGGGTATTATCTACACTCATTATCCTTCTTCAATTATAATAAAAACTGTAATTTTAACATTTTTTTTTTAATTTTTAACTTTAAACCACCGTAAAATTTGCGCCGTTTAATAAAAATGATTAACTCGAACGGATTTTACATGCTCAGATATCGGTTTGAAGTTGCCCATATATGTAAATTTACTAACAAGTTATAGTAGATTTTATAATTAAATTTTTTCTTGTTCGTTTAACGTTAATTCTTTAAACTACAATACAATATTAAAAAAAAAACTCTAAGTTTTTTAGTCATATTGAGCTTTTTTTCGATTAACACGATTTTTCATATCAAAATTTTCGAGATCAATTTACACAATTTTTTCAGGAACGTATCTATTGTGTTAATCTAGGGATAGGTGTACTAATGTATGAGTGTTATTAATTGTCAAGATTTTTTTTCAAAATTAAGATTTGAATGTCAAGCATTTTGCAAACTTCACTATGGCAACCCTAGTTAGCGGTGAAATACATCTTATCTGGAAAGAGTTCATTTATAGTGTGAAAAAGTATGGAAGTATATCAAAAAAAGTTGCAGTCCAAAATTTTAAAATTAATAATTAAAAAATATGAAAATTCGAATGTAAGAATTTAAATGCTTACATTATATATTAATTTGCTCTATTACTGATTTAAATAAACTTTAAAAGATTTAACAATGTCTTGTCTTTAAGGCGCTGAGGCATCATCGAATTTAAATAATGAATAATGTAATGTAATGTAAGAACAAAATAAAAAAAAAAAAAAAAAAAAAAATTTGAAGTACGATAACAAAGTAATAACTGTTGTCATCAAAAAATCAAAAAATAAGAGTAATAAAAATTTGTTTTTGATGCCTACTTTTGAATAGTTTACCTTATAATGGCATACAAAATAAAGATTTTGAAACACATAAAAAATTGTCTTTCGGCCAATAATTCCTAATAAAATCCACATAATGTATTCATTAATAAATTATGCACACCATTAAAATCAGCATATCCGAAATATATGTAATTAACAGTCAGATCTTTATTTATTTTTTGTATGTCTTGCCGTGTAATGAATTATAAATAATGTTTAACAGTTGCCTATTTGCCTCTTTAATACCAATTTTAGTGCTGAGGCTTTAAGTTCACATTTTTCAAACTATATTCTGGAAATAAAAACTATTATCCAAAAAAAAGAAAACAAATGCATAACTCGTTTTTATCGCAAATGTTTACAAAAGTATTCATTCGATTTAAAACAAAATTCAATTAGATTTTCAGCAAATTTATTCAAAAAAGAATTTATTCTTCGAAGCTCTGGGTTAGAATAAGGGTAATGAACTTTTTAGGCCTAACTAAAGTAAATAAAGATAAAAACAATAAGACGCACTTCCGTCATAAATATACACATTTTAAAAACTTTAGTAAAACGCAGTTTCCGTAAGAATATTTCTATATAATAGATTCAACTTTAAGTAATTTGTTTATATTAAAGTACATATTTCAATTAAAATAGTCAGTGAAATATAAATTAAATATAAGATATCTAATTTTAAGTCGAAAGAGAGCAATAATTAAAATTTTAAGCCCGAAAACAGAAACTTTTTTAATCAGGAGTTTTTCTGTTGATTCGATGGACATAATCAAAATTATCCATTTTTTGCATTTTACAACCACAATTTTCCAAAAAAAAAAACATAATATTTACCGCACACAGAGAAACAAAGTGCCAACCGAATTGAAAAGTGTATATTAATGGTAACAACTTATAAATTCAGTTAATACAACGATATTTATATTAGATTTCTGATTATTTTGGGTGTTGCAACTAAAGTTCTGTTGAATTAACCGAACTTTATTGTGAAAACTAATGTTAAGTTGTGCCAACTGTCTGAAATTCGTAATAACCGAATTTGAGTGATAGTAACCGGGTTTCTTTTGGCAAATATCTAATTTTTTTTCTGTGTGCGTGAACTACGTAAAACAATTTTTGATAAACCAATTTATGCTACGAGAGTAAAAATTACCCACTAGTCAAAAACCATTACCGTAACTTTATTTTTACGGTTGTACAAAAATATTTTAATGAAAAATCCTCATTTTATTTTTTATTTATTTAGATATCATTTATCATTTTACACTATACAATATGTTAAAATCTAAATTAATGAGTTGCTAACTTGTGTATAAATATTAAAGTTCGTTTTCAAATTTTGTTTGATTTTGATTTCTGGATATTATCACTTTTTAGAAGGTTTTTGTATCAATAAAAATAATGGCGTATTTTTTATTTCTAATTCCAACTCCTTCCCGTGCCTATAGGCGACTAAAATCGCGGATTTTGGGTCCCTTTTCCCATACAACAAAAACGGCTTAATATATGCCAAATCTGACTTCAGTATTCGACTCTACGGGAAAACTTAGGCCCATAAGCTTTTTTTTAGTTTTTGGAATGCACCAGAATGCATAATAAGAGTGGTCCAAAAAAATAATTTTTTAAAAAAAATTAAAATATTTATTTTTGTTAATATACAATGAAAAAATACTTACATCTGACAAAAATGGTTCAAAAATTTTAATTTTGTAGTTACCCGTTTAAAAGTTATTAAAGTTTAAAAATTTAATTTTTTAGTGAATACAAAATAATTTATTGGTTTTGTAATTTCTATTTAGCAACAATTGTAATTAATTCTATTCCTTTCCACAGCAGATAAAGCTAAACAATTTAAATTATCTTTATTTTTAACTTAACACGAGTTGTTCAGGCGCGAAATATTACCAACAAGTTGTTCGGTGTAAATACTTGTTGATTGTATATTTTTAGCTTGTTCGATTGCATTACGAAAACCTTTCTGGGCTGGCCACTCAACAGCGTTATAAAGCATAAAGGATATGTTAATTCCAAAATTAACCAGAGTTTTTAAACTTTGAAGAGTAATAAAATCAAACGGTGACTTACTAAAAGCGGAATCAATATATGCCAACTTGTTAGCTGCATCAGCAACATTATTAACCACTTCTTCTCCTTCTTCTACTTCTATAAAATCTTTTTTATTTAGCATTTATTATATTTATAATTATATTTATTATATAACTTTTGAACGGGTTGCTATAAAATAAAAATGTTTGCACAATTTTTCTCAGCTAGGAGTACTTTTTCATTGTATATATAAAGAAAAATTAAATTTTTAAACTTTAATAACTTTTGAACGGGTAACTAAAAAATTAAAATTTTTGGACCATTTTTCTCAGATGTAAGTGTTTTTTCATTGTATATTAACAAAAATTATATTTTAATTTTTTATTTACAAAATTATTTTTTTGGACCACTCTAATTATGCATTCTGGTGCATTCCAAAAACTAAAAAAAAGCTTATGGGCCTAAGTTTTCCCGTAGAATCGAATACTGAAGTCAGATTTGACATATATTTAGCCGTTTTTGTTGTATGGGAAAAGGGACCCAAAATCCGCGATTTGAGTCGCCTATAGGCACGGGAAGGAGTTGAAATTAAAAAAAAAAAAATACGCCATTCTTTTTATTGATACAAAACCCTTCTAAAAAGTGATGATATCCAAAAATCTATTTTTCAAAACTAACTCTAATAAATATATATAAGATATTTCAGCATATGAATCGTACATAAAAATTAAAAACACAAATATATTAAAATGTTTTCTAAAGGAAAAATTATATAAAAACCTTTGTATATTATCTGGAATTGAGCTGTATCAGGGAAACATTATATCGGTTGTCCCTATCATTGACACTTTGCTAGTTTACATTAGTAAATTTTCAAGTATCCTCTGATAAAGCTCTTATTAAATCATACTCCCTATGGGGAATGAGGAGTCAATTGACCTAAAAGTGACTGGTTAAAGAAGGACTTATCACAGGACTGGTATAATTTAATACTGAGGTGGGTTAAGCCGTGTCAATTGTCCTAAAATTACCAATCCTGTGACTGGTAAAGGGAGGACATACTACTTAACCAGAATGCTTATTAACAAGAGAAAGCCAGTTGGCTAGAATTTTACCCATTGGAAGCTGTTTAGTTTTCGTTTAGTTTAAACGACATGGTCCTTTTGTGGCATGCCACAGGACTAACCATCTTTGGTTAGTCCGTGGCATGCCACTATGTGGTTTAAAGCAGGACAAATGACCCCTCCTATGACAAGCCAATGTTAAAGTTGCCAGTTGTTTATATAGGGTAGGTTTTAGCAGAGGACCGGTCTCTGGCAGGAATGGACCGATCCTGTGGCTCACGCACAACCGGTCCCAATCCCCATAGCGGAGTGTGTATTACCGCTCTTATTGTTTGATGTGAGTATCTTGAATGTAGATCTCGAGTACGATACAAACGTGGTAGTTTGTGAATTATCTTAAGAGCTTTGTTCTGTACCACTTGAATTCTCTTTATATCATGAAAAATCCTTTTATCTACTCCGTTATATAGAAAAAGTTTACTCAAATTTGATTTCTTTATCAACTTGAAGGAAATTAAATTTAAGTTTCATTTCCATTTCCATTACATGTAAATAATAATTATGAGACTATTTTGAATATTTAATTAAGTAATGGTCATAATACTAAAAAATTTATTGTAAACATTTCAAAATAACTAAATACTCCCAACTCTGTTTAAAAATATAAAATACCTAAAAATCAATCAGTAAGATCACCCTCCAAAATCACCCTTTTACTGTGGAACAAGTTTGTAATCTGTGAAAAAAAAAACCTTAATATTTGCATTAGACGGATTTTTTTAACAAAATATTAACATACAAGTTTGATATAATTTTTATTAAAAGTAAAAATTATTTTTTTTTTTCGACCTTTAATTGTGCAATGAAAGGGTCACATAATAAATTTGAAAACAAAAAAACTCTATAGATTATATGTTAGGACAATATCCTAATAAAGAAATATAGAGTATGGCCTCGAACTTGAATAATTTTTATTTTTATTGCACAATTAAAGGTTGAAAAAAAAACATAATTTTTATTTTTAATAAAAATAATATCAAACTTGTATAAAGACAAAGTACAGTCTAGTTTACTCACCCTGTTTTTTTTAATAGACAAAACAAAAAAAAAATAAAAAGGAGAAAAAAACAAAAAACGTGTATTGAATATCCACCAAAGGTGGACCTTGCACATAACAAACACGTTTTCAATTTATTTTTTGATCAATGGTGATAATCTTTTATTTCGAGCTCATATATTAGTTCTCATGTAGTGAGTAAACTAGTTTATATGAATGTTTGATGTTTGGCATGGGATTGTTACCTCTTTCAAAATGTGTTCTGATGATGGGAACCTAGAAAATTCCCGAAAGAGATCTATCAACACATTCCCGAAAGGGTCAAATAATAAAATTGAAAAAAAAAACTCTATAGAATACACACTGCTACAAAAAAACACTTTTTGTCAGAACTTGAAAACCCAACTAGTAGGGGTTGTAGGCCTAGGTGAGAGCATACAGAAACCGTTTTCAAAAATTTTGAAACACCCTCAAAATTTTGAGTTGTTGTCAAAAAACTGTTTTAGGGTACGTCGTAGACCTTTAGTACCTCTAACTCACACATTTTTTGAACGATTTCAAATTTTAAACAGTTTTGGAAAGGCAAAGAATTAAGCTTTCATGAAATGTATTCATAAAATATATATTCCAAGAAATTAGGTAAGTGGTTATCAAAAGTTTCTAATTTTTTTTATTTTTTTTTCCTAATTTTTCAAATTCAACAAGAATTATTTTACTTTTTTTCTATGAAACCCTACTATTTTTTGCACTGTATTTTAAAGACAATTTTATTAAATATGGTTAGTGTTTATCAAAAGTTTCTAATTTTTATTATTTTTTTTTTCCTAATTTTTTAAATTCAACAAGAACTATTTTACTTTTTTTCTATGAAAGCCTACTATTTTTATGTAGAAAAAAAACGAGATATTGTTTGTTAAAATCGGTTTATATTTGCAAAAGTTACTAAACTTTTGCTAAAGTAAAAATTTTGGGATAGCAGACTTTTCTTTTGGTAAACCACTTGACTTACAAACGTAAATTAAAAACTGTACAAATAGCTTAACCTAAGTTAACATGTGTAGCTAAAAACAGGTGTTAATGAAAAGTTGAGTAACTTTTTAAATTTTCATCCGATTTGAAAAATGAAATCCATGTTTTGTTAAGAGCTAAATTTTCTTTATACGCTGGTATAAATTTTATATATAAAATATTAAAATAAGCAATGAAAAGCTACTAAAATCTAAAAAGTTTATAATTTTGGTTTTTTTTTTTTGTAGATATTCTTAAAAAAAATAATTTCAAAGCCGTTTCCAAACCCGTTAAAAAAATTTAAATCGGACAAAAACTGACTGAGTTACAGGTCGATAAGTTGACGAACATCACTGAAAACGGTTATTTTAGAATAACTTCTGAATTTGAGGGTGTTTCTGAAATTTTTTGACACAATTTGTAATGTACTCAACAATACCTATAACCCACGCTAGGTTGTTTTCCAAGTTTTTTTACACTGTAGCACCGTGTTATTTGTTAGGACACTATCCTAATAAAGAAATATAGAATATGGCCTCGAACTTGATTAATTTTCATTTTCATTGCAAAATATTAACATCCTAATATTATAGGCAACAATATTCTAAATAAGCAAACTTGAAAAATTTAAGACTGAATACTTGTAATGCTGGTATTTTTGCAAGTACCTTAAAATATGATTAACTTCCAATACTTTTATTAAACAAAACTTGTAATTAAAACATAAATAAAGCAAAGTGGCTAGTGTTTCTTAAAAAAAAAAACATTTTTACTTAAGTATTAAGTAAATTTAACGTTAAAAAAAAAAAAAAAAAAAAAAAAAAACACGTTAAAAGGAATAAAAGTTAAAGGAATAAAATTTAACGTTTTTTTGTAATTTGGATACAAAATTTGTTAAAATGAATGGGCAATTTTGACTACCATTGCATAAAACGGTAAATTTTAATGAAAATATTTCAGAAAAAAATTTAATATAATGAACCGTCAACTTTGTCAATTTTTTTTTTGAAATTTTTTTATTGAAACTTATTTCTGATGCTTTAGATTTTAGATTTGGACCACCGTATCACAAAAGGCGTAATTAAAAAAAAAATTGGAAAACATTAGGGTTTCTTGGAACATTAATTTCAATATATTGAAATATATTCAATATATTGAATATCTGAAAACTTGAACTTTGACCTCAAATGTGTACGGCTTAGAGTTATCCGATTTGGCTCAATTTTTCACCATGTTAGTTTTATACCAACTGGTACAATAATCCGCTCGGGTTCGGTCAAAAATCCAAAGTTGATTTTTCATTGCCCCCCTAGTATACTTATTATCTTTGCAGTAATTACTAGAGACGTATAGAGAGTAGATAGTTCGTATACGCCATGGGTGTCATTTAAAAGTTTGTATATCAGTTTTGGGTAACTTGTAAATATAGCAACGCGTGTTAGTAGAAATGCAAGCCATTTCAAATTCTAGAACAATTTGATTTATAAAAAAAAAAAATAATTAAATGATTAATGTTGACGTTTGTTACTTGTTGCAATTGCAATTCCAATGGCTATAAATATGTCATTTACGATCGTACAATTTATTAGTTTTCTGGCACGTGGCTGGCTATAAAAACGTGGCGTTCAAACTTAAACATGTGCAGATATTTATTAACTGGTGTTGGCAACGTTTTTTAATATATTCATATTTATGATGTGCTTAGTGTTATTGGTCAATTATATTATCCCGATAGCGTGGAGCTTTATATAGAAATTACCAACGATACAAAATAAAATAGTATTGGTAAACTGTTATTATTTATGAAAAACCCATCCTTTTTGGAATTACCAAAATTATACATAATTTTGAACTAGAAAAACACTATTTTGTTTTCAAATCAAGTGCTTTTTGTCAGTATAACCGTCGAAATTATCTGCGTGTATTGCGTTTACCAATGTTACAACTCTTTATTAAGTGGCATTATCTTTTTTAATATGTTATTATATTTTACACGTTCAATCATCAATTATTTATGTGAAATACGATTACCGAATTGGGTCGCTGGTTTTAAAAGTTGCGTTTTTTGAAAATACTTCACAAAATTAATTGATCTTAAGGTATTTGGAAAGCACAAAATTTCCAACGTAGTGTCCACGGCGGCAACTTCATTCCAACTAACGATTGGCCGGGTAACATGAAAATACTATCAAGATTGTTAATCCCACGTTTTGCAACGCATAACCAACCGTCGCCGACGCACAGTGGAAAATTTTAGTCCTTATCAGATCAAAAATCTGTAACTATTTTGTTCTTAGAGATAGAGTTCTGAAATTTTGCATGAATAATCTTAAATGTATTTGCTATTATTCTATAAAATATGAGCCAAATTAAACCAGAACTTATTTCAGAATAAAGGTAAGAAGTTTATTTTTTGCATATAGAGATGACTTGTACATTAGAGCGACTCAAGTTGTATGGAAGCGAAATTCGTGCAAGGTGTACCCCCCTCAAAATGAACATTGGTATTTTTTATGATGACATCTAAAATATTTCGGCTCTAGCTTTGACCTCTCGTGAGCTGGACCATTTTGAAAAATGGTCCATTTTTGCATGTTTTGTTAATTCAAGAATCTATTTCCTCACCAACATGGGTATCATAAGAAAGGTTTTTTTAAGGCGCGTCCAACTGTATATACAATTTGTCCAAGGACGATCATCTATGTCCTTTTTTAAGGATATTCTGTAAAAAAAACGGTTTTTGAATTTTTTGTTCGGAGTTATTTGTAATAAAAATTCCAAATTAACATATTTTAATCTTTAGTCGATTTAACTAAATACGGGTCTCAGCTTTTTTTGAAATTCGTGCTAGTTCGCGTTTTGACAAAAATGCAATGGGGTGGTAACTCTTCGTTTTAAATATGGCAATATGGGTATCAAATCTTTTCTTTTGCCAAGTACATCATCTTGTAAATAATTTAGATTTTTGCAAATTAGATGCATTTTACACGGTGCTCTGGAATATATAGAAATGTAATTTTGTGGTAACTCTAATATGATAGCGGATTTAGTTTCTAGACCATGTATGGATGAAAATAGGACTAAAGAAAGAAAAAGAAAATGATCCACGACTTTTTGGCGGCATATTTTTTTCGCAAATTAAATAAAGTTATTAAATTTTATATGCCGCCAAAAAGTCGTGGATCATTTTTTTTTTCTTTCTTTAGTCCTATTTTCATCCATACATGATCTAGAAACTAAATCCGCTATCATATTAGAGTTACCACAAAATTGCATTTATATATATTCCAGAGCACCGTGTAAAATGCATCTAATTTGCAAAAATGTATCAAATCAAAAATGTATGAAAACAAACTCATATTTTTCCATCTAACTTCTGAATGCATGAACCGGATTTGATCAATGCGGAATTTGCGAAAAAAATATGCCGCCAAAAAGTCGTGGATCATTTTTTATTCTTTCTTTAGTCCTTTTTTTATCCATGATCTAGAACCTGAATCCGCTTTCATATTAGAGTTACCACAAAATTGCATTTATATATATTCCAAAGCACCGTGTAAAATGTATCTAATTTGCAAAAATCTAAATTATTTACATACAAAGATGATGTACTTGGCAAAAGAAAAAATTTGATACCCATATTGCCCTATTTAAAACGAAGAGTTACCACCCCATTGCCTTTTTGTCAAAACGCGAACTAGCACGAATTTCAAAAAAAGCTGAGACCCGTATTTAATTACATCGACTAAAGATTAAAATATGTTAATTTGGCATTTTTATTACAAACAACCCCGAACAAAAAATTCAAAAACCGTTTTTTTACAGAATGTCCTTAAAAAAAGGACATGGATGATCGTCCTTGGACAAATTGTATATACAATTGGACGCGCCTTAAAAAACCTTTCTTATGATACCCATATTGTATATGTTGGTAAGGACACAGATTCTCAAATTAACAAAACATGCAAAAATTTACCCATTTTCAAAATGGTCCAGCTCACGAGAGGTGAAAGCTGGAGCCGAAATATTTTAAATGTCATCTTAAAAAAGTCCAAGGTTCATTTTTAGGAAGGTACATAACGTTCCCGGCTAAAAATGGTCATAGTGCAATTAAATAAAATTATATATATTTAGGTGTGGGTTCATGTGACAGCACATACCGGAAAATTTATAGCTTAACATGCAATTTTATTATCAAAGATAAAATTATATTATCTAGATTTAATTTAACATTGAGTAAATTTCCCCAATTAATTATATAACATATTTAACAATGTTTAATTTTTTGTTTATTAGGTGAAATTGGCCCAATTTTATTGAATAATTGCATGTGATGTCACTTTAACCCACACCTAACTTAATATAATTTTATTAATTTGCACTTTTCTCATTTTTAACTGGGTTTTGATTTTATAAAATTAAATTTACATATTCGATGTACATATATTGTTTACAATAAAAAATAAACTTAAAAAACATTCTGTTAGGTAAAGTGTAACTTTAAATATTTAAATAATACTTTAACCGTGACATTTTCTTCTTAAAATCGATATTTCGATATATTCGTTAGTGGCTGATCGCGAACATTTTCACTGCAAAATGTTTTAAAATGCTTTCCCCATGTATCAATATTTTGTATCATCGGAATCTTCCAGGTTTTTAAGAATCTCCTTCTTTTCAAGTTTAGAAGAAAATCTTAGCAGTTCAATAATTTTTGCCTCTTATAATTCTCCCATCGATCGCAAGCCTTGGATATAAGCGCCATAAATATATTGGAACCCATTATCACTACATAGAGAAGTATTTTTACGTTTCTTTGATGATTTTGATTATGTTTCATAAGAGTTACAGGGTCTTCCTCGATTCGCCGTACATTTTGAAGGTTTCACTATTGCTGGCAAAGTTCTGCAAAAGTCCCCACTTAACCACTCAACATTTTTTTCCAAAAATATTTTTAAAGATCTTTTTGATTTCTTCCGCCGATTATTAAAACTTGGTATGACAGTGTTTTTTTTATATTATACACTATATATTTTATATTTTCTTTAGAAAGTTGATAATTTTTTTTTAACAAAAACGTTAATACTTTGTGCATTTCTCCCACTTTCGATATAAGTATCAATTATTTGACGCATTGAACATTTAAAATTATTCACTTTTAATTAATATAATACTGATTTTTAATAATCTCTTCACAAAAAAAAAACGCAGTATAACCAAAAAACATATATTAATTGTGACTATTCTTAAACTTTGCATCAATAGTCAACTTTTTTTTATATAACGGAATTTTTATTTTTTGCTAAATTTGAGATACCAATGAGATAACAATGCAAAGCTACTTTAACAAAAATCATTTGTTCAATTACACAGTGACGCAATATTCAATTTTTTGATTCCAAACAAAAAAACACTTATCCCAGCCGAAAGTACTCGATGAGAGGAGAAAAGTAATTTCTGGATTTTGCTAGATTGGTTGCCGTTCGTTTTTTATGAGCCTCTATAGTTTTTTCGCCAAATTCGATTTTGCAATTTTCTTCTATTTTTCGCATGGCCATAGCTCGAAAAATGCTGTGAATTTTTTTTTGCAGTTTTCAGCAAAGTTGTAGCTCTTGACTCGGCCAACAAAAATGCTGAATATATTAAGTCGGAAAAATTTCATCTTCATGCTCAAAACCCCAAAAATGTCGAAAAAATTACCACTTTTTTCACCGATTTTTTCCGTTTTTCGACTACAGCTCTTGAACTATTGAAAATTTTACCAAACAATCAAGGGAAGAAATGTAGCCTATAAAATTATGAACAACTTTCCAGTACATAATAAAAACAAAATCAAAAATATCAACAACTTCTACTCCAAAGTCCAACATGTAACAACAACTTGACAAACATTAGTATATACATTTACTTTGTTCTTTCGTTAAAAAAAATAACAACAACGATTTTGACAAATACGCATTTATTTTGTTGTTTCGTATATAAAAAATTAAAATAAAAAAAAAAATTACAAAAATGTTTGTCAAGGAGTGGTCGTTTATAGGCTACATTTCTTCCCTTGATTGTTTGGTAAAATTTTCAATAGTTCAAGAGCTGTAGTCGAAAAACGGAAAAAATCGGTGAAAAAAGTGGTGATTTTTTCGACATTTTTGGGGTTTTGAGCATGAAGATGAAATTTTTCTGACTTAATATATTCAGCATTTTTGTTGGCCGAGTCAAGAGCTACAACTTTGCTGAAGACTGCAAAAAAAAATTCACAGCATTTTTCGAGCTATGGCCATGCGAAAAATAGAAGAAAATTGCAAAAAAGTGCTCAAAATCGAATTTGGCGAACAAACTATAGAGGCTCATAAAAAACGAACGGCAACCAATCTAGAAAAATCCAGAAATTACTTTTCTCCTCTCATCGAGTACTTTCGGCTGGGATAAGTGTTTTTTTGTTTGGAATTTTTGTGTTGCACTGTGTTATCTAAATAACTGAGTTTTTTAACATTATTGAATGTAACTTCTGTTTAGTCACGAATATGTAGCTAATATTTTTATGTTATTTTATTAATATATTAAGCTTTAAAATTTTTAACATATGATCGCAGAGCTAAGCAGAGCTCCTAATTAAAAGCCTTACCGAAGTTTTTACATGCAGCCAAAACAACATTACATCATTCAGGAGCTAAAATTTCAAATGTTTTCACTAAAACCTGATCCGCTAATTATAAAATCGGAATCTACATGAAATTACCTTTCCAATAAGGTATATAACTACTTAATTGTAATGTGAATTATATTAAAAATATGCTCTGAAATATGTTTTATTTTTATAGTAATAAATCGTTGTCGTAAAAAGAGGTGAATACGGTCCTTATTTCCGAGTATTACCATTGACCAAACATCAAATATTTTCCTCAAATTATTAAGTTCGACATCTTAGCTTTTCGATAAAAAAAAATTATGGTGTAATTCGAACCTTTTTTAAAATTAATTATGGGCTGGTCTTACTCTACGATTTTCCACTGTCCGACGCTTTGCCAGTACTGTGCCGATTATATTTTTCTGCCTAGGTAGTTATACAAAATTGCATGCTAATAATTTACCGATTGAAATGTATTGAGCTATATTTAATTGTAGCATATCACATTTCTTACACTCATAGAAATAAACCTATAAAACGAGCAGAAAAAACTACTAAAATTTAATCAAAAATGATCTTGCAGAAATAACTGCTAAATTTAGCAGTTTTTTTTTACTAAATATTAGTAATAATAACACTTTACTAAAATACATTATAAATATAAAATCTGCCCTGTGGCGATGTCTCAACTTAAACGCAAAAGTTGTCAACACTGAACGTAAAAACTATACGTCAATCTGGTAACATTGTGAAATAGAGACGGAGGAGATTAGAAAAATAAACAAAAATCTAAAAAAAGAATATTTGTTTTTGTTAAAAGTTCTAATGTAATGTAAGTTGTTACCATTAAAATACACTTTTCATTTCGGTTGGCACTTTATTTCTCTGTGTTTTTTTTTTTTTTAATTTAACCAGAACTCAGGGGATGCCCCCTACTCATGCAGTGCACTGTAGTGATCAGGAAAATAGAGTATGGGAAGGAGGAAAGAAGGAGTAGTGTTTGTGGATATTTGATTTAAATTTTTCTACTTTATCTCAACAAGCAAACTCACACCCTCAAGCAACAACATCTCATAAAACAAACAAATCCTCTAACGAAAATACACTTTCTAATTCAGCAAATCCAAACATACAACAACAAAATAATAGCGATATACAAGTTATACAACAACCTAATAATGATATGCAAGATCTAAAAGATATGATGAAGCAACTCATATCGCAAGTATCCAACATGATGAACATTATCACCGTTTTACTTACCAAGCTAAATGGATAAACAAAGTGTGCTTAAAATAGTCCTGTGGAATTCAAACGGCCTTTCGCAACATTCACTTGAAATAACTTCATTCTTAAACCGCCACTCTGTCGATATACTTCTAGTTTCTGAAACCCACTTTACGCAAAAAAGTTTCTTGAACATACCGAATTATTCAGTTTTCTATACAAATCACCCCGATAATACGGCTCATGGAGGTACCGCTATAATAATACGAAAGAACATACAATGCACCGAAATCCAAAAATTCAGAAAAGACTGTATCCAAGCAACCTCTGTACAAATCGAAGATATTCATGGCCCCCTGGTAATATCTGCCGCTTACTGCCCACCTAAACACAATAATACTCGTCTCGAGTACCTTGAATACTTAAAATCTCTCGGCCACAGGTTTATTGCTGGCGGAGACTTTAACTCCAAAAACACTATCTGGGGTTCTAGGTTAACCCTACCAAAAGGTAAACAACTTCCTGAAGCAATACGTGAATATAAAAGCAACTTCCTAAGCTCTGGAGAACCTACCTATTGGCCAACTAATGTAAGTAAAAAAACCGGATCTTATGGACTTTTTTTATCACTAAAAACATAAACCATGGTAATCTTAAAATAGAATCATGTTTTGAACTATCTTCTGACCACTCGCCGATTATACTAAATTACCAATCTAATGTTTTGCTTCAATCACACACAAAATACATACATATATAATAAGAGAACAGACTGGGATTGCTTCAGAGAAATCTTGGAAACGAAACTCTCCACAAACGTATCGCTAAAAACTAAAGATGAAGTTGATACTTCGTTAGCTTATCTAAATAATACAATTATCTTTGCGGCAGATAATTCTACTCCAATAGTTAAACAAAGTATGAACAAATATAGCATTTCATCACATATTAAAGATAAAATTAATTTAAAAAGAAAATTAAGAAAGAAATGGCAAACAAATAGGTCACCGCAGGATAAAACTCTTCTCAATAAATTAACAAAGGAGCTTAAAGACCTACTCAAGAAAGACAAGGAAGATAAACTTGAAAGATATCTTAAAAACTTAGATTCTTCATCCGCATCAAACTACTCTTTATTCAAAGCCACAAAGAAAATTAATAATGCAATCACTCATATCCCACCTATACAAAAAGCGGATCTCTCTTGGGCACGGACCAATTCAGATAAAGCTAGTGTACTCGCTGATCATTTCTGTAGAACCTTCACTAATCCAATGGACGAAAATGCTATATTACTGCCAAATATTTCCAACAATCAACACTGTCAAATAAAAAAAATTACAATAAATGAGATCGAAAAGACAATTAAAACAAGTATAAACAACAAGAAGTCTCCGGGTTATGACCAAATTACGGGAAAACTCCTAAAAGAACTGCCAAGAAAAGCATTGATCTATATAAGAAATATATTCAACGTACTCATAAACATCAAATACTTTCCTAATGTATGGAAAGTTGCAGAAGTAATAGCAATCCCTAAGCCCAACAAAGATGCAACAAAAGCAACTTCATATAGACCAATAAGTCTGCTACCACTGCTCTCAAAACTTTTCGAAAAACTTATTTTTGTCCGCCTTGAACCCCTACATACTTAAAGAAAGAAATCTAATTCCAAACCATCAATTTGGTTTTAGACGTATGCACTCTACCATCCAGCAAATATACCGAGTAACAAATAAAATCTCAACTGACATCGATAAAAAGAACTTCTGTGTGGGTACTTACCTTGACGTGGCCAAGGCATTTGACAGCGTGTGGCTTACAGGACTCTTACATAAACTAGAAAATCTACTACCACCAAACTTTTTTCTTATCCTACGGAGCTACCTAGAAAACAGAAAATTTTATGTAAAATACAAAGACCAGTGTTCCAACATAATGCCAATGCAAGCTGGAGTTCCCCAGGGAAGCGTCCTAGGCCCTCTACTATATCTTTTGTTCACTGCCGATATTCCAACTCCTCGCGCAAGCCACGATATGATTACAACATTCGCCGACGACACGGTGCTTCTATCAGCCAACCCAAATATCAGTGCGGCTATAACAAATCTTCAAGTATTAATAAACAACATACTAAGCTGGTTCCAAACCTGGAGAATTCAGGTCAACAGTGATAAAACAACTCTAGTTATTTACACAAATAGAAAGGCCGCTGCTCACCAACCAATTCAAATTAATAAATCTCCCATACCACTGGACAATAAAGCGAAATATCTTGGCATGGTGCTAGACGCAAAACTAATTTGGAAAGATCACATCATCCAAAAGAGAAATGAATTAAAAAACAAATTCAGGCAACTATACTGGCTACTAGGTAGAGAGTCAAAACTATCAATTCAAAACAAATTGCTTATCTACAAAACAATAATATCTCCCATTTGGAAGTACGGAGTGGAAATATGGGGAACTGCAAGCAACTCAAACATCAAAATTATTCAGCGTATACAGTCCAAAATTCTAAGAACTATTGTAAATGCAGAATGGTATATCTCAGATGAGGACCTTCATCGCGATCTAAACATTAAAACCGTTAAGGAAGTTATTCAAACCCACAGTTTTAAACATTCAAACCGCCTCACTACTCACTCAAACACTGAACTAAGACAATTGCCTATGAAGGAGGCTACGTTACCCAGAAGACTTAAACGATTCACCCCCACGGGACTATCAGCTCGCTTCATTTGATGTGAAAATGTATTATAATCGTTAATTATTAATTACTTTTCGCTTAATTGATCTATACTATTTGTAAAAAACATAATTATTATAAATACTGATTTAGGATAATTTATTAACCCAACAACTAAGAAAAATTACTTATTGTCAATTGTAGACAGGTGTAATATTTATTGGGAAAGAAAAAAAAAAAAAAAAAAAAAAAAAATTTCTAAATTGTAAGTAACAGGGAAGACTTCTGCGGGAAGTTTGTTCCACATACGAATCGTTCGACTAAAAAAGGAATTTTCTCTGTAATGCGTTGTGCGAAACACAGGACAATCAACTACAAACTGATGTGATCTACTAGATAAGCGAGTATTACGAATAAAAACTCGGGCTCGTGGAATAAGTTCACTTAGCTCAGATGAGCATCTCCCATGGTAATATCGATAGAAAAGTGTCACACAACCCACATTCCGACGATGCTCCAATGAATCAATAGAGTTGGATACACTTCTGTCATTGATAAGCTTCACCGCCCCCCCCCCCCCTGAAAACGGTCCAGAAGCTTCAGAATAGACAGTGGAGCCCCTGACCATATATGAGAGTGTTTTTACTCGCAATATTTATAAGCATGTCATAACCCTAAAGAGAGATTCTGTTCAACTCTACTCCTAATATAGTATGTAGGTAAAGACCACTGCAAATATAGTTAAAAACAAATGAAAATTTATTTGCAAAAAAGACGATTTCAATTTCACTAACATTGTCATAGTTTTTTATTGTTAAGAAATTTAACCACAAATATAGTAAAAATAAACCACAAATGTAGTAAAAAAATTAACGAACATTTATTTGTGTTATTTTTTTAAACAAAAATAATGTAAATTCAGAGTACAGTAATTTGATGTGGTTTATTTTTTTAAATGTACTACAAAAGTAATCAAAACTTAAATTTCGCCTAGAAATTATTGTCAATTAAAAATATAGAAACTGTATTACGACCTAAACAACTACAAATATTTATAGTATAGGTTCCCTGAGTGAATGCAAACTAAAGGACTCTAACAAAAATTCTAAATTAGGATGCTTAATATAAATATTCTTAGATTTTTTAATCGCTTCAAATGAAAAACTGCTTATGTCATTTAATATAAACTTAAGCTGTTAATATCTTTGCTCACATTTTAAAAAGGATTTTATTACTGTCATTGTATAAATTAAACCATTTGGTTCATTATAGTTTTTCAATAACGAAATTAAGTATAATCTTTTTTCTTTTTTATTTGCAAATAAAGGTTAACGAATTTGCGAATTGGTGGAATAACGTCATCTTTGCTATCAATACTAAATATCAATTTGTTGAAGACTTATAGATTGAATTTATCCATTAATACATGCATTATGTGTAGGTTGTAAATGTCGTTGATTCAGCATTTTTGTTGTTCAATGAACTAATGTTTTGGATCTATAAGAAAGTTAATATAAACAAATACTCGTAAAGGACATGCAGGTTTTAAACGGTATTTTAAAATATAAAAACCTTGAAGTGATAAACTTTAAAAAGTAAAACTGATATGGAAATACTTAATTGTAAAATTATTTCAATTACTTAAAAAAATATAAGGCGATCTTTTTAAAATTTAAGCATAATCTGGTGAAAAATAATACTTTGTTTAGGAAACATTCAAACTGGACTCCAAAACTGTCAAATTTAAGCGACAAAAGTAACAATTTAAGTTGTGAATATTCATAGTGGACCATGCATTTATAAATTAAAAAAAAAAAAAAAAACAGTTGGCCTTTAAATAGGCACGAGATGTTAAGTAATTGGGTATCTCTCCCTAGGAGTAAAAATTATGAAAATTTGAAAAAATATCAGTAAGAAAATCAAAATGTTTTAAGCAAACAACTAATGTGAGCTATGCAAATTTCACATATTTTTGGAAAAATGGGCCTTGCTCGTGGTAAATGGATTTTGTATACAAAGTTTTAGTGAAATCCGTTGATAAATGAAAATGTATATAACAAAACTTTAGGTGTTTGTATATAAAAATAAAAAAGTGGGTCTACACATGGGCTTGGTCGATAAAAATATATGGCTACCTGTCTCTGATATGAGAATCATGTGAAGTGAATTCCAACAAAATCCGGTAGAAAAAAAAAATAATAGAGACCATCCAATGTAAAATAAAAATTAACAAAAAAAGGTGGGCGTAAAAGTAGGCATGGTCAATGAAAAGTGTGTGGCCATTTTAACTATTGTAGGAGGATCACTTGTGCCAGTTTCAAGCAAGGTCCAGTGAGAACAATACATTCTAATATTTAAAAAAGTGGGCGTGGTCTATGAAAAATATGTGGTTGTCTTGCTTGGGCTTGAGGACAACATTGCCAATTTTGAGCGAGTTCCATGGAGAAACATTTTTTTATTCAAAGTAAAGTAATGCGTTTAAGTATTAAAAAAAAGTAGGTATGGAAAATGAAAAGTATATGTTGACCTCGGTTGAGGTATAAAGAACATGTGTACCAAGCTTGAGTACCAAATTTATATATAAAAAGTGGACGTGGTCAATAAAAAAGTATATACCGATTTTCGTTGGAGTACTACGATCAAGTGCACCAAATTTCAGAGAAAGCCGTTAAAAAATAAAAATTGTTATACCGAACAAACAGAAAATTAATTTTATAACGAATCATCACGACGAACTAAATTGATAAAGAGTAAAAAAATTTAAATGTTTTTCATTCCTAGCGAGTACAGCGAAATGCGTTTTTCAAAAATATTTCTGTATGTGGCAACTCAAGCGCTGTAGTAAAATCGAAAAGCAAAAAAAAATTCATAACCTCAAAAAGCATCGTAATATAAATTTTTTTAAATTTAAAAATATTTAATAAAATATCCCGGTAATAAGTAACCCTAAAGAAAATTTAATATCATGAATTTAATTTAATATCAAAAAATGAGTATTTTTCAAAATAATCACAGGTTTATTTTTGCTGGTGTAATATATATTTTAAAATATGACAAATACAATGAGATCTATAAATTGATGTAACTTTAATTAAGTCCAAGAAATTGCTGTAATTTTGAGATATTGAATTTGATTTAGATTAAAGCCTACAAAATGTTTGAGCCGAAATTTTTGTGGGCGTTGTGGTGTAATGGTTAGCGCGTTGGACTGTTACACAGATGGTCCCGGGTTCGATTCCCGGTGATGACAACATCAATTTAGAAAAATAATATGTATGAGTTTTCTATCACTTATATGTACCGCTGCGCCCACCTTCGGTGTTCCCATAGCACTTAACCCCACCGAAGTAAAATAATGAATCAGGGCTATGAAACAAAAAGCTTCAATAAATTCGCCAACTCTACATCAGGTGGCGAGCAACAACTGTTCTAAGACTTATCTACTCGCGCAATTACAGTGTTGCCATGTTTGAAGCCCTTCATCTTTCACCACCTTACATCTCTCCACTATAAACTTTCCAAAGAAAGCAACACATTAATTAATAGAAAGAATTTCCTGAGTGTTGCTTATCTTTAAAAAAAAAAAATAAATAAATAATTTAAAATCGTTATTTTTTTTTTTGAAAATGCACTTCAATTAGCTAGAACTTGGTTGCTATGGATTAGAAAACAAATGTTAAACATACACTGAGAGAATTATCTTCACTTCAGTAATGAATTTCTTCATAGCTTTAATGAAATTTGTCACTGGAACTCGTCAATTGAAACTTGTCATAGAATCTATGAAACACGTTTCATTAAAGTCAATGTTTATGAAATATTTTTAGAATTAAAAAATCTCAATTTTTAATAAATTATGTAACCAGTGAGGTATACTAAAGGTACATTTTTTAAATTTTGGAACTTTTAGAATTACATACAAGTTCTGATGAGGAAATTATGAAAATTTTAAGCTACCTAGAAAAAACATAATCATTTTTTTCAAAATCTATTTTTATCCCTTTTTTCCTTCTGGTAATGACTTATTATTCATATAATTCATATCTACGAAATAAACACAAACAAACAACAAACAAAATGCATTACAATTTATGTGCCTCTGCGCCTTGAAGGCTGCCAGTAATGCATAACTCATTACTTTTGGGACATTTCATATAATAAAAGTTAGTAATATAATACAAAGGGTAATACTTTCAAACCTTTGAGTTTAGATAACTAGACTTATTATTTGGTAAGGTGAGTTTTTGTTGGGTATATTTTTTAGAGCATTTTTTAGCTAATTTTTTGATATATTAGCTTATTCTATATATGATGAATTTCATATCAAAACCTATAAAAAAGGCACATTTTGAACCCGACCCTCTCAGATTTTCATGAAATTTTGCATACGGCTACATTTTACCTATGCAAATATAACCTCATTTGTAAAAATTGCATTTTCGAAAAATTGTGAGCGTGGCAAAGTATCGAAATATTTGAAAAATGACGGTAGTATGTACTTTTAAGCAGCGATTACTAGGGAATGGCTCAACCGATTTCAAAGATCTTGATGCCATTAGAAAGGTATATAAGTCAGCTTTCGAAATTTACACTGAAAAATTTTTTTTGGCAAAAATAAAACTTTATACTGGGAAAACACTTCAAAGGCCAAGTATTTTTTCCAAAAAAAAATTTTTTAGAAAGGTCTATTTAATGTATATTACATATCTAAAAACTATAATGGCGTTTTTTTTCTTTTTTTTAAATTTTTTTAAGTAAATGCATCTCTTGTTAACTACCCTATATTGTGATATCATTGTGTGACAAAAAAAGAATAAAGTAGCTATACTTTGAAAGTTAAACAAATTTGTTTGTAATTCTAATAGATAAGAACAAGAATCGTATTATCAAATTTTTCAGACACCGCCAAAATATGGACTTACCCTTGGTAAACTTTTTTTTTATTTTTTTAGATTTAATATATAATTTTGAGCAGCTCACACTGTTGACTTTCGGACTATTTGCTAACTTTTAGTGAAGTTTCATCTAAAGGTATAAAAGAATGGAAGCTTTGAGTTCCTGTAGTAGTTTTAGCATTTTTATACCTTGAAAATAGCTCTTCTTTTGTTTTGTTATAGTTGTCAGCGTCTGCATATGCAACATCTAATTTTGTGAAAGCCCAATCAATGATAAAGGTCATTCGGCGTTTGAATTTGTTTTTTATTTGCAATGCTATAATTCCGAGCGCCTCTTTTTAATGTCCCACCTATACCATCACATGCAGATTTTACATGGCTGGTTGCGTAAAAGTGCCATTTCATTTTTTTTCACTTACGAATGGGGACTTGCGCTTAGCTTTGAAATGATGTGGCACCAGCTTATTGATGTGCTTTATAAAATCGTCAACAAATGTGTCTGTAGTAGAGGAAATGGCACTCGGAATTATAGCATTGCAAATAAAAACCAAATTCAAACGAAAGACCTTTATCCTTGGACTTAACAAACTTCTAAGCCCTCCATAGAAGTTGCTTATGCAGACGCTGACGACGATAACAAAACAAAAGAAGAGCTATTTTCAAGGTATAAAAATGCTAAAACTATTACAGGAACTCAAAGCTTCCATTCTTTTATACCTTTAGATCAGTGTTTCTCAACCATTTTTGGGCCGTGTCCCACTTTTGGGTTAAAAAATTTTCCATATCCCCCCTCATTTTTTTCTGTACAATAGAGAGTACTTTAAATAAAAAACACACCTAACAATTTGTTTAATTCAATGGATGTATGTACATATATTTTTGTTATAAAGATAGAATTAATAATAAATACGCTAAAAATTAATGAGATCCTTGAGCTTGGTGCAGGCTGCAAAGGGTTTTTAAATCAGGTTCTAATTTTGTTAATTTTAATCATAAGTCTCCGTGATTTGTGATTTCCAGACGATTTCTTTTTTTTTAATAACAAATCACTAATGACACTAAATCCGGTCTCTACTAAATATGACGATGGAAATGGTATATACATAAGTAGAGATGGGATTCTACCCGGTATTTACCCAATGCATGGGTAAATACCGGGTAAATAAAAGATAAATACCTTTTTTGGGAATTTATTTGGGTATTTATAAAAATTATTTGAAATGCAACATCTAGCAAGCTCTAGTTGTCAATCAGCTGAAACTTCATTTGAAATGAGTAATTTGATTTAATGTTTTCAACAGCACTTGTATTGTTAAATATCAAAAGCGGATAAAATCGAATTAAAACTATATTAAAGTGCATTAAATTGACTTAAAATTGTGGAGAAGGTATGTATTTATTAGTGAAGCTAATATTGATGAAATGCAACAATAAACTTTAATCATTTTTATGTTCAGTCATGGGAAGACCTAAAAATGAAAAAATATGGAAGCATTTTGCAACAAGTCGAAGCAACACAAACACAGTTGTTTGCAGATATTGTGACACGGTTTATAAACAATGAAATGTTAATAAAATGACAAAACATTTAATTAAATGTCTAAAATGTCCCGTTTTGGTGAAACGAGATATTGATCGAACGACTCCAACAATTTCAATGGAAAATTCGACTCAGTCCAGTGATGTTTTAAGCTCTTTGAATTCTCTGCAATCATCAAACTCATGCCAAATAATGTCTGATGAGTATAAAGAGGACATTCATGAGAAACTGTCCAAGGCTATTAATGTATCTGGTGCTCTATTTTCAATGGAACATCCGCTGTGGGTACAGTTTTTTGAAGAATTGCAAACTTCATATAAATTGCCAAACAGAAAGGCAATTTCCACTAAGTATTTAAACAAACTTTATAATGAAACAGTAAACGATATTACTACGCAACTGAAGTCCGCAAGGTACTGGCATCTTCAGTGTGACGGGTGGAGCAACATTCGTAGTGAAGGTGTAATAAATTTTCTTGTTTCTAAGCCAGATATATGGTTTTTTTTCGTAGTTTAGCAACGGAAAGCAGCAACATAGTTTATACCCACCTTTTTGGTAAATACCCGGGTATTTACCAATTTTTACCCAATTTAAATATTTTACCGGGTATTTACCATTTGGGTATTTACCCTTTGCCCATCTCTATACATAAGTAAGTATATAAAAATAAAGATTTTTTTTTTTCCGAAGAATTTTATTTTTATATATTAAAACAACATGAAAAGTTAAACAACTTACAAAAATTAGCCCATTACCCCCTAAAATGTTGAAATTGCCCCCCTTTCTGATGGTACCAAGATCTTTGAAATCGGTTCAGCCATTCCGCAGTAATCACAGCTTGAAAGTACATATTACAGTCATTTTTCAAAAATTTCGATACCTTGCCACACCCACATATTTTCAAAAATGCAATTTCTAAAAATGAGGTTGTGTTTCTATAGGTAAAATGTAGCTGTATGCAAAATTTCTTCAAAATCTGAGAGGGTCCGTTTCAATGCATATCAGTTTTGATATGAAATTCATCATATGCTTATTTTAACTTTTTCTTTGAAAATAGAGCCTTTTTCTATTTATTAGCAATTGGTATTATAAAGTATTTTTTTTTTAATTGAAAGTTAAAAATTAATTGTTACAAGTTGTAACTTGCTTTTAAAAAAATATTTTGATAAACCAATTTGAAGTTTAGCCCTTTGAGACCCAAGCTACATGCAAAAAGTTCTTGATTTTTCACGTAAGCGTAAATTTATTTAAAAAGTATTGCACTTTCCCTATAGTTATAAATATTTTATGAAATATAATTTATTAAAAAATATATTAGGAATTTTTTTCATCTCAATAAATCTACTACTATTTGAAGTATTTGCAGTTTCAGGAGAAAATATCGAAGCTCACATTCGTGAGCTTGGGTCTCAAAGGGTTAAGAAAAAGCATTTCTCTATTGCACCTTTGGTTGAAGATCCAATTAACGAATTTTAACAAATTTTATTTGTGGTAACAATTTTAATAAAATTATATGAAATGAACGGGTTATTTTTTTTTTTTTTTTAATTTAAACGGCTTATTTGACCGTTTTTTCAATCTTTTTTTAAGCGCTTAAATCAATGTTTTTAACGCTGTTTTTGGTAGCCCTAGTTTTAGCAATTAATTAGATAATAGTCCTTAAAATTAATTTTACCAATAAATCGAATATCTTAGAGTACACATCACAATCTGAGGACTTCAGAACTTTTAAGTTTTTACTTTTAAATGACATTTCAATGCGAAGATATTCTCGGACTCCAATGATTTTACAATCCGTGTTATCCTTCCCGACATAACTTTAAAAAATGATTTTAAATCAAATCCTTTAATATTAACGGTTATCAGAACAATGTAAGAAACAAACTCTTTTTGTCTTTACGATTCAAATCTTTATTTTTTGTTCAAAATTGACAACTTGCAGAAACTAAATATACCAACCTTCATTCAAATATTATAACTCAAATAACAAAAAAAAAACCTGAAGACTAAATAAAGTTCACTTTAGATATTCTTTTCTTTTCATTTCATTTCAAACAAACAAATGTTCATTAATTTCTGGTTTTCAATTACAAATTAAGAACTGCAAATTACGTCTGTGTTAATATTATGTCGCTTTTGTCATAAACTTCATTTCATTGTTGTCTACGTATCATATAGTATAACAACATTGCTTTTGTATCCGCTATGTAGCCAAAACTAATATCACTAATACTCCTTTACCAATGCTTTTCATTACAATTAGTACACTTAGATACGGTTCCCTCAAGGCAAAATACACTCAGCGATATAGTTATAAAGCCACATATATTTTCAGGTATATCTCCTGAATGCGAATACCTTTTTTTAAACAAACTACTGTTTTACAGGTAAATTATATAAATGTACTAGTTTAGATACTATCATTTTGCATAGCTGGGAGTTTTTAACTTGTTATTATTTTTTATGCAAAATAAATACAAATACACTTAAACAAACAATCTCTCAAAAAGCTTGGTAGGTATGCAAACAGAGAAACGTTTCATAGTATTTGTGAAACATTTCGTAAACAACAAAATCAATTTCATCATATTTTATTATTATTAATTCATTCATATTTTGTATTACTAACGATTTTATTAGTTTTGTGTAGATAAAATTCATGTAGACAATGATATTTTCAATATAATTATTGTTGTTTATGAAAAGTTTCATAAATATTGATGAAATTGTTACATTGGACGAAAATTGATGAAACATATTCCTGGTTTTCTCTGGGTGTATTATTAAATTTAGCATTTTCAATTCCCAACATATCTGTCAATGCAGCCCTTACAAACATCCAAATGAGAACAACAGTTAGATTAGGAGATGAAATCCGAAATATGGACCAAATCAAAAGGAAATTTATGATTACAAAAATTTTGTTTATTGGCCTCTTATTTTTCTCTTATACGCATAATTTTTAGCGACTTCGTTAAATTTAATATGAATTAAGATAAATTTTGAGAGCTTTTTTGTTTAAGTGGCTTTATATTTATTTCGCATGAATAATTTTTATAAGATAAAATTTCCCAGCTTTGGAAATCGATAGGACCTTGAATGTAATGCCTAAACTAGTACATTTATATAACTTACCTACATGGAAACAATTATGGGCATGATATCAATGAATTTTTGCATTATATCTATGAATTGTAACTAAAACTCGTACATTGAAACTCTTCATTAAATTAATGAAAAATTTCTTGTTATTTATTAAATATTTCATACGCCTAATGAAAATTTTTCATTAAAAATTGTTTCATTAAAACTAAAAATAGAACTGTTGTGTTGTTGGAGTTGTACTTCTGAGATTATGTGTGCAAGAACAAAAACACCGTGTACTGAATAAAACTAGTTTTAATCACAACAAAACTCGACCTGACGATAGCTCAGAGGCCTAAAGCGCTCTGTCTAACGTGTAGTGTGAGATCATGTGGCATTAGAAATCAGTTTATCTAAACCACGGTCAGTGATTGCACAGAAAATTTAATATAGACGCAATCGAACAAATAAAAACATAACAAATATTACATTAGTCAAAAAAAATTCAAAAAACAGGGTCAATGACGAAGGTTCAATACCAGAAACTGCGCAGTCTGATTCAGAAAAAATTGAAAATTTGCAATGTAGTTATGATTTTTAGAAAATACACTCATTCTTCTCTACCACGCCTTTCACAAAACTATGAAGAGTTTAAGTTCAGGAGATATCCCAGAAAATATATGTGGCTTTATAATTATTTCGCATAGTGTATATTGAGAATACAAATATTTGAGAAAGAAATGAATCTTGAAAAATAATTGTCTGATTATAGCATAGGACAATGACATCCTCTTAAAAGAAAAGACAAAAATATAAAGATTTGAAGAATGGTCGGTCAACAATTATAAAACGGAAGTAAACATCATGTTTTTTTTTATGTACACAAAATACATTAAAATACAACGAAATGCGATGCAGAATGAGTAATGCTTATTTGTTGGTTGAAAAATCGTCCTCAAAATGTAAAAAATTAGCGATTTCTTTTAACAACCAAGAAATTATTTGGAATTTTATATTTCAGCTATAATCGGCACTTTTATTAATAATGTAAATTTTAATAAAAAAGTGCCATTTATTAAAAAAGTGCGCGAAAATATGTCCACTCAATCACCATTCGGATCAACCCTCAATGAGTTCAATCAATATCGCTATACCTGTTACACTCTCAACTAATTGAAAAAGTGCGCGAAAATATGTCAACTCAATCACCATTCGGATCAACCCTCAATGATTTCAATCAAATTCGCCATAGCTGTTACACTCGAAAAGAAATAAAGAAACATAAATTTGCAGATTCCGGGAACCTTCGGCTTCCCAAATAACTAGGAAATCATGAAAATTGTAAAAAAAGCGTTAACATTTTACTAAAGTCTTGTTAGAAAATTGACTATAACTTTTTAAATTGTACAGGATACAAAATCAAGTTGGCGCTATTTTTACCAGACAAGGGCGACGTCAATTACATTTCGCAATCATTCACTTGTGAAAATTTTCAATATCAATAATAATTTCAGACATACGCTCACACATGAGAACTTAACCGCTTCCTTAGAAAATTTGTAAAATTTTGAATACCAAACAAGGGGTCTACTAACAATATCTGGATATTTAATTACAGGGCACTTACTCAATTACTCCCAATTACGTGTAATTAGATGTAAAAACAGTAATTTGACTGTAATTAAAAACACAAATACTGATATATGTCCCATGTATGGTATTAAAAAAAATTTTAAATTTTCCAAGGAATCTTATAAGCCCACGAGTTCGAGCGTATGTCTGAAATTATTAATGATAAAAAAAATTTTATAAATGAATGATTGTGAAATGTAATTGACGTCGCCCATGTCTGGTTTTTACCTTAAAATGTATTCTTTTACATAATATGCAGACTGTTTTTTCTTTCTTTTAAGGGTCGAAAGTAATTTTGGTGGTCTTGGGTTTAAATGGCCATATGAGCATTTTTTTTTTTTTTGCATACTTAAAAACTGTTTGCTTATTTTTATTCATGGTGGTATCTCGATTGTTCTCTGAGTTATAGCAAAAACCGTGATAATAGCAAGAAAATCGCCCTACATAGAGAGAATTTTCTTGGACGAGTTTTACTTAAATTTTTTACTAAACTAATGAATTTTTTTCACAATGTGTATAAACAATTTCGTAAATGTTATTTTCATAAAGTTTAGGAAAATATAGTTTTAGTTTTAGCTTTAATGAAACTTTAAATAAAATTGTTCATTAAATTTTATGAAAAACTGCATTAATTGAAAGAAAAGATTCAATGAAAGTATTCAAGAGACACTTCAATGAAATAATGCAAAAATTCTTAGATGCAGAAAAAATCATACTGAGGATTATGTTTTTGGCTATTATTACCCCATTTCTCGTTTTTTTTGCAACTTTTCGGTATTTCTACCATAGGAACCATAGGCAAATGTGGTATTCTCGTAAAGTTATTTAAGAGCAACATCTGCTGATATATCGATTTTGTAAAATTTCGCGTTTTTGTTGTTGTTATTGTAAAAAATTAACTTTATAAAATATTAGTACTATTCGAGTTGAGTTTTAATTAAGAGAAAATAAAAATTTACTTTACCAAAATTAGGAAAAACTTTTACTAAATAACAGGTGGCGCAAAAATAACCTTCCGATGTTTTTTGGCTGTAATTTAAAAAAAAAATGAAAAACTTTGATTCTTCTTGTGGATTATTTTTATTTGGTATTTTAATTTTTTTTTACATCAAGTCGAGAATATGATGTCATGTAAATGGCCGCCGCCACAGTTGATTGTCATTTGAGCCCTTTTTATGGCATTTTCCATCACTTTGGCCAAAACTTCCGGCGATAGGTCCTCACATTCTTGACGGATATTGTATTTAAGAGCTGCAAGAGTTTGAGGCTTGTTGACATAAACCCGCGACTTCAAAAAGCCCCACAAAAAGAAGTCTGGAGCGGTCAAATCAGGCGATCTTGCCGGCCAGTGCAAATCGCCAAAACGGGAGATTAGGCGCCCGGGAAATGCATCATTCAGCATATCGGTTGTGGCACGTGCAGTGTGTGCATTTGCACCATCCTGTTGGAACCACATGTTTTCCAATCCCAATTCATCAAGTTGCGGCAAAAAGAACTCGTTGATCATTGCTCTGTAGCGCTCACCATTCACAGTAACCGTTTGGCCCGCGACGTCTTCGAAGAAAAAAGGTCCGATGACTGCTCCAGCGAAAACAGCACACCATACAGTGACTTTGAGCGGGTGTAATGGCTCTTCGTGGGTTACACGCGGATTTTCAGTGCCCCAGAAGCGTAAATTTTGCTTATTTACGTACCCGCTAAGATGCAAATGGGCCTCATCCCTCATGATTATTTTTGATGAAAAATCATCTTCCTCTTGGTGGTGATTAAGGATGGCTTGAGCGTATGTTACACGCGATTGGCGGTCAGCAGCTAACAGCTGATGCACCGTCTGGACTTTGTACGGAAACATCTTCAAATTTTGTACCAAAATTCGCTGTAAAGACCGTCGACTGATACCCATTTGCGTGGCACGTCGTCTGGTCGATGTCGACGGCGCTTCCATGACATCCTCGGCTACAGCAGCAATATTCTCTGCAGAACGGCTACTCCAGGGTCTACCACGCCTGGCAGCATCTCGTGTTATGCCAGTCTCTTCGAGGCGAGCGGCTAAACGTCGCAGTGTTTTACCAGTAGGAGTTGGACGGCCAGGAAATCTGCGACGAAATTCACGTTGTGCCAAAGTCACCGACCGATTATTGGTCAAATAAATAGTCACCAATATTCCGCGTTCTGGAGCAGTGTAGCGTAACATTGTTTATTAACGTGTATTTCGCATGTGTTTACTACACAAATGTCAAAACAGAACTGAAATTAGGGGCCAATCGCAAAATTTATAGCATTTTCGGATAGGAGGATTACTTTTGCGCCACCTTGTATTTGTAGACTTAAAATAGCAAACAAAAACTGTAATATCAACAAAATTGTTGCTATATTTACAATCAGGGAACTTCTGCTTTAAAAATATGTAGTTGTGTGGGTTTTAATACTGTTTCTTTATTTTTAATGTAAATGTCAGTCATTTGTAGTACAAACTAAATTTTTTACTAACCTTGTTGTTCATTTCAAAAACAAACCACATCAAATGACTGTTTCATGATTTTACATTAATTTTTTTCGTTTTTTGTTATTTGAAAAAAAAAAATAAGAAGTAAATGTTTGTTTATTTTTTAATTAACATGAGGTTCATTTTTACTACAATTGTTAGTCGTTTTTTAACATTAAAAAACAAATGTTAGTTGAACTTACTGAAATGTAAGTCGTCTTTCTTTAAGTGAAATTTCATTTGTTTTTAACTACATTTGCTGTGATCTTTACCTGCATAGTATTCCACGTGTACCTTTAATTTAATAAAAGTTTGTTAGGCTCCTAATATGTTCTTTAGAGGGCACTTTAAGGCAAACAAATTTCTTAATGAAACATGGTTCTATATTAGGATATCCCTAAAAATAACGATTTGTCGATTTTCGTTTTTTAAACTAAATTTTGAGTCCTTTTGATCTAAATTCTGAGTTTGAATGTCCCTAATAGAATTTTAAGTGGCTTTTTTTCGTATATCATTTTAGTCCTTTTTCAAGAAATACAAAAAAAGTACCCTAAAATGGACCGGGCTGCACGTGATAATTTCAAATTGAACTTTTTAGTGATTTAACATGAACTGATGACGTTTTCGTCATGTTAACTAATTAAACGCACGCTTTAAGATAGTTTTTTTAGTGTTTATTGGAAAAGGGACTTAATTGGCCCACGCAAATTGCAGATATATCCTTAAAATGTTTTATGAAGAAATTTCTCTTAAAATTCTGTTGGGGAGACCCGCACTCAGAATTTGGTTTAAAAGAACTATTACACTACTTTTTGAGTATTAGTCAATACAGTGTTGGCGAAAAAATTTTAATTTTTAAACGGTTATACAATTTGGATGTACCCACACAGTAACAAACGCGTTGGGGGTTTTACTATACTAACCTAATAGAATCGATCGGTATAAGAATTATACACCCCCAAGTCCATGACCCTCATTTTGTTCCATAATGTTATCTATTTAGTGTACACAAAATTATTCACATATGGAATTCTAATTTTATCGTATATCATAAATCATTTTGTTAATTTCCTAGTGGGTCGTTTTTGGTGAAAAGTGAAATCATTAAACATATATGGATCAAGTTACAGAAAATAATAATTTTTATCAAGTTGAACATTTTTTTTATCCATTTAAAGGCTTTACAATCTTGAAGTCATAATTTAAATTAAGTTACATGGGTTATTTTTGTCCCCTGGTCAAAAAGTGTTAAAGATGAATTGAAGAAAAGTAAATATGATTATTGTCTTTCAAATGTAAGGGATATTTTTCCGGAAATTAAAAAAAGTGTTATTCTGTAAATTTCCTAGTGGGCCTATTTTGGCCAAAAGTGTAAAAATTAACCCTATATGAATCAAGTTACATAAAATAATTGTTTTTATCAAGTGGAGTTTCTTTTTATCAATTTAAAAGCTTTACAATCTGGTAGTCATAATTAAGTTTCATGGGTCTTTTTTGTCCCCAGGCCACTAAAGTTAAAGTTTTTTTTCAAATAACAGTAAAGATACTTATAGTCTTTATAAATTGAAGTGTTATTTTCCGAAAATTATGCAAACTTTAATGACAACATTAAAATTTTGTTTAATTTTTGACAAAATAAGCTATTTTCATAAAATGTTCTTAAAAGAAATCACTCACTCCAAATACAAACTCGAATTATAATTTTTACAATTTTTTTTTTTTTCTTTAATAACAACTATTATATAACAAATATTATATTATAAAAATAGCAATCGACATCTGCAAATTAGACATTTAAAAAAAATCTTTAAAATAAATTTTTAAAAAATACGTCTTTGCATTTTTTTCAAATTCGTGGGTCATTTTGGATTATTAGCGTGTATTGCAGAAAATTAAAAATTTACCTTTTTTTACAAAATAAGCTTTGAAATGAACTAAGATTTATAGAAATAATTTAATTTTGCTAGAAACGTCGAACTTTCAGCCAAGATATAAAGCGAACTACACCGAGTTTCAGAAAACTTAATACACCACATTTATCATAGAACGTTGAAATTCGATGTGCTGTTTAATTTCAATCCCAACACAGCCATACACTAAAATCGAATTGAAATTTTTGAGAATGACTCTGAAAAAAAAAGTACCTGTTACTCAAAAGAAATTCCATTTAATAAAAGCTTATCTTTTAAATAACTCCCTTTTCACATAGAATATGACCAATAAATTTATACAACTTAAAAGTTATTATATTTAATGTTAAAACCTCTAGATTGGTATCACTACTTAATGCAAGTTTACATCATTAACAAAAAGAGAAACTGAGAAATTTTGCAGGATTTAAAAAATATAATTTGCAGAAATGTTTGCATGACTAGCAGCATTAAAGAGAGCTTTTGGTATAAAAAGAAGCCGCTTACAGAAATTTCTTTCAGTATATTAAGGACAGTAACTGTGAGTGGTTGTTAAGTAACAAAATAAAAAAAAAGTTAAATAAAATAACGGTAAATTTGAGTTAAAAATACATAAAAGGATTTAACTATTTCAGAGAGAGAGAGAAAGTGTTTAAATTAGAGAGTGTGTAAACAAAAATAGACCAAAAAAGCCGGTAATAACAAAAGAAAATGCACTTCAAAAAGTAGAACATTAAAAAAGAAAGGGCAAACAAACATTTTTCATAAATACTTTCTTATTTAAAAAGGGACACAATTAAAAATATTTAACTCAAAATCCTAAACTCGAATTATACACAAAATGAGTACTACTCATGTATATTTTGCCGATATGCCTTTGGCAACTGTAAACCGAGAAGGACGTTCTACTTTAGACTCTTTAAATGATGACGCAATGTTTCGTCAATGCAGTGCCAAAGATTGTCGCAGTGTATCACCCAATAGTAGTAATTCGCCAATACCTCGTTATGAACGCAATATGGGTTTCTTTCGTCAACTGAGTCGACGTTTTGGTTTGAGGTCAAATGATGACCTAGTTTTTGCTGGCAGCAATGAGGATGACAATCAAAGTTCATCGACCGATTCATGTTCTTCCCATATAAATGCAGCTGGCAAAGAAAAAAGTAACCAGCCACTCTCTTCGACAGCGGTAGTAGCTGGATATATTTCATGTGCATCTAGTGAAACTAGCAGTACAGTTGATATAGATGAACAACGGCAACAGCAACATCATATAGACGTTGCTGATGATAATGATGTAGAAAATAATGTGGAACATGATGATGATGATGATGCAGGTCATGTTGTTGATGATGTAACCAATACATACAATAAAGACCGTAAATCTTTTACACGTTCTAGTTTTTCGCGCCTACAACGCCGTTCTACTTCTTCCATACGACGAGCCTTTGAAGCATTTTCTCTTTCATCACGTTCTTTATCATGCAGTGGTGCCCCACCGCCACCCATTTTACCAACGTCATCGGCATTGTCTACTAAAAATGACACACCCATCAAATCAGCTTTAAAATCTTCCTCTAACCTAGAACTTAATAAAAAATCAAAATCTTTAGTACAACATTCCACTTCTTGTTCTTCATCATCCTGTAAATCTTCATCATCTTCGTCGTCGTCGTCGAAAAACAAAACAAAAGCACCGCCACAGCGAATACTACGTCAGCCAGTCTCATATACATATCTGAAGGGCATTTCAGGTTTACCAACCCAGAGGGTGCCACGAAGTTCGGTATGTTGTCAGTATGCCAGACGTTAAGTTGATAAAAAAAAAAAATCCAGAGGCGATTGTATCAAGGATGCAATAAAAAGTTTAAAGTTCATATTTACATACATACAACGTTATATTTATATAAAGTACGAGAATACATAACTATAGCTCTTCCTCGTGTTACACTCCTCGTCGGAATAGCATTTAATCAAAAAGTGACAACACCAAAACTGTCTTTCCTAATTATGTATTTAAGTTTTCATAGAACAATTTTGCGATAAAAATTAAAATATTTGAATTTGCAAAAATTTTAATTTTTCAATTTTCTCGAAAACTATGCGAGATACGAAAAAACAACTTATGTTTTCGTTGCGCGATATTTACTTTAACCCTTCGACGGCAAGTGGTTGATATATGTCCCGTTAGCTCAAAATACAATATTAAAATTCAGATAAAATCTTAACCCGTTCAGGAGCGATAGTCCATTAATGTTTTAGCGTTAGTACTATATTTCCCCGATAAGGGGAGCAGTAAAGCGCCAAAAGCAGCACAAAATTTTATTTTTAGTCATAGGCCGAAGTCTGTAGGAGATTCTGTCAAAAATCGTTCAGAGGTTTAATTTCGGACCTCAAAGGGTTAAGCCTTTTTCTCAAAATCGAGGACCATTGTGCATTAATGTGGGTCGAAACACAACAATTTTTTTAGTTTCCCACTAAAAATTAACTTTGACATTTTTTATGAAGATTCCCTAAATACTTCAGTTTTAGCAACAACCGTTTGTGAGTGAGCTGGACCATTTTGACAAAAAATCTATGTTTTTTAGATGCAGCTTCAAAATAGCCCTCATTTCATACCCCTTTTGTATACAGTTTCTTGGAACGAAAAAAAAATATATATTGAAAAAGCTAATAAGTACCCTTTTTTTGAAATGGTTTATTCTTGAAATAAGTGTATTATTATTAAAAATTCCCATTGGGTTAAAAAATATTTTAACCCTAAGTAAAAAAAGTATAAGTTGTTGTATTTTAACCCTAAAATACAACAACTTATTATAGCCAATATATGAGCTATTAATATTTTTGTAATTCTTTGGTAAAGCTTTTCAACTAAATAAAAGTTTTTTTAAGACTACACTCACAATATTTTTCTACTACTGAATATACACATTGAATTAATGGAAAATCAGTTAAAAAAGGACTACTTACTTTTCGTTTAAAACAATTGTATTTTTTAGTTTATTTTCAACTGTTAAAAAATTAATTGAAAAAATTGGTAAAAACAATAGATTGTTTTCATTTACTTCAATACTCTATATAATATAACAACTTTTTGTTTTAAATAGAAAATTTTAACTGAATATTTTAACTAATAATTTATTTTCACTTGTTGAAAAATTCATGGACAAAATCGATAAAAACAATAGATTATTTTCGTTTATTTTAATACTCAATATAATATAACAACTTTTTGTTTTATATAGAAAATTTTAACTGAGTATTTAAACTATTACCGAAAGTTCGTTTTTTTATGTTTATTGAATAACAGATAGAAAGTTAAAAAATATATTTCTTTGTTAATTTAACTGTTTATTACATTGAAACAACTTTAACGATTAACTTTTTAAATAACGGTTGAAATTTTATGGAAAAGTTCTTGTAAGTGTATTTATTCAACTTTTAAGTATGAAATATTTTGGTTTATGACTTTTTTTATGAAAATATTGGTTCCATATTCATTGGCAAAGTCGAAAGTTTAAGTTATATTAGGTTCCAAAAAAGTAAATATTCCATTTAATACAAAATTGATAAAAAAAAACAAATTTTCGTAAAAATGTTTCATAGTTTTGAATTCCAATGTTTTTTTTTTAACATGTTCCCATCTCTAGTACATTTTTGCAGATAAATTTAAAGGTACTTAAACAAGCTTACCTATAATGCCCATTACCGGCTCCGAAACGTACTTTCTTATTTAATCGTACAAAGCATCTGCGAGTTTGAATATCTGCCCACTTTAAAATTGGAGCAACAAAAGACAAAAACAAAAGCGCCAAAAAAAATAGCAACATAACTCCACTTAACTCATCATGGATCTTTTAGTGGATGCACAGTTTAGCAGTAACTTCGGTTAATTTTATTACTGCAAAAAACTCAATATTTTCGATAACCCATGTCTTTTTACAGCTATACGATTACAACGTAAATTTTTAACTTCTATTTATTAATTGCATGTTTTCTCTGTTTTTTCGTGTCTCGCTTGGTTTTCTAGAACATTGGAAAATTTTAATTTTTGCAAATTAAAAACTGATTTTGGCTAAAAATGCTCCCTCGAAGATTTTGATTTTTATCGCAAAATTGTTTTGAGAAAACCCAAATACACAATTAAGAGAAATCTTTCATTGACGAGGCGTGGTTAATGTTACCCAAAAATAATATGAATATTACACGACATTGTTGTTACAGTTTTCAAATCCATTTTAATAATTTTTTTTATTTTTTTTATAAATTTCATTAAAAAAAACCATCATTTACAAAACTGTGATATTTAAAACATTACGATAACAAAAAATAAATAAAAACAAATATATTCATATCGGTAATTTTGACTATAATTGGACCATATTTAAATTATGTACACTCATTTTCATTATAATTATTTTCCGATTTAAAAACTGTAACAACAATAATAAACTTAATTTTACTTAATATTTTTTTTTTTTAATAAGAAATGAAATATTTAACAACATATAAATAAGATTTTGCACTTTGCTTACAAATATATATTTAATATATAAGCTTCTAATCCAAAAAAAAATAATAATGAAACTTTAAATTTGTGAACAGGGTAAAAACATGTCAACTCAATCAAAAATATGGCATTTTCGGATCGACCTACCTCCGATTTCAATGAAATTTACCATAACTGTCATACTTAACAAGAACATAAATTTCAGGCTACGGACCCTTTCGGGTTTCGAAGTATGACTCATGAAAATTTGCAAAAAAAAAAAAAACGTTAAAAAATTTACTCAAGTATTCTTACTGGTTTTGAAGCTGTCAAAGATAAAGAATTTGAGTTGCGATATGCATATCACATATGCATATCTTCGTGGAAGGGTCAAAGGTAATTTATTGGGGTCTTGAGTTCAAATGTTTACATCTCGAAATGCTCATTACTGAACTCTACTCTACATTTGTATGAAAAATTCAGGGTGGTATCTCGATTGGTCTCTGAGTTATGGTTACGATATATTTTTTAAGAACTAAGGAGTGAGATCGAATAAATCCTAACACAGATTATCACCTCTAACTTTTTTTATGTTTAAAAGTGAACTTTTTTTTTTTGAATCAAGTTATCTTTTAAGAAGTCGCCAGATAATGTGTTTAAATTGTTAGCGAAATCGGATCATTACTTTGTTTACAAATAGAAGCTGAACAAAAAGTGAGTAAAGGAGCTTTTTTTGCCAGTTTTAGTGCCCTAATTGATAGGAGCAGACCATTTCCAAGAAAATAATGAACAGTATTAAGAACCTGCTGTGTAGCCGTCATCAATAATTTAAAAAGAATCTTAATATAAATTATTTTTTCTGAGTTCTGAACAATTAAGCATATTTTTTCTACGAAATTTAAGTTTTTTTTTTGTAAAAATGCTACTTTTTTTGTTTTCACTTTTTGTTCAAAGTCCATTTGTAAACAAAGTAATGATCCGATTTCGCTAATAATTTATACACATTATCTGGCGACTTTTAAAAAGATAACTTGATACAAAAAAAAGTTCACTTTTAAACATAAAAAAAAATATAAATTATAATCTGTGTTAGGATTTATTCGATCTCACTCTTTAAACAAAAATTCTCATTTTTAGATATGGAATTTAAATTCGAGACTATCAAAAATGACCTTTAACCCTTCCATGAAGAAAATTAATACACATATAATTGTAAATAGTATATTTTAATCTAAAAAAATAAGGCAAAATTTTGCATCTTGTATAGTTTAAAAGTTATAACTAGGCAATTTTGCAACGATACTTTAGTAAAATTTTACAGTTTTTGGCAATTTTCATGACGTCTTATTTCGGAAACTGCAATTTATGTTTCGGAGTCTGCAATTTATTTTTCGTTGACTTCTTGTCGAGTATGACAGTTATGGTGATTTTCATTGAAATCGGAGCTGGTCGTTCCAAATGTTGATTGAGTTGACATATTTTCACTCAACAGTCCTTATTATATAAAACATGATTTATTAGAAAAAAAAGACTGTTAAATTGAAACAATTTAAAAAAAAGAAAAGCATAAATCTTTATAAATTGAAATCATAATTTAACCTTATCTTTCAAATAATTTTAATAATTTTTTTAATTTTTTTTTTAAAAACTCTTAAAACACCAAAATAAATTGAAATTTATAACAAAGCACTTTATTTACATTTTTTTTTTTTTGAAACTCTGTATTGACGCTTTATCATTTTAAGAGCATTTAACGAAAAGTTTTCAAGTTTAATGAATTTTTCAGAAACAATCGGAAAATTTTCTGAATTCGGTCAAGTTGGTTTTATAATTTTAAAGCATTAAATATTTAATACAGATTTTTTTAATATTTTTTTGTTTCATTACTTACCTTAATAATAATAATATAACTTTTATTGTGAAATAAACGCCAAAATATAATATTTAATAATTATTATTTTACAAATAAAACGTAATTTTAATAAGACATTAACAATACTCTCAAAATTACAAGTTATACAACAACTTTATATAAAAAAAACTAAATATAAATTCATGCTAATTTATAATTTATAATGTAAATGCAACAAAATTATAATATATTCGCCCCTGTCGAAGTCTGTTTCAATACACCAGTTTTTCAGTAACTTTACAATTTAAATAAAAATCTTAAAAGGACAATGCACATATGAGGCTTTCCGAGTCAGCTATCCAACTAGAATAAGATATATCGTATAAATCATAGACCAATTACCACACACAGAGAAAAGTTTAGCTATTTGCCAACTGAAATTAAGTTACTAGAACTCAAATTCGGTTATTACGAATTTCAGTCGTTTGGTACAACTGACCATTAGCTTTTACAAAAAAGTTCGGTGAATTCAACTGAATTCTAGTTCCAATACAAAAAATATTTTGAAATCTAATGTAAATATCGTTGTACTAACTGAATTTGTAAGTTATTAACATTAATATAAACTTTTCGATTCGGTTGGGTAACGTCCTGTGTGCAAGGACGCTACCCAAAACAATAACTTTTCAAAATAGGGAAACATGGACATGGTCGACCTTTATATTCAGTACACCATTTGATTCACTTAATCTTACCAAATGTCCTTAGAATTTTATTAAAGGTTACATATTAGGCTTAAAATTTATATACAATTTAAGTTGATGCAATAATAACGCAAAATATTCAAAACTGTTTAAACATTTTTCAAACAAAAATATTTTAGTGTCAATTCGTAAATATTATTGTTCTGTATTGTGTCAAAATTGTCAAAAAAAAAAACTTATGTATCAAACCTTGTATAATTAAATCATGGTATAAATGTCAAACTTACATAATTAATTGTACTATTTAATACAAAAAAAAATTAAACAACTTTTACAATTTTTCCAAAAATTTGACGAAATAGGCGTGGTTAAATATTGACAAATTGCGATAATTTTTAGTATAATAAATTTTGAAAATTCTAGAAATTTAACTATGTATATCATTAGATTTGTTATCTACATTTTAATAAAAATAAAATTTTTAAAAAAATATATAAATCGGACAAATTATTTTTTTTTTTTTTTTATTTCTTTTATTTCTAAAAAAAAACGTCTGACCATCACATCTATATAATTAAGGCATGCTGATATCAATAGTAAAGTCCGTTTTCGAGTCAATGGAATAGTTTTCTTCCAAATTTGCTTACTTACATATGTATAAACCATATTTAAAAAAAATTGTTATTAAAAAAAATTTAAAATAAACATATTAAAGGCATTTTAGAAATCGCTGTCGGTGCGCAAGGTTTTTTTACCAAATTGAACTGAAATAGTTTTTTTTATCATTAATACAATATTTGCCATTAGAAAACCTCTGGGGTGAATGTTGTCCAAAAAAAGTTATCACCCTAATGAGCAATAAATAATTTATATAATAAAATTACTCATACGTCTACGTAGATTTTATTGAATTGTATAGTAAGGACCGATATTTAACGAGTTTCAAAATTATTCCGAGTTACACGATGAAACTTTCAGGATCGATAAAAAAAGCATTTATACTTTTTTATAAATAAAAAAAAATGTTAATAAAATATAGTTGACCTTTACACACAGAAAAAGTTTTGTAGTTGCAATTGGAATTTTTGTCAACCGAGTTTTTGTAGTTCCACGTACTACCACTATAATTTAATTTTAATACTATACTCGAATAAAAAAATGTATATTGAGCTTTATGTAGTCATATCAATTTCCATGTGACGCTTTATTAAATTTAATCCGAAATATGGGCCCACATATTTGTATGGGCTTATATCTAATCTGGTGCAACTAGATAAATTTGGGCGTTATGGTGTAATGGTTAGCGCTTTGGACTGTTACACAGATGGTCCCGGGTTCGATTCCCGGTGACGACAACATCAATTTAGAAAAATAATATGTATGACTTTTCTATCACTTATATGTATCGCTGCGCCCACCTTCGGTGTTCCCATAGCACTTAACCCCACCGAAGTAAAATAATGAATCAGGGCTATGAAACAAAAAGCTTCAACAAATTCGCCAACTCTAAATCAGGTGGCTAGCAACAACTGTTCTAAGACTTATCTGCTCGCGCAATTACAGTGTTGCCATGTTTGACCTTTCATCTCTCCACTATCCCCTTTCCGAAGAAAGCAACACATAAAATAATATGAAGAATTTCCTGAGCGTTGCTTCTCTTTTTGAAAAAAAAAAAAATATCCAAAGTTCATTAAGCTTTGCCGGTCCGGATCGAGATACCTCCCTTGTTAGTTTCTCGTAATATTATTTCATATTTGTTCAACTAGCATATAGACTAAAGAGGACCAAGCTGCTCAAGAACTCTTAAAAGTTCTCTTAAATTTCATCTGCAAACTTGGATTAAGAGATACATGTTTTATAAATACGTATTTTTTAATAGAAATAATTAAAATTTTTGGGTTAATTGTGCAAAAAGGGTACAGTGAATATATTAAACAACATTAAATATTAAACAATATAATCAAAATTGCTTAAAAACATGAAAACAATTAATTTAAAAAAATTAAAGTTCCTATTTTTAAATTTTTTGTACATATTTCAAGATGATACATGGATATTATAGGCGCCTAAAGCACTATTTTTCAGTGCTTGAAGTTCCTGTCCCTGCTGATGACATATACTGCAACTTTCAACTGATAACAGACACACATTTTTATTAATAAATGACACATAAAGCTAAATTTACAATCGGAAATGTTGATAACCTCAAATCGCTTGCGCTGGAAGGGTACTTTTTTAGCGAGCTCAAATTGTTTGCATATATATTTCGAATTTTATGCAAATTTTCGGGCCTGGTTCCATTTTAAACTTCAAAAATAAATAGAAAGTGAAGCACATTATTGTCTATCTTAGATATTTTTGTAATTTTTGTATAATTGTATTAAATGTATCATAGTCGATAGAAAAACATCTAACCTTTTTGAATAAATAAAAAAAAAAAAATCGTAAAAAATTTCGTCCGCTTTTTAGAAAAACTGAGTTTTGTATTAATGTAAAAAAATTGGAATTGTAAAGCCCCATATTCCATTCTCCTAGAATTATATCATTCATGCAGACAGACAAATACTAGCACGTTCAGACATATTATAGGGCCTAAAAAAATATATAAATATATGACCAGCCGCGTTTATACAATTTTGATTTTGCCATTTTATATCGATAATTAAATATAAAATTTAAAATAGTATTCAAACACTCCAAATACACACTACCAAAGAAATACAATAATTATTACAAAACCAAAAAAAAAAATTACACTAAGCAATATGTGTTATTGAAAAGCATCCAATAAATATTTATTATTATAAAAATATTACAAGCATTTATTAATTATAACTAAAGAATTTCCAACAAATACAAGCATTTATTATACATTCATATTAACAACAAATTTACTTGCATTCTCATACGCCTATAAGAAAAAATGCAAACAAATTATTGAAAAATAATAAAATAAAATTATGTGAAAAATTTAAATATCGAGTTTTATTTTAACCTTATGATGCTTTGGTTCCAGCAATGAAATTTTATGACACAAACAAAGGTTTTTAGTAGAATCTGAACCAGAGAACGGTTTGAGTGCCCTATTTCATGCTTTTGAATGCAATCACAAAAAATGAGTACATTGTTGTCACCTCACATCATTTCAATAAAGCAACAATCGACAGAATTGAGAAAAATAAGTGAAACGAAAACCATGCACTGCATTGCTTATCTAGTGTTAACCTCACTTAACACTCACGAAAACTACGAATACACAACGATTGGTTTGAATGTTCTCAATGTTAAATGAATAAAACGTTAACAAATTTTTTTGTTAAACATATTGCTATATTAAGAAAATTGAAAAATTTTATACATATTTAATGTTTAATAAAACTAAAAAAAAATTATTATTACTGCTACAAGTCAACGAATACTACGCGAATGTTGTGATTGATTTCATGTTATTCATGTGTCATCATTTCATTTCATTGCTTGCCATGTAACGGCATTATAAAAATGAATGTTAAAAAGTCATTCAACAAAAACAATAAATGGAATAAACAGCAACAGCAGTCTGATTCAGAAAAAAATTGAAAATTTACAATGTAGTTATGATTTTTAGAAAATGCACTCATTCTTCTCTACCACTCCTTTCACAACAGCATAAGCTGTTGTTGTTTAATAAAAGCAATGCAAAAGCAATGAATGTATGAATGGACAACAAAAAAGAATAGTCTCATTCTGTTCTCTGATGTGAAAATATCACAAAAAAAATCAAATATTAAAGATGACAAAGTGTGCGTGGTTAAATATTTATAAATTTTGCAAACGTTTTTAGTATATTTCTTTTATAGTGAAATATGCAAAATCGTTGAAATTTCTGAAGAATTTGAACTTGACTTAGTTTTAGAGAAAATATTAGATAAATATAATCCATCTTAAATATTCTAAAACATGTTATGTAGAACCACACGCCGTATGATGAATAATATTATATGTATTTATTCATTATACGCCGTGTGGTTCTACCTAGCTTGTTTTACAATCTGTGTTACCAGATCTAGCAAAATATTGCATCTAAATCAAAGTCAAAAAAATACTAAAAAAAATTAAAATGCTAAAAAATAATGCTAAAATTTTAAACATGTTTTTTTAATTAGTATGTATTAATAATGTGTTTATTTTTCAAAATTTTAACTTTCGTTAACACATATATTTTTTCTTTCCTTTAATTAAAACAAAATTGATTCAAAAACAACAAAAAATATTTTATTTACTAGAAAACTAGGAACATAAAGAGTCTTAAACTAAATTCAGCCTTTATATATACATATACATACATACATAAAACGATTTAAAATAAAATAACCGTTAAATTCAATATATCACTTATGTACATTAGGGCGGCCCTTCGTTATATGGGCCAAAAAAAAAATGTTCAAATTTTAGGTCTCACCCCCCAGAAATACGCGAATGGCCAAAAAAGTGATAAATACGAAGTTCTGGGCGAATCGAAAAATGTTTAGAGGTCGCTCAAAGCGATTGAAATTGCAAATGCTTTTATATGGGGAAAAAATTACTTTTTTCGAGACTTATGTAAATTTTTCAATTATGGGAAAAATTTTTATTCTACATGTTAAATTATTTGATATAAAGAGATAATTATCTATTTAAAAAGGTATACAAATTCAAATTCGGTATAGAACCAGCCCAGTAATAAATAATGCCCCAGACCAAAAAAGGTTAAATTATTACTTCATTGAGAAATTTGACCACACGTCATAAATATTTTTGAAACCGATTACTAAATTATAATTTTTTTATTTAAAAGACTCAAGGCTATGAGATATGGAACAAGATTTTTTTATTGGATGTCGTAAACCTGTCGTAAGATGACGTCATACGCGGACAAAATTTTTGGGACGTTTTTGAAATCTCTAATCTCTAATTTCAAATTTCAAAATTTTTTCTTCAACGAAACCGAAAAAATTGAGGTTTGGAGTCCAGTAGCTTGTTGAGAACACCTTAGAGAATGAAAAAACAAAATTTAAAAATATCCACTGGCACACTTGGGTAGGGCAACGATTTGATTTTTGCGGATTTCGAGGAAATTGCGTTTTTTGGTGATAACACGGCTTATTTGCTGACATAAAATATTTAAAATTAAAAATTAGCTACTTCTGTAATGTTAGTTGTTTTTTTTTTATCATCGCTACCCAAGGTTGACAAAAAAAAATTTTGGACATCATTAACCCATGTGGACCTGGTGCCCAAAATGACCCCAGATTTTTTTTTTTTTAATTTACAAAAGAAGTCAATTTTTTGCTTACTACCAATTAATTTTAGGAAATGTGATTTAAAATATAAAAACATAATGTTTGAAGTTACTTAAGTTATTAAGGGACATTTCATAATAGTATAAATTCAATTGTTTATGGTTTTCTTTAAAACAAATATTTTTTAAATTTTTTGCTTACTTTTTTAAATTATTATTTATGCACACCAAAAGCACTTATTACACTCCTAAAATTAAGGCCAAAAACTTATGGAATAATAACTAAAACTGTTTATTGGTTTATAAAAACCTAAATGGTAAAATAGCAAAAAATAATCGAACCAAAATGCATAATATTTTTAATATCATTATAAAAAAGGTAAACATTTAGATTTTTATGTTAAAATACATTTTTTTTTACAAAAATCTCAGTTTAACGTTGAAACACTAGCCGTTTTACTTATTTGTCTACCAGTTTTTTTTTTTTTTTGTGAGTGTAATTCGCTTAATTTTTATTTTTTTTACTTAATAATACAAACATTTATTTTTTTGGAAATATAATATTCTATTATTAATATTTTATTTAACTAATGAGCCTTGTCATGCCCAAAAACAACATTTTCCTCGAAATCCGCAATAATCGAATCGACAAGGTAAGGGTTAACGTTAATTATTTCGTTCAAAAATTTTACCATAGTAACTTCAAACATTATGTTATAATATTTCAAATCACATTTCCTAAGTCCCGAAAAAAGTAATTTTTTCCCCATATAAACGCATTTGCAATTTTCAATCGCTTTGAGCGACCTCTAAACATTCTTCGATTGGCCCAAAACTTCGTATTTATCACTTTTTTGGCCATTCGCATATTTCTGGGGGGTGAGTCCTTAAGATTTAACACTTTTTTTTAAGGGCCACCCTAATGTACATATATGTATATTTTTAAAAAATAAAATAAATTCAATCATAAATGACTATTCAATAGTATTTACGTTTATAAAAAAAAAAAATGTTTAAAAATTATGAGATTTAATTATAAATTAAACACTTCATCAAATGAGTATTCTTCCTCAACTTCCAAAGAATCGGTCGAAATATTATTGTAATATATGTCTTTATTACATTTTATTATGAGATTATTCGTTACTTTAAAGTTTTGGCAACATGTATTCAACCTTTTTAAACCGCATCTAATATAAAGAAGCGAATTCGTAGTGTTCAATATTATTCTATTTCTTATTTTCGTTTTTATAAGGTTCATTCCACTAAAACCGTGTTCAACTTCCGCGTTTCTAAATGGTAAAACCAAAAACTTTATTATAAAGGAAGCTAATTGATTGAAAGGATTTTCATTTAATGCGTTTTTATACTGGTATACATTTTTCAATACATTTATACATTTATCATTTTATCCATACATTTATACATTTATTAATATGGTACCTTAGAACGTTTAAGCACTGTGCTGCCATATTTTATTTTTCAATAACTATTCAGATGGTTGTCATAGCTATATTTAAATGAACGAATGCGTAGTGTAAAATTATAGCATTTTGAGTTTTAAAATAAAATAAATATATTTGAAATTTATTAAATAAAAAAGCTAAAAATGCTAAGTGATTAATACAAAAAATGCTTAAAAAAATGCTAAATGCTAAATGAAAAATTTGCGGCTAAATAAAAAAAAGCTAATTCTAGCTGCAAAAATGCTAAAATGGTCACACTGTTTACAATATTTTATTATTTATTTTTTATTTATTTATTTCATTCATTTGCAATACAATAAGCCTTAAAGGCCAAAGACGTATTGCTAGTGTGCTACATAAATTCAAGAATATATTTACAAATAGCTTAGATTAAATTCAATAAACAGTATATATATATATAAAAAAAAATACGAAAATATCCTTAGAACAGGATAGCAATAGCTATAAAATTGTACACTTTATTTTTGGATATGGTTCAGCTGTTTCAACATAACTAGGAAAATGTAAAAAGTCCATACTGGAGAAAGCCTGACCTTAAACAATTTAAAAACACTCATTCATACAGTGTCCCCGAAATGTGACAAAAGTTTGTTCCTAAAAACATTATACGATAATGTAAAAGTACGTAAATTCAAAGGCAAAAAATTCCAGCTTCTAGCTGTTCTAATAAGTAAAGATCGTTCAAAGATTGTATAGTTTATAAGTGGTTCAACTATCTGAGGGTTTCTCTCAGACCTAGAAAATATAAATTGAGAACGTAAGTAATTGGGTACACCAGATCTAATGACCTTATAAAAGAACAATAAATTGCGAAGTTCTATATACTGTGTTAGGGGGCAACCAAGAAAGTTAATAACTGCACTAGATACGTGATCACGAAATCTAATTCCATATACAAACCGCACAATTCTTTTCACAATTAGCTCAAGCCGCACTATATTATACCCAAAAGTACCAGAATCAACCTCAAGGCAGTAATTAACATGCGACATCAACAAGGTGTGAGCAAGAATATATTTCACCCTTACAGGCAAATACAAGCAACAATTGTAAAGTTTTCTGAGTCCCAAAGTTACCCTAGATGAAACAACATCAATTTGTTCACTAAAATTTAGATATTGGTCAATTACAACACCCAAACATTTAAGCGATTCAACATATTCTATATCGGTTCCACAAATTCCTATCCGAGGGTAAGCAATTCTGCGATAACCCGTTCGAAACATTATTGCCTTTGTCTTAGTAGCATTTATCGAAAAATCGTTTAATATTATCCAATCATGCAGTCTATCCATTGTAAAATTCACAACCGTCTCCAAAACAGCAGGGAAATCCCTGCAATTGCCAAATAATAGCTGAATGTCATCAGCAAAAATAAACGGTTTTACCAAGTGCAAATCCAAAGAATCATCACAATCATTTAAATACAGCAAAAACAAAGACAGAGGCGATACCAGAAAAGACAGAGGCGATACTAGAATTAATACCACGCACACTTACAAATTGTGATCTTCCTTGCAAATAAGAGTATATTAACCTACAAGCCATAACTGAAAAGCCAAATTGCTGTTTCAGTTTACCAATAAGAATGTTACGATTAAGGCGGTCAAAAGCCTTTGCAAGATCCAGAGATACCAATATGCAATCCCTATTTTCATTTAAATGTTTTCTAACAGTCTCGGTAATACCCAAAAGCATAGACGAAGTGTTGTAATTTTCCCTATATGCATATTGTACGTCCCTGATAAGATTATTTTCCGCAACATAATCTAAGATTTGGAGTTTTAAAATGTGCTCCATTATCTTAGAAAGAGCAGGAAGAATACTAATAGGTCGAAAATCAGTTTCAGAACCCTTCTTCGGTATAGGAACTACGCGGGCAAGCTTCCATTTATCAGGATATGAAGAGGTGGTTATTATCATATTAAACAAATGTAAAAGTGGTTTCAAGATATATGGAAAAACCAGTTTTATAAATTTAATTGGGAATCCGTCAATCCCCATAGCGTTTGACTTAACTTTCAACAAGGCATTCCACAAATCCTCACCGCTTATGTTCATAAAAGAAAACCCTTCAATATCCCCGTTAAAAGATTCAAAATCGAACGTACTATTGCGCAAATTACCGTTATCAAAAATAAATGAGTTTTTCAAAGTATTAACGTCTAAGTTCGAAAGACGTAAATCATCTGTAACAGATGACCCTGAGCCATTTAATATCCTAAACATTTTCCTATTTCCAGCATTATCAAACATTTTCGTATGATATTGTCTTCGAAACTTTCGAATTAGAGACTTTAGTTTGTTCCTTAATTTACAAAAAACTTTGCGATTCTGATCATTCTTATCAGCCTGAAAAGTTGCGTAAGTACAATCTCTAAGATATCTAGTATCAATAATTTCCCTTTCATTCATCCATGGATCTTTTTTATTCCTAGGCTTGAATCTAACTAGTGGCACAAAAGCAAACAATTCAGTTAGAAGAGTGTTCAAAATAGCAAGCTTATCGTTAACGCAGTTATTACTATAAAACAAAGAGAAGTCAAATTGATCTACGTGAGATCTAACAATGTCCTTATCAACATTTCCAAAATCCCTGTATTCGATGTATTCCTCATCACTTAAAGCCACGAACGGCAAAGACATATAAATTAATGCATGATGAGAGTGAAGAAACGGTAGTTGACCCTGACCTGACATATGAATACCAGATGAAGCACTTACAAGAAATAAGTCAATTAATGATGTAGTGTTACGACCAACATCCCAATGTGTTGGCAATGAATTATTCACATAGGATTGACTTAGTCTATTGCACAAAGATCTCAGTTCGGATGCTCTATTAGAGTTGAATAAATTACAATTAAAATCCCCCATTACAATCACATTATCATACTGTGTAAAAATCTCACCCAATAACTCCACCATTATGTCCAAGTCACCCGAGGGAAGATATACTACACCCACCAATATTGTGGTATTACGGCATAGAACTTCAATTAAGACCGATTCACAAATATTATAATTACGAGAGAAAAATACCTTTTTGTATCTTATGCCTTTGGCAACTAAAATGCCAACACCACCAGCTCTACATGTAGGAGGGCGATCAATTCTACATAGTGAATAGCCAGGTATCTGGACAGACGCATCAGACATAGCCGGCTTAAGCCATGTTTCTGAGAGGCCCATGGCTTAAGCCGGCTATGGACAATAAACACACGACCACAGCCAATTTGTTTCAGCCAAATTTTTAACGAATTTCATTCGAGTATGGCAATGACTTTTCGAGATCAGCTCTAGTTTAGGAGATATTTAACAAAAAGATGAAATTTTGGTTTTTAAGGTACAATATTTCAACATAGAAATTTATCAGAACAATTATCATTATAATCGACTACGAATTTATACCAGACATAAATTTTGTTGTGCTTTTGTTGTTTATATTTCAAATAGTTTTAGAGTTATAGTCTTTCAAAGTTAAAAAATTATGTAATTTTTCTAAAACTGCACAATTTGAAGCTCAGTAACAGTTTGTTTAAGCATGATACAAATTCTATACAATGTAGAAAACCGTGGCCCTTAATTGGGATCGATATTTCTAGCGGCTTTCTAGAAATAAAAAAAAGTATGGGGTACGTACAGAGCTGCATAATGGCTTGCAATTTGTGTGCATATCTTAACTTTCAAAAGTCGTACGGCGCAATATGGAGGTAATGACGGTTTAGCCAATGTGAAGCTGCGAGTTGAGATACTACTTTCAGAGACGGTTAAAAATATATTAAGGAGTGACGGAATCGGCTTGAAAATTTGCATGCGGGGGGTTTTGGGGTGGCTGAGCTCGAAGATTTTTAAAACTAAAAATAGCAGATTCAATATAATGGATAATTTTAAAAAGTTTCCGAATTTTAAAAAGTTTTGGATTTTCGAATTTCTCAGTGTCGGATTTAATATTTTTAAAAGTCATCGGATTCGTATCAAATATTTTTTCCAAATATTTAAGGGGTCGCAGATTGCGAATCTGAAAACAGAATTACGAATCTGAAAAATTCAATATGGCGGATTTTTTTTTTTTTTTTTGGAAAAGTAATTGTTTTTGTATCATATATTTGCTTGGACAGTTTCGGGGGTCGATGAGTACGAATCTGAAATCTGGGTATCAATTATGTATCTTTTTTAAGACACACGACAATGAAATGACACCTAAATCATTCTCGTTTTAATAGCGTAAATGTAACACTTTTTGTTGCATCGGTTTCATAACACATTTGTAAGCCATAAGATGAGTAAACAAAATTAGTTCAATCCCCGAAAAGATAATGATTTAGGTGTCATTTCATTGTCGTGTGTCGTAAAAAAGATACATAATTGATACGCAGATTTGTAATATTCAAAATGGCGGATCCAATATGGCGCATATGTTTTTTTCAGAAAATCATCGTTTTATATGAAATATTTTTTCCAATAACTTTAAGGTCACTGAATACAAATCTGTAATAAGATTTTAAAAATTCCAAATGGTATATCCGCCATACTGAATTTTTAAAACTTAGTTTCAGTTTCCTATTCTGCGACCTCTTAAGCTTTTGGAAAAAAAATATTTCATATAATTTGACGATTTTCCAGAAAATATTATCCGCCATATTGGAGCCGGCATTTTGAATATTTCAAATTTTATAACAGATTCGTTCGCTGAGTACAAATCTGAAATAAACCCTAATTCTGAAATAACCCCTAAAACTTTCCAAGAAAATATTTTATGCGAAAACAATTACTTTTCAAAAAAAAAGTTTCGTCATATTGGCTCCGACATTTTGAATTTTTTTAATCTGATTTTAAATTAGCAATAAGCGACCCCTAAAACTTTCCGAAAAAAATATTTGATAAAAATCCGATGAAAACACTCCGCCATATTAAATCAGTCATTATGAATTTTAAAAATCCAATTTCAGATTCGTATTTAGCTACCGCAAAAACTTTACCTTTGATAATATACAACAAAGCCGATCACATTAAAAAAAGTCACCCGTCATATTGGAACCGCCATTTTGAATTTTGAAAATCTAGTGACAGAATTTTGAAAATCTAATGACAGATTAATGTTGAAGTTGGGTCAATCCATTAAGAGCGTTATTGTAGTTGATTTGTGATATATTCACAACACAAAAATAGTAGTTACCGTCATGGTTAAAAGGTTCACGAAAGTTCATTGAATACCGTAATTGGAAAGTTGTTTCCTTCTTAGTGTCTCATAAACATAATTCCTCAGCACAAATTTTACATACAACATTGGGTACCCAGTTTTTTTTTTTTTTACTCTAACACTCAGGGAACTTCTGCTTTAAAAATATGTAGTTGCTTGGGTTGTAATACAATTTCTTTATTTTTAAAGTAAATGTCTGCAATTGTAGAACAAATTTTCGCAGGGCGGGGGACAGGTGGCATAATTTGGATACCTGTAGGACCGCGAGACTTACGTGGCCCTACTACGACCTAGGGCGTGCAAACTCTCTCCTGAGCAGGAGCAGGAGGGATGTCTCGAGGCTGACGGCTGTTTTGAACGGTCACTGGCTGATTGGTAGGCATGGCATTTGACTGGGGATTGTACGCGGTTCGCATTGTCGCAGCTGCTGCATAACGGGCGAGGAGGAGACTGTGGAGCATCTTCTCTGCGATTGTCCGGCGCTGCAGAATATTCACATCAAATGACTGTTTTATGATTTTACATTCATTTTTACAATAGTTTTTTGTTATTTAAAAAATAAAATAAAAAAATGTTAGTTTGTTTTTTACTAACATTTGTGGTTAATTTTTACAACAATTGTGGTTCATTTTTTGAACATTAAAAAACAAATGACAATTTTAGTTGAATTTATTGAAATGTATGTCGTGCTTTCTTTAAGTGAAATTTCAGTTGTTTTTAACTACATTTTCAGTTGTCTTTACCTACATAGTACTCTAAGTGAATGGAAAATCAACACACTAAAAAAACGCTTCTTTTACAAAATCGACTCAAACGAAATTTAAATTTTAAATTTATTCACCACAGATATTACAAATACAAATTATGCAGACCCTGATGAAAATATGATAGAAATAACAGAGATTTTTCTAAAACGACACCACAATAGACAGAAGTTTATGTAAATACAGTCAATATGCACATATCGTACACTCATAATAATCCATGCTTAAAAATACAAATATATTTTTCGTATATTTTTTTCGTAGAATGTACAAACATTTTGTTTATATTACAAAACTTTTGTATAAAACAAATTATATAAATTTACAAATTTCGTAAAAAATACAAACATGATTTCGTAATATTTTTTTAGTACATTGTACAAAAATTTGTAATGTTACAAATATTACATATGGATGTTGATGTGGTCAGAGGTCGGATTTGCAATCAGAAGGTTGCGAGTTCAACTCCTGGCCAGGACAAATTGTTTTTTTTTTTAGTTTTTATATTTTTTTTTTGTTTATTAATGTTTTTTAAATTTCTGTTTTAATTTTTTATTTCATTATTACTATTTTTGTGTTTTGATATAAATGGATATTTTGTATTTTGTTTAATAAAGAGGATCCTAAAACAAGTTAAAGAGGACCCGAAAACACTACTTCCACTTGATTTGGTTTTGGTTTAGTTTGAAATTCAATAAAACAAATATTTAAAAAGATAAAATATTTAATAATAAAATGCAATTAGTTTGAAATTGTTATTTAAGTTTTTTATTGTTATTATTTTATTATTTTTTTATTTTGTTTTTTAATATATTATTTGATATATTTATAAAAAAATTATATTATTTGATTTAGTTCAATAAACATAATAAAAATATTTAATTGCCATTTTACCTTTTTTATTAAATATTTGTAGCATATTTTTCAAGTTTTCATAAAAATTTCATAATATTTTCGACTTAAGTTCCTTTTTAGTTTGTTGTATTGCATCAGCTACTTTGGTGCAAATGGTAGAGGGGTCTACTTCAACACAGCAGGACGTCACCAAAATCGTTAGTTCGATTCTGGTGTGGCACCATTACATTTTTTTCTTTTAATTTTAAAATAAACCCGTAAGGTATGCACCACATTTTTATTTAAAAAAGTTTTTACAAAACTTTACGAAATGTGATTTGTATATTCTACAAATTTTTTCGTAATGTCAAAATAACCAAAACTTTCGTAAAATGAACAACGGTTTTCGTGTATTTTACCTATAGATTATTATGAGTGTAGTAGCTGCATCTCAAAAACTAGAGCTGTTCGAAAAAAACTGACTGGTAGAATTAGTAAAAAACCGTTACAATATTTTATGCAACAAAACAAGTTTTATTTTGTTGTGCTGTGTAATCGGCGAATACTTTTTCCAAAACGCAGACGAGTTACATGATGAAACTTTCTGAATCGATAGAAAAAAACAAGAAATTTTTTTGATAAATAAAAAAAAGAAAATAGTTGAAAAATATATATGTGCGGCTTTATAGTAATGGAAAGTTCGCCAATGTGGACCTACTCATGGTTTTTTGGGCAAATAAAAAAATTAACAATCAACTCGTAGATCTTACTGAGATTTGGATATGTTGTAGTGGAGCAAGAAAAATATACACCAATGGTCGAAATTTTTGAAAAAAAGTATGTGTTTGCCCAGAAAAAAGTTGTTTCTTTGTATGTTGTTTTCAAAAAAGCGATTCATTTACAAGTACTTCTCTTCTTTTTTTTGGGTATTACTATTATCTTATTGATATAATAAATACGTTTTCGTTCTTCTTGAATCATATGAAACTAGTTAGAAGATAATGGTTAGCGCGTTGTACTGCTACACAGATGGTCCCGGGTTCGATTCCCGGTGACGAAAACATCAATTTAGACAAATAATATGTATGAGTTTTCTATCCCTCATATGTATCGCAACGCCCACCTTCGGTGTTCCCATAGCACTTAACCCCACCGAAGTAAAATAATGAATCAGGGCTATGAATTAAAAAGCTTCTATAAGTTCACCAACTCTTCCTCAGGTGGCGAGCAACAACTATTCTAAGACTTATCATCTCGCGCAATTACAGTGTTGCCATGTTTGAAGCTCTTCATGTTTCCCCACCTTTCATCTATCCAATATACACTGTCCAAAGAAAGCAACACATTAATAAATAGAAAGAGTTTCCTGAGTGTTGCTTCTCTTATTTTCTGGGTATTACTATTATCTTATTGCTATCTTAAATACCTTTCCGTACTTCTTGAATCATATGAAACTAGTTAGAAGATAAAAAAAAACTTTTTCATAATTTGATGTGGGATATAAATGAAAATTTATAGTAAGTACGAGTATAGAAAACGATTATTTTGAACTCCTTACTTATTTAAGTGAAATTTAAGTGCATGTATAAAACAAAATCTAACAAAAGAACAAATCTAAAAATATCTAAAAGTACGAGTAGATATGTTATAAATGTGTTTAAGATATAAATTGTTCTTTACTTTGCCAACAACTTCTTAAAACTTTGTTCAATAAAAATGTACAACATTTTTATTACAAAATATATTATGATATGAAAAATTTAAATATAATATAAGGAATTACAAAACATTTCGATACTTTGGGGCAAAATATTTAATTTCTTTCTACATAAATTAATATAATTTTTATTAAAAATAAAAATTATGTTTTTTCGACCTTTCAATGTCTTTATTAGGATCCTAACAAATAATCTATAGAGTTTTTGTTTTAAAATTTATTCTTTGACCCTTTCACAAAACAAAAACTCTATAGATTATTTGTTAGGACAATATCCTAATAAAGAAATATAGAGTATGGCCTCGAAATTGAATAATTTTCGATTTCATTGCACAATTAAAGGTCGATAAAACATAATTTTTATTTTTATTAAAAATTTTATCAAACTTATTAATTTTATGTAACTGTATTTAGAGAGTTAAACCGTAACCAGTTAATCAGTTTTTTTATTTTCAAAAAGCGAACCGATTTCGAATGTTTTACATTTTCGAATTTTCGAGAAACCGCTTTTTGGGGCCTGTTAACCAGTTATTTTGAACAAGATATTTTATTTGAGAAACTGTCAAAATATAAAATAAAAATATTTATATTTCATGGGTTCTCTGCTACACAACATATTTGTAATTATTTTCTAAGATTATTTGAATCTTTTTTTAAATCAAAATCCGCAAAACACATCAAATTTGAAAACATCTCCCAGTGCTTTGTCCCATAGGCAAAAATCAAAAATAAAACGTAGGCTCCAATTGTGATTAAGGGCATATTTTTTTAAATACAAGAAAGTAACTCAAATAAATGTGAAAAAAAATTGCTCTGATTGCTTTAGCCGTCAGTAGAGGGCGCCAAAGTTTGACAATATTAAGCAAAAATTATTAAACAACAAAATTTGGTTTCAGTTGTTTTACGAAAATAATTCTGAAAAATACATTTTTATACATTGAGATAGTTGGCAACCCTGCTATGGAGAACTAGAAAATTTGTTTGCGTTCCCAGAAAATTAATTAAAATTAAATAAATTAATTGTTTAATAGTAGAAAATATTTAAAAAACATTTTAAAAGCTGTAATAATAATAGTGGTTATTTTTTTTGTTTGTAAAAAGTTGGTGATTTTATCAATATTTTGTCAATAATATAAACAAAATATTCTGCTGCAAAAATATAACAAAGAAGACGGCAAAAAGAAGAAAAAAAAATAAAAAAGCATCTGCGCCATTTGTACTTGTACATAAGCGCATCTAACTTTATTTAAGCGGCACCTTTTGTTTTGTTTGTTTACATCATAAACGTCTTATTGTTGGAAAATTATTTTATTTTTGAAAAAGATTTTAATTAGCAAATTTATGATGTCAACCTCAAAAAAAACATTTACTTGCCCTAAATGTAAAAAAAAATGTCAAAGACAACCAAAATAGTCTTGGATGCAGTATTTGTGGCACGTTTTATCACAGTGTTTGTTTGAAAATAACAAGGGATCAACATTCTTTTTTATATCGGCACAAAAGTTTTAAATTTACATGCCAATCTTGCACTGCTAATGAATCAAATGTGGAACAGGCTGATGACGTCACTTGGACTACTAATAATATCGCTCAAAACAACATTTCAAATTTAAGTGAGGATTTACGCAGATGCTTTACAGATTTTTCGTCCTCCCTGGAGAAGCAACAAAACAATTATAAAGCTGAGCTGGAAAAACAACTACAGAGTTCCATTAAAATATTCCAAGAAAAAGTTGACGAGATTCTTAATGCTGTTCGTACGGAATTCTCGAACAAAATCCATCAGCTGGAGGATGAAGTGCGTAGTTGTTCCAATGTTGTAAATCAGGTAGATAAAACATTGAGAGAAAAAATACACAATCTTGAGACTCAAAATGATATTTTACAACGAAGGCTGAATAGAGCGAATATTGTTATAAACGGTTTACCGAAGGGAATTAAAGATCTTCGAACACCGGTGGCTCGGATTGCTTCAATCTGTAATATTGAATTGTGGCCTATTGACATACAACATTGCTGTTATATAAGGGGAGGGAATTCAGTCTTAGTGAAATTTAACTCTGTTTATACTAGAGACTGCATTATGTCAAATTATTCCCAAATTAACTATATAAAGCTTAATGATGTTATTGGTGGACATGTTGCGAGTCGAATTTATTTGTATGATCATTTGAATGATTCTTCTTCTAAGCTAATGCCGTAAATTATGGGAAGGAAGAAAAATAAGAAAATTAAAACTTATTAATGGCGATAGACCAAAGGCAAATATAGCTTTCTTCAATGGGCTAGAGAAAGTTTTGGATCTTAGGCAATGTGCAGAATTGATGGAAGATGCCCCGGCAAATAGCATGTCTGCGTCCAGTTCATCTATTGGTCGTCCTTCGAGTAGTTAATATTGTAACATATAGTTTATGCAGTAAATTTTATTATTTATATATTTATATTTATTTAATTTGTTAATTTTCTGGTAATGATACTTGTAAACTCATAGTCATTCTGCTGGATATTTTTATTAGCTCAATTTATTTATTTTTTTTTTTATTTTCAATCTGCTTTACATGCGAATTTATTTAATATATATTACTGTTTGTTATTATTAATATGTCTGTTAATTTAAATTTAGGCCCTGTTGTCCATGACAACACATACTTGCGTTCTAATTTAGCATACTTAGTAAATGGTTTCAACATTGGTCACTTTAATTGTCAAAGTTTTATGACAAGATCGTCTTCATCAAAACTTGATGAAATAAGGCATATTCTTCGAGATTGTCTTTTAGATATTGTAGGAGTTAGTGAAACTTGGTTAAAGAAAAATATATCCTCACAAGTTATTGCGATACCGGGATATACTTTCCACAGGAATGATAGGCATGATGAGAGAGGAGTTAGTGTTGGTGTAGGCATTAACGGTAATAGTTGGACTAGGAATGGACCGTTGGATAAGAAAAGAGGCGGAGGTGTGGGGTTTTTTGTTTCTAACAAAATTAAAGCTAAAGTTGTTTATAAATCAGATGATTATGGTAAATTTGAGTCAATTTTTATTGAAGTTGAAACACAAGGGGCCAAGTTTTTACTCGGAGTTGTTTATCTTCCTAATAAGAATACGGAGAATATTAGAATTATGGAGGAACGATTAAGTGATATGCTGGTTAAGTACTCTAACATTATAATTATGGGTGACTTTAATTTAAACCTGTTTGATATAGTGCACTCCAATACAGTTCATTCATTCTGTCAGAGACTAGGACTATATTGTCTTCATAATAGCCTCCCTACTCACTTCGATGTATCGCGTTCATCTACTTTGTTATTGGACTTTTTTCTTGTGAGTCCTTCCGTATATGTCATATTGTCCAATCAGATGCAGTGCCCAGCAATATCACATCATTCTTTTATTTTTATGAGTGTTTCTACTTTTATTACACCTATCGATGATTATGTTGAGTTTAAAGACTACAACAATGTTGACTTTAAGTTGTTGGAAAATCAGGTGCTCCAATTTGACTTTACTGAATTTTTTGGTAGTCCAAATATTGATAACCAACTTTGTAGTTTGATGGAGTGTATTGACCTTTTGCATTCACAGGTTCCCGTCAAAAGGTGTAAATTTCACGTAGCTAATGAAAACTGGTTTAATACACCAGATATTCAATTTAATCTATCTCTAAGAGATTTGGCTTTAAGGGAATATCTTCGTTTCCCCTCACAGGAGAACTGGAGAATTTATTGTAGGACTAGAAATAGAGCTAAAACTGTTATTCGTAATGCTAAAAGGAATGCTCATTTTAATCAATTTAATAACCTTGATGCTAAGGGTATGTGGAAAATTTTAAGATCCAATGGGGGTGTAGAAAATGTAGAATTTGTTGATAATTTAGATGCAGTTGAATTAAATAGGGATAGCTCCAATCTGAATTTTGTTGACAATTGCTTTTCATTTCGTGCTATTGATTTGAGTGAATTATATTTCGCATTATGTAATATTAAATCTAATGCATCTGGTCCAGATGGTTTGCCGTTAAGATTTTTGAAAATTATTTTCCCATATGTTCAGAAGCAATTTTTGCATCTAGTTAATAATATTCTAACTTGCTCTGTATTTCCTTCCAATTGGAAAGTTGCAAAGGTTGTTCCCATTAGTAAAAATGGATCAAGTAATGAATTAAGGCCGATATCTATAGTTCCTATATTATCCAAAATTGTAGAACACGTTATGAAGGAACAAATGGTAGAATATTTGGATAAAAATCGCTTAATTAGCCCTTATCAGTCAGGATTTCGCCGTGGTTATAACACAGCATCATTACTAGTAGGTCTTACAGACTCAATTAGAAGAATTTTGGATAAAAATGATATAGGAGTTTTGTTATCACTCGATTTATCAAAAGCTTTTGATCGAGTTAGTCACACAATTTTAATTAGTAAACTATGCAATTTCTTTAAATTTTCCCAATCGGCTTGTATGCTGATTTTTTCTTATTTGACAGAAAGACGTCAATATGTTCATTGTAGGGGGTCTGTTTCTGATTGGTCGACAGTGACAAGCGGTGTTCCACAGGGATCTGTGATTGGACCTTTGCTATTTTTACTCTATATGAATGATATGATGAGTATTGTTGAAGGGTTTTCTTGCGAGGCTTTTGTTTTTGCAGATGACATTCAGCTTCTTTTTTCTGGTGAGCGTCAGTTTTCTGATGTATTGGAGCAGGTGATAAATTATATAATGTCAGATGTCTCAGATTGGATGTCTAATTGTAATCTTTGTATTAATCCTAGGAAAACTAAGGCAATGATTTTTAAATCTCCTAGGTCTGACGTCAATTTTGATATCGTGGTGAATGGTGTTAATATTGAGTTTGTAGAATGTATTAAATGTCTGGGAGTCTTAATTGACTCAAGTCTTAATTTTGATGAACATATAAACTGGTTGTGTTCTACTATAAATTTTACGTTACGTCGATTATATTCTTTGAATCTTTATCTACCAATTCATGTAAAAAAGCGCGTTGCGCATGCACTATTGATGTCCAATATATTGTATTGTGCTGAAGTTTTTACAGGTGTAAAGGGTCGGGTAATGCGTAGATACAACCTTCTTTTCAATCGAATTATTCGATTTGTGTACAACCTTAAATATTGTGATCATGTTTCAGATTATGTAGTAGACTTTCTAGGATGCAGTTTTAAAAGTTTTATACATACGCGATTGTTGATACATTTTTATAAAGTTTTTAGGTCTAAATGTCCGGAATATTTACTAGAACATTTTGTATTTTCAAGGTCTTTAAGAAACCCTCAATTGAAGTATCCTATACATAATACATCAATTCTTCAACGATCTTTTCAGTACAGGGTAGCTGAAATTTGGAATTCGTTGCCCCTATTACTTAGAAAATTTAACTTTTCTGTCAATGTATTTAGGGCCAAGCTTAGAGAATATGCCTGCTATAACAATGTTTAAACCTGTTTAAACCTTTCTAAACCTTTTTATTCACAAATTTATTAAATTTGTTAGTATACATCTGATATTTGAACGCAACTATATTCATTAGGGACATTTTTTTGAGAAGGATAAATGAGGAGTATTATATACGTTTGTGTCTATTATTATATATTTTTTTTATTTTTGTTACTTTTAAAAACTGTTTAATTTAAAATTTATTAATTTAAATATAATATATAGTTTTCCTATTCTTTCTTTTAACTTCTAAAGTTTTTATTCTTTTATAATAATATACTATTTTATATTAATTATATTGTTAAATTTATAGTTTTTTTTTTTTTTTTATTTATATAATACAGTAGTCTTGTGTAGTAGATATTTTTTAGCCATATATAGCCCTCTGGGCTCGGTTATTTAAAAGAATAATAAAAAAAAAATACTAGTTCAAAGTTATATTTTTTGATTACTTTGATACATTTGAAGTTAAATTTAAATACATATTTCAGTGTATGCATATTTTTTATAGCTCCGAAAAATAAGTTTTTTTTTTTTGGCTCAAAATCCAAAATTTTGATGGAGAATAAAAAAAAATTATATTAAATAAAATATTTTTTTTTTCTGATTCTGTACGCCTGTAATGTTATATCATATAAAAAAGTGTCGTGTTTTTGCCGGAAATTAAAAATTTAGGCGTTTTAAAAATGCCTAATTACGCAATTTTTATTGCATTTGTTTGACTGATATGTATGATGTTAGCATGTGTATTAATTACTTAATTTTTCGAAATGTTTATTAAATGAAAACAATATTTGATTTGCTTTATTTTTGTAAATATACGGAGGTCGAAAGCTCGTTATAAATTGCAAATAACAACAACGTTATATTTATAATTAAATTGAAATGAAAGTTGATATCGATTTCAATTATTAAGCTGCAATCGAAGGTGATTTCTAAATTCTTCATATCTCAAGATCTGTTAATGATTTCCACATACCTTATAAATAACTAAGAATATATAAATCAATCATTATAACTCAAAAAAAGTATAAAATTCGGCGTGAAATTTGTTTGACATAATCGAAACTCTCAAACTTTTTCCAAAAATTTATCATTTTCTAACAATACTAGCTGTAGGGTGGGTGCATTTCCAAAAAAAAAAATATAAAATTTGCAGTCAGAACGATTACTAAAGTCTGTTCATTTCAAAAAATTAAAATAATGTTGACGTTTTTCAACAAATTAAAAAAAAAATAATAAGAAAGACTAAAATAATAACTTTAAAACTTTTGACCTGTTTTTAAAGTTTTGACTTTGAGATTTTTTACTCCAAAAAGGTCTAAGATTATTTAAATTTTTTTTTTTAATGGCCCTGTTTTCAGGCAAATGTAATCGGTCAAAAACAAAAATAAAGTCTGGTCAAAAAAAGAAAATTTAAATTTTCAAAAGGAATAATGTTTACAACTGTAATAGATAATGTAACTGTTCATTTATTTTATCGAATGCATTCTTGTACAGAAAAATCTTTGAAATTGATAGATAGCACAGGCCAAAAAAATTTTATGAAATTTTCTAACCAAGAATAAGACTATACTTTACCGAAGGTTTTCGACATGCTGAATCCGAATCTGCCTTCAGAATAGCCCAATCACGATTTTTGGGTACATTTGAGGCTCTGTAACTTCAAGATTTTTTTTTTTTCGTTACGGTATCTAAAAGTGCTACTCCTATCCTACAAAATTATTTTTGAATTCATTTGTTACTGAGATGCAGTGATTATTTGCGTCTGTACACGTCTTGCACATGCAATGGGTTAAGGGTGCTAAATATATGTTTGCGTTCCGATTTATAATTCTAACTAATGAAGATTTCTTAAAAATTCAAAATGGATTTTGTAGGTATGGAGTAGCACTTTTAGATACTGTAAGTATCTTTTTGGGAAAATAAAATTTTCTAGAAGTTAGAGGACCTCAAATGTATCAAAAAAAAAACAACCTGAAACCTGACGTGATAGAGATATTCTGAGGTCAGATTCGGATTCAGCACGACTTTGGGAGAAAGTATAGTCTGATTCTTGGCTAGAAAACCTTGTCGATCTGTGTAATTGTAGAAGTTACAGCCCTGAAAAGGTTTTTCACAATTTTTTCAATTTCAGGATATATGGGAGGTAGGATTGTCCTTGCACCGATTTTCTCGAAATTTTGTATATGTTCATCCTTGTGTGCCAAGTTTCATTTATCTACGACAACTCCTTCTATTTTTGTCCATTCGCTATATGGTAACAAAGCACTGAGCGTATGTGTCCTTTAAGATCGATAGGCATCGTTATAGGCTAATTCTTTTAAAATTTCAACGACATATTAATTTTTGGTTTAATTGAACAAAAAAAAAGGTGCGGGTTTGAAAACCACGAAAAAATAAACTTGCTTTTCTTTATGTTTTTTTTTTTTTATTATGGACTATACGGCTAGGATAGGTAAAATTTGGTAATGGCAAAAAAAAGTTCAAAAGTTATAACCCTATTCTCCAGCCATTTTGTTTTTTATTAAAAACAAAACCTTTTAAAAAGTAGATAAAATTTTCGCGTTTCAAAAATTAAAAATTCCATTTTGACCCAGAAGTGCTGTTTACTAAGAAACTCAGTTCACGCAATACTCTTACCAATTTCAAAAATAATTGTGAATGTCAGACGCAAAAAACTTACACACAGAGAAATAAAGTGCCAACCGAATTGAGAAGTATATTTTGAGGCAAACAGCCAATAAATTGTTCTAGTACAACCATTTATTTTTTTTTTTTATATTAATTAATAATCATATAATTGCAAATTATATACTATTACCCTAACCGAGCACTAGCTACTATGGCTTTCGGCGCGTTGTAGCGAAAACAGACCAGTGCTTCTGGTGGGAATCGAACCCACGACCCCCGCACTGATAAGCCAGCACGCTACCAACTAGCCTACCGGGGCGCACTAGTACAACCATATTTAAGTTTAATTTTTGAATATTTTGGTTGTTACAGTTAAACAAAATTCAGTTGTATTTATCGATTTCAGTTGCAGTAACCTAATTTGAGTCGTTGTAACCGAATTTAAGTTGGTAAATGGCAAAATTTGTCTGTGTATGTATTTTCGAAAAATGAACACCAATTCCTTATAAGTTTCTGATGTTCGTATACCGTTATTTGTTCGCTGACATTAACTTGGTATACCTCAAACTCTATTAAATTACAGCATTTTCTGAATACTGTTCACAAAACTCAATTCCATTTCAACAGCGCAAAAACCCTAAGAAAAAACTGCGAAAGTTTAAAAATCAAAAAATTTTGGTTTCACTTGTAACCTAAACATAGAAATATTTTAGTGAATGTATCTTCTTAGCCTTGTGACTCCATTTTGTATCGGTTTGGATCTGAAACTATGAGCAAAAAAAATTATCAATATGACATCTTAAGGTTTCACTGTATCTAAGTATATTCTACCCAACCCTGTCTATCGTTTCTCTCATTTCTTAAAACCTTGAGATATAAGAGTCATTTGAAGTCAGTTCCAGCAGGTGTCGAATTTTTTTGAAATAACTCATATACATTATTATAAATATAGTTATGATGATTGTTTCTTTGAAAATTTGACAATTTTTTTTTCTCTTTATGAATTAAATGTATGTATGTTTGTAAAATTTCCTTTAAAAGCAGAACTTTCAAATGGAAAAGTTGTAATATGTATTGTGCTGTCATATTAATAATAATATCATGAACGGAAATGTGTCCTACTTTTACAAATACACTCGTACATACTATACATACATATATACATACATACATCCATACAAATAAACATCATTTACAATTCCCAATACATTTCATTGTCAATATGGATATATTGTAATAAAAGCATCATCATTTTCATCCTTTTCAATATTGCAAATTTATTTTATTATAATGATAAAAGTTTTTTGTTTTTTTTTTATATTAACCAAATATAAAAATATTCTCAAAAGTCTAATTGATATTTTTGTTATGTAAATATTAGAGTTCGTCAGAAAAGTACAAAACTTCTTTGTTTTTGGGATATCATATCTTTTTGAAATGTTTTTGAATCAACAAAAAATTGTATTATTTTTTTAAATTTCAACTCCTTCCACATGCGCGCGGCCTCCAAAAACCCTGATTTAGGGTCCGATTTCCTACAGAGCAATAAGAACTGTATTTATATGAAACTTGAATACATACACCTTTTGATTCTGCCCCAAAAATTATTTTAAAAAATACTTTTTTTCCCCGTTTTAAGAGTGTAACATTCAGAAAATAGAGTGGTCGGAAAAAACAATTTTTTCAAAAAACTAATGCACTGTGTTGCAAAACTATAAGTACACATTAATTTCACTAAATTTGGTAAGTTAAAAACAAAAAAGTAACATAAATGTAAAACCAATGGAAAATAACGCATTATCTTGTTGGGAAAATTAATTGTTCTTCGTTGCTGATTTCAATAGATGGCACCAACTTCTCTTCTAATACGGTAATGTGCTCAGATGAATTAATTCTGGTGCTTTGAAATGACTAATCAAGCATACCTTTGAAACACAAATCGCCCTGAAACTAAACAAAAAACACCCTTGGCTGAAATAATATATTTAGTATTATTATTTTTAGAGCGTTTAAGTATTAACAGTAGGTATCGAAGTTAAGATGCGTTTTCGTTGAATTTCGCCTTTTTTGCAAAAACAAACATCTTAATTCTTAAGAAAAAGGCAAAAAATCCTATTCGCAAATTTTTTTTTTTTTTTTTTGAAAAATTTTAAAATTTCTCAAATTTGAAAGAATCGCATTAAATAAAAATACTGCGATTAATTGATAATCATATTTGTTAATCGTAATCGCAATTAGGGTAAACTTCGATTATTTGCAAATTCTAGTTTAAATGTTTTTTCTATATTAAATATATTTGTTATTGATTTCATATAAAATAATGTTGCTATTTATAGATTTTTGTCCAGCAACCGAATTTTGGCAAAATTCTTCGCAATTTCAAAATATGTACAGTCAGAACTCTAGTTAGTTTTTTTTCTTGATTCTACTATCTCTAATAAAAAACAAAATATTTATGATAAAAAGAACTTGCTTCGCATCGATAAATATTGAAAATTAATAGATGTTTAGTCTAATCGTCAGTGCTTTTTGGATCTTAAAAGTCGACGTTAGAGAAATTGTTTCAAGAGCTCCAGTAAAAAGTGTAGTTCTAGGTCATGAAAATGCGATATGTTCTAAAAGAAAATTATACAATAGAACACTAAACAGCAACTTTTTGTGGCACATAAATCGATAGTTCATAAAAAATTAGTCAATTTTAGAAAACATTTAAGTTCTGTACTTTAAGCATAAATTCGAAAAATCTATGGACTTCATACATGGCGCCTTCGAAGCCAACTGCCATGCTACAGGCAAAAGTGTAACGTATCAATGTCAAACTTGCCGTATTTGTTATCATATATGATGGAACTTAAAAATGGAACATCTGTGGACAAATTTTGCACTAATTTTTAGCGCGTTATTTATAATTGAAAATGAAAATTATTCAAGTTCGAGGCCATACTCTATATTTCTTCATTAGGCTATTGTCCTAACAAATAATCAATAGAGTTTTATTGTTTTCAAATTTATTATTTGACCCTTTCAGGAATGGGTTGACAGATCTATTTCGGGAATTTTCTAGGCTCCCATCATCAGAACACGTTTTAAAAGAGGTAACAATCACATGCCAAACATCAAAGATTCATATAAACTAGTTTACTCACTACATGAGAACTAATATATATTATATGAGCTCAAAGTAAAAGAGTAAAAGATTATTACCATTGATCAAAAAATAATTTGAAAACTTGTTTGTTATGTGCAAGGTCCACCTCTGGTGGATATTCACTACACGTTTTTTGTTTTTTTTCCTCCTTTTTTATTTTTTGTATCGTTTATAAACAAAAACAGGGGGAGTAAACTAGACTGTACTTTGTCTTTTATACAAGTTTGATATAATTTTTATTAAAAATAGAAATTATGTTTTTTTCGACCTTTAATTGCGCAATGAAAATGAAAATTGTTCATGTTCGAGGCCATACTATATATTTCTTTATTAGGATATTAACCTAATTATTTATAATTATTGAACTTCATTTGGCAAATGCTAGAACTTTGACAAATTAGTATATTTCTTTTATAGAGGATTTGAAAAAATATGTATATTATTTTTTATACTGAACTAGTTCTGAATTTTATTGTAATAGAAAACTCAAATCGATTTCAATATTTCTATATTGAAACTACACGACGTTTAAGAAATTTTACTATATGTATTATTTATTGCTCATACACCATGTAGCTTTAACCTAGAAATATTAAATTATGTATGAAGGGCCATATTCAACGAATATTTTCTCCACATCAAATCCGAGTTAGACGATGAAACTTTCTGGATCAATTAACAAAACATCTAAACTTTTTTTATAAATCAAAAAATCAAAAAAATGTTATCCGAATGTTGCCTTACACTAAGTTACACTAGTTCTGATTTTTTTTTTTATTTTATTTTTTTCAAATTTATTAAAAAAAAAATATACTGATTAGTCAAAATTCTATAATTTACCAAATTCAGTTCAATAAATATAAATAAAATACCTACTAAAAAATAAGCGCAAAATTCATCAATCGAATCACGCCTACTTCGGAAATTTTTTTTTTTGGAAAAATTTAAAATTTTCTTCAATTTTGTATAAATATTAATAGATATTAATAAATACTATAGGATATTAATAAATACTATATTAATAAATACTATAGGTTTAACATTGGTATGATACACATATGTTTTTAGCTGGCTTGAGAAGCTACGTATATGAAACAGACTATATGTGATGGGTATGGGATCCAATTTCCGATCTAAATACTACAAACAAAAGACCCATACTACAACAAATTTCTGTGCATTATTCAAGAATTTTGTTTTTATAAGAACAATAGTTATTTTCATTATGTTTATAATATCTATGGTAAGTGACACAAATGGTTGGTGAAATTGAAAAATTCATTAAATCGAGAAATTATATTTCCCAACTTTTAAAACAATCTACTTACTTTTAGCAAGAAAAGCTAAACACTCCGATTTTGATATGTTGTAGAAAAATACATATATATATATTAGAGTTCGTTTTCAAACTTTTTTTTTATTTTGATTTCTGGATATTATCACTTTTTAGAAGGTTTTTGTATCAATAAAAATAATGGCGTATTATTTTTTTTTTAATTCCAACTCCTTCCCGTGCCTATAGGCGACTCAAATCGCGGATTTTGGGTTCCTTTTCCCATACAACAAAAACGGCTAAATTTATGTCAAATCTTACTTCAGTATTCGATTCTACGGGAAAACTTAGGCCCATAAGCTTTTTTTTAGTTTTTGGAATGCAACAGAATGCATAATTAGAGTGGTCCAAAAAAATAATTAAAAAAAAAAAAAATTAAAATTTTATTTTTTGTTAAATTTTTTTTTACAATGAAAAAATACTTACATCTGAGAAAAATGGTCCAAAAATTTTAATTTTGTAGTTACCCGTTCAAAAGTTATTAAAGTTTAAAAATTTAATTTTTTAGTGAATACAAAATAACTTATTGGTTTATATAATAATATATTGGATTTGAGTCGCCTATAGGCACGGGAAGGAGTTGGAATTAAAAAAAAAAAAAATACGCCATTATTTTTATTGATACAAAAACCTTCTAAAAAGTGATAATATCCAAAAATCTATTTTTCAAAACTAACTCTAATATATATATATATTTATATAATTTCATCTATTTAGTTACTTTCAAAGCCTTTGGCAAGGAGTTTTCAAGGTAATTTGGTACTTTTAAGTTTTTGTTGGTACTTTTAAGTTATATTAGTTGTTGTTGTCAAAAATTTGTAAGATTTTGTGTACTTTATATGGAGAATAAAGGGCGCTAAAATTGGTTGAGAAAAAAGATTGTAATTTTTTGAAAAGTTTCGAAAAAAAATTTTGGGTTCACTACCAGACTTTCGGCATTATCAAAATGCATATTGTAGAGCTTCCTGCTTAAAATATAACGAATTTTTGTTTGAATGTTATTCTTGGTTTCGACCTACTAACCTGTTACAATAATAAAGATCTCTCAAAAAGCCTGCTGGAATCCCTAAAAACATTGGATTATACTTCTATCAAACAACACCTAAGTATTTATCGAAATATTAAAAAATATATAATCATGTTTCACTATTTCAACTATTATAGAATGAAAATATTTTTTCTTGCAATGTAAATATTACTATTAGTAAGGACGAAGGCCTCTGGAGCCAGCTCCTACCCTTTGTATTATTAATCTGTAAATTTAATTTACCATTAATAAATAAATAAATAATATTCTTGGATCCGACAAGCGACGTAAAAAATTGTGTTCCGACAAGCGACATAAAAAATTGTGTGTTTTGCCCAAAAAAAATTGTTTTACTTTTTGACAAATAGGTACCAAAAGTTTAGTTATATCCCAGCAAAAATAGTGCTTACCCAAAAGCGCTTCAGGAAGGCGTTATTTAATTACGAAGCGCTTCCAAAGCATATACAGAAGGCATGATTTTTGTTCGTGATGTCCCACTTGGTATGTCTCTTTTAAGCAGGTGAAAAGCGCTTCTTTCATGTGCTCTCAGAAGCAATAATTTCATGCCTTCTTCGGCAATAAGAAGCGCTTTTTTGTATGTTGACAACATTAATGATTTATGGTATGCATTCTTTATTGCTTCATTGTAAGCATTACTCGCTGCTTCAAAGAATACATTTAGGGAAGCACTAATTGCAAAACGGTGATTTCAACCATACTTGGTACAGAAGATGTACATCATATAACTATAACATCTTTCAAATGTAGGATAGCTAAAACCAGCGGATCTTGAAATATCGCGTTTCAAAATTTTAAAAATACATATTCGAAAACTATAAAAAAGTAGTCGTAAATAATATTCCATATCTTTTTAAGGGTTTAACTTACGTGAGTCATTAATATCTCTTTTGAAAGATACTTAAATTTTGGTTTTACTAGTTCACACAAATTATTCACTTCGCCACGGCAAAATGAATTTTTTTCAAAAACCGCGGATCAAACAGCTGTATTTTAGAAAACTGTTTTTTTTTTTATTTTTAATAAAATATATGTTAATTACACAAGGCAACAATTTTGAAAAAAATTTTAGGGGCTTTGAAAACCACTATACAATTTTGATGTATTGTGGTCCCAGTAGTACAAATATGGTTCAATTTTGAAATTCTATGGAGAGGTTTTTTTTTAAAAAATTTTTAAGTAAAATTATAAATTTTTTTAGAAGTTTCTCCACATAATTAATGATAACTAAAAAAAAATTAGTCCGATATTATTCAAATAAATTTAGAAAAACTGAAATTTACATAGCCTTTAATCCGTTAATATATTGCGTTTCAATCGGCTCAGTAGTTTCGGAGTTATAATAAAAAATTGAGTGAAAAAATATTTTTTTTACGTGAAAATAGCAAATTTTTTTTGTTTTAAAAAAATTATAAAAAATCGAAAACGGCAAAAATCGTTCGGATTTATTGCTTTATCGCAAAGCCACATGTAATAGGAACAAAATGAGATATCGATCTTTATGATCGATTGATTTTTTTCGAATTTATTCACAATTAAGTCAATTCGCTCATTTTCACCAAATTTTAGTTTTTTGTCTGATATACATAAAATTGAGTAGTTAGTGTTCTTCTTTCGATTGATTGAATTTTGAAAACATTTTCCCCATGCTATGTACAAATTTTCACATCAAAAATGCATTACATAGTAACATTCGTGTATTTTTTGGCAAAACCCTACCTAGAATATACTGATTCTATTCTTCGGAAAGACATTTGTGTTGGATGAGCTTAAATGTAAATAAATAAATAAATTAAATAGTAGAAAATTTATATTTTATTATTCACATTTATTATAATAAATAAAACAAGAAAATAAATAAATAAATATGTATTATAAACTACAAACTCTGAAATTTTCTTTTAGTCGATTTTCTACTATTGTTGAATAACGAAGTGTTACTCTGAATACTCCAGCAAAAATCAGCCATCATGTGTGCATCCCAGCGACCCTGGTATCGTTCCTCCATTGTCCGGATATCTTGGTGGAATCGTTCGCCCTGTTCTTCACTCAAGTCTCCTAGATTTTCAGGAAAACGATCTAAGTGACTGTGCAGGTAGTGTACTTTGATGCTCATGTTGCATCCAAGATTCTGGAAGTGAGTTAACATCTCTTCAACGTGCGCAACGTAATCATCACCCTTGTTATTTCCTAAGAAATTTTGAATAACCCATACAAACGAATCCCATGCATTCTTCTCAATTTCTGACATTGAACTGCCAAATTCAGTATCGTTCACCAATTTGGGAATTTGTGGGCCATCAAATATGCCTGCTTTCAGCTTTTCCATACTTAGATTGGGAAACTTCCTTGAAATATACTGGAAACATTCACTATCTTTGTTAAGTGCTTTAATATATTGTTTCATCAGACCAAGTTTAATGTGAAGAGGGGGTAATATTATGTGATCTCGGGGCACTAGAGCCACATTTATAACATTTGGCGTACCTGGAACTAGTGTTTCCCTAGAAGGCCATTGTTTTCTCTTCCAATGTTCTGTTTTAGCTCTGCTGTCCCATAAACATATAAAACAAGGATATTTTGTAAAGCCGCTTTGTTGGCCTAAGAGGAAATTTACCATCTTAAGATCAACACAAATTACCCACTTATGTTCATCATACTTTATCTTCTTCATGACCAATGCAATTACAGAGTATTCTTCTTTTACTTTGGTTGAATGTGCGATCGGCAAGGAGTGAAATTTATTTCCATTATGCAAAAGGACACACTTCAAGCTGCGTTTTGATGAGTCGATTAATAAACGCCATTCGTTTGAATCATATCTCTGTAAGCCCATGGCAGTCATCAAACCAGAAATATCTGTGCAGTACACAAAGTCATCCTCTTCAGCAAAATAATGAAGTAAGTCTTTTTCTCGAGTACGGTAATACGAAACTTTAGTTTCTTTAGTTATGAGACCTGTTTCTTTCATCCGGGACGCAAGTAATTCAGAAGATCTTTTCGACAATCCAAGGTCTCTAATTACATCATTAAGCTGATCTTGATTCCATGGTCTCGGCGAGAAATGTTTGTGTGGGATGAACTCGTCATTTTCAGCTGTAGATGGTAGTGCTGGATCTGACATATCTGATTGGTAAGACATACTTGAGGTTGAGTGTCCTGGTGAAGATGAAAGCACATGACTACAGCTTGCACCCCGATCTTGAGCATATTCTATTTCTTGTGAATGTAGAACTGCAAGTGTAAACCCATCATCAGACCTCGTGGGGTAAGACCATCGCATATGTTTTCCAAAACCGCTTTTTGTACTTAAACAAAAATAACACTCGGATGCGTGGTTCGCTGTTTCTCTCCATAGCATAGGCTTCAAAATTTCCAAGTGTCGTCTGTAAAATGAAAAAAAAAATTGAAATCAGGAATATGAAGAATTCAAATTTTAATTAAGAAATATTGTAATTATAAAATATTCCAAATCTATTAATTTATACTTACTTTACGTTAGAAGACTTCATAGATAAATTCAATCGACATGGAATGCATATAGTACTCGGTGTCCAATGCTGGTTCAAATTGTGCGGATAGATATTATAGCAATCTTGATATGACTTTTGCAATGAAGTTAAGAAGCACTTCCGTTTTTTCCCGGTGATATATTGGCCGCACACATAACAAAATAAATCTGGATCGTTTTTACATAAAAATGTTCTGGCTTTCTGGCTCATTTTTATTAATATTTGAAAATTGTTTTTAACTTCTAAGATGTATGACTCTAATTTTTGTGTAGGTATTAAATGATGTTTGCGTTATCGCAAACACTTCTTGAATGAAATAAAAAGGGTCAAGGAGATCTTATAAATACTGATACTATAATTTGGGATAACCCTTTGTGTGGATACAGTTTGTGTGTGCTGCAAATTTTTTATTATTCCCAAGAATCCTAAAAAACATTAAGGACTTTTATGAAAAAAAAAAAATCATCCGTTACAGGTAGCTAACGGAAAATAAGAGCACTTCAGCGTACACGCACATTTATGAGCGTTTTATTACTATCCTACCGCAATCGTAAAAATTAAACAATCTTTTGTTTATTACTTATTTTTTTTTTTAATTATTAGAATCATAAAAATGTCATAGAGGTTTTTCCCAAAGGGGTTTTGCCAAAATGCGTGTCGTAAAATGCACCTGAGTTTTTATGTTCTGCATTTTCATTATATAGTAGGTACAATTTTCTACAGTGCTTGTAAATATGCGATACCTTCAATTAATTGTAAATAAAAATGTAAAGCATGCATCGATTTTTATGATCCATATCTAGTTTAATTCGCATGATATGTAGCTTTACTACAAAAAAATAAAAAGTAATATTTTTTGCAGTTTTCGATTTTTTCCAGATTTTTGTTTTTCAAATTTTTTTTTTTTTAGCATTTTTTTTTTTTTTTTGCTAACAATTTGTTTCATAACTTTGAAACTATTGATCGCATTAAAAAATTTGTACACGTTCTTTAAAGATATTGTAAACCTTAATTTTTGTAAATTCAATTTGACAAAATCGGACTAGTTGTTTTTGAGTTATGACAACATAAGTGGAGAAATGTCTCAAAATATTGTCAATTTTACTTAAAAAATTTTTAAAAAAAAAATTATCCATAGAATTAAAAAATTTTACCATTTTTGTACTTAGGCAGCCATGATGCATCAAATCTATATAGTGGTTAGTCAAGCCTTTTTTTGCTGTTGACCTGTGTTATAAATTACTTTCCAAATCTCTTTGTGGATTTCTTTCGGCATCCTGAGTTATGAATGAAAATGTAAAAAAATTTAACTAAAACATGAAGTAGTCTCACATAGGCATTTGGTAACGGTATAAGTGCATAACTTATAATTAACATATGTTTTTTTTTAAATTATAGAAAACCAGTTTTTTGAAATACAGCGTTTTGACTCACGGATATTGAAAAAAAATGCATTTTACATTTTTCCATTAGGGAATTCATTTTGTGATCCAGTAAAACCACGATATAATTAACTTTAAAGTGCGGTATCAATGACTTATGTAGCTCAAGCCGGTAAAAAAAATATGGGCAATTATGTGCAACTACTTTTGCAAAACTTTTATTTTTATTTTTTTCAATAAATGATTTTTTATATAAATCTTTTTTAGATTTTGATGCATAACTTTAAATCCAGTAAGAACTCCACATATTAATTTGACAACGGCATAGTGGAATTAATTATAATTAACACACATTTTTGGAAAATTTTAAAAAGCCAGTTTTCTGAAATACAGTTTTTTAAAGCGCAGACTTTGGATAAATACATTTTACGTAAAAAAAAAATGTTTTTTTTTGCTTACTTTATTTAAAGCAGGACAATAGTGGTTTTAAAATGAATCATGCAAATGCTGCGTTTTTTACTACATTTTCGTGCTAAATAAAGTTTTTGCAGTTTTTTAACTTGTATACGTTTATTAGCATCAAACAATTTTAAAAATATTTTTTTTTTTAATTCTATAAAAACACAATTTTAATTGGAAAAAAATAAGCTAAAAAGCTTTTTTTACAAACAAAACGTGGAAAAAAAAGGAGGCTCTAGCTTTTCTCAAACTTCGGGTTCTGATGAGATCTTCAGCCAGATCGAAATACTAGTATCAACCTAGCTAATATGTTTGATTTGCTTTATTTTTGTAAATATACGTAGGTTGAAAGCTCGTTATAAATTGAAAGAAACATAAAAGCATTTGGCATATTTATTTAATTTAATTTGGTTTGTTATTGGTTTTAAATAAAACATGATCTAAATAAAACATGTCATAATTTTTACCGAAACTGGCTAGCGTAACTTGTTTACTTTTAAAAAATATGGCAACCTCCCCAAAAAAAGCTTTCAACAAAATATTGCAACTCGACACATTTTTTGCAGAAAATGTTGCTACTCGACTCAGTTTAAAGAAAAAATGTTGGGTATTAAGTTGGGCAGAGCTCGGCTTTTTCGATAGGTGTGGTAGAGGTGTTCCATCTCTTTATAATAGTTACTCTATGGTTCACATTGTGTTAAAAATATTAAGTCAATCGCTATTAAACATTTGCTAAAGCAAGATCACGCTGCGCAACATAAAAAAGTACACATACTGAACTTCGTATTTTTGCTGCTACACACACAAGCTTAAATGTAATAGTATGTGTTATACCATTCACTGATGTAAAGTATCGGGTTGAGTGAAGCCAATCGTCGTTTTCTTATTGCGGACAACTGCAGACTAGGGTAAGGCATATGAAACATTTGCATTGTCTATCATAAAAAGGAAAAGCATTAAACAAAGTCAATATCATTAGATTTTGGACTTGAGGTAGAACAATATTCTAACAAAATGTATGAAAATATGGAAAGTTCGTAAAAACTTTTTAAAAAAAACATTCTATTAAAAAATACAAAAAATATCATATTCAAAAACACTCATATGACACCTTACTATGGATGACATATCCAAAACATATTTGCAAAATTTTAAAAGAATTTTCGACTCCTCTATTTGCGAAATGAATGCTTAAAACTTTTGTAATGCGAAGATTATTTAAGAAAGATAATAATAATCGTGAAGTTATTTGGCTCATAACGGCGTTTTTAATAAATTTGGAGTGTATTCTAAAAATTACACTCAGGGAACTTCTGCTGTTAATATTCGTAGTTGTTTGAGTAGTAATACACACAGAGAAAAATTTAGCTCATTGCCAACTGAAATTCGGTTATTAGGAATTTCAGTCGGTTGGTATAACTAACAGTTCGGTTAATTCAATTGAATTTTAGATGCGATATATAAAATCTTCAGAAATCGAATGCAAATATCGTTGTACTAACTGAATTTGTAAATTGTTACCAGTCAAATGCACTATTTGACGTGGTTAGCACTTTAATTCTTAGTGTGTAGCAGTAATTTGAGGTTGTCTACATTGAAGTTCATTTGAAAACACAAACCACATTAAATTGTTGTACTATGAATTTTCAATAATTTTATAATTTTTATGTTTGTTTTTATTTAAAAAATAAAACAAATACACGTTAGTAAATTTTTTACTACGTTTTTTGCTACAATGTGTTTAAAACCATTTGTGATTAATTTTATTAACAGTAAAACTGTAAATTGAATTTATCGAAATACATTTCGTCCTTTTTCAAGTGAAATTTCATTTGTTTTTAACTACATTTGCAGTGGTCTTTACCTACATAATATTCGAAGTGTATGTTTATATAAATGCTGGCTGAAACAAATTTTTTTAAATAAATTTTAAAAAATATTTTGGTTCTCGATTAACTTTGTATTCAAAACTCTTGAACTCAATTTTGCTAAGAATCTCTAAATTTTTTTTTAATTCTCGATTATATATTATAATTATATATATATATTATATTATATATATAATTACATTTCTTGAAATGTTGGCAGTTGCAAATTGTCATTTAAATGCTTTTATAAGTAAATTTTTTATACAAAAAAAATAAAAAAATTGAAAATATTAAATAGCGTGTCGGAATCTCAAGAGGTCTCCTTAAATGTTTCGTATTCTGCTTTTCAATACATATCATTTGAGTGATGTTGCTTGAGCAAGAATTAGCTGAAAACCGAAAAATTATATAGCCGCTGTTTCGGTTTTTTAAAACCGCGGTTTCGGTTATTTTTCGGTTTTTTTATTATTATTAAAAAAAAATTCTTAAAATAATTCAATGTTCATAAAACTTAACTAAGATTTGAAATTATATTTTGAAATTCAATTGATGGCATTAAATACATTTTATAACCTAATAAAATAAGTGCTAAAATAAGTTTCTTTTTAAATAAAATTGCCGACCAAAAAATAATATATTATACAAAGGGTAGCCAGTTTTTCTGACATGAAATCAGCACATATTTTTAAAAAAATTAAATATTCTGACGAATTCTAAAAAATACAGCGAGATTAAGGTGAATTAGTTCTACAAAAATATCCAGAGATTATGAAATATGCCATAATTTATATAAAAAATTTACGAATCAGCAAATTTTATGAATGAAAAACTATCCCAGCAAAACCACACATTACCAAATCATGGGTAAAGTAATGTATCGCCATAGGGCATAGCATTACATTACACCTTACTTCACTGATGAATTTTACAGGCGTTGAGCCTAAAAGTAATTAGTGGACTCATTACCTTGTAGGAGGTAAAGTATCTGGTTACTTACATGGTTACATGGTGGGAAAAAGTAATGTGTCTATAAAAAGATTTTCGTAAAAAAATGCATAAAATTTTTTTTTACAGATATTTTTTTTAATTAAATAAATAACTTTTTTTTTATTAAATAAATTACGTGGTCATGCTGGGATTCGAACCTGGGATTCTCTGGTATTTAAAAATTAGTTAGGCGAGAACTCTACCAACTGAGCTATCGATACATATAATATCTTATTGCTTAAAATGTAAATGAGTTGTTGTAATTCGTGTTTTCGTTCGTGATATCAAAAATTTACACCTTACTCTCATGCTTACAAAAAATAACAAAGTAATGTGTCTATAAATAGATTTTAAAAAATATATATTAATAATTACTTTACGTTTATAATTCATGCATTCTGTAATTGATGATCGGTAAGTCATTAGTTTATGTTTTGAAGTAATGTAAAATGTGATGAGGTATCATTACAAGGTAATCCATGAGTGTTCAATTATCGGTAACTCATTACTTCTTGTTGGAAAATAATGATACAAGGAGTACACATTACAAGGTAATGCATTACTTTATAGCACCCATTACCAAAGTTTTGCAGGAATTTAAATAACCGTTTCTTTTCAAAGAACACTTATAGGCACAGAAGTTTTTCATAAAGAAAAAAGATGCAGACTGAAAATGTTTTCCCTTTTTTTATCCTGAATATTTGTTTTTCTAAAAAAACTTAAGAAGAACTCAGATTCGAATTAATCTTTTCAGAAAAAAAACTATAAAACTAAAAAATAAACTGAATAGTGTTTTCTAGAGGAAACATATAGACATTTTTAAATGTTTGCCTAGTATTTTTTTGAAAAATAAAAAACGATGATTTTTTTTTGTGTTTTCTCAATTTTTGAGTTTACCCTCTTATAATTAATGCAAATCAAAATTAAAAACACCTTCATGAAATTACGGGCAGAAGACTTAGAAATAGTTTTTTTTCATATAAAAAAATCTTGGGTATAGATATTTCCTATACAATATGTTTGATTCACCCCCTGTTTTTATAAAGCGGAGGGAATCATTTCTCCAGAGGAATGCTTGTATTTTGTTATTGTCATAAAAACAAAATGCTCATTTTTCTCTATAGGAATTATTCCGTTCGCTTTATAAAAACAGGGCGTCAATCGTGTATTATGTCACAGAAGTTATCATTTTCAAACTGCTAAGTCCGAGAATATAATATCCTTACTCAAATGTTGTGTAGTATATGTCACATGATTTAACATTATTTTTATTGCAAATTTTTTCACATATTCTAGTTTGTAACTTTTACATTTATTCATACTTGAGCATTTTCTTGCATCATACTCGTATTTATTTTTATATTGTCGTGTATGATTATGTTTATTTTAAGACCAAATTTAGGTCAATTGTTTTTATAGCGAAATAAAATAGTTTGTTTATCGTTTAAAACTAAATTAATGATAGTTATAAAAAGTTTTTCAATGGATGGCCTCAATATATAAGAAATAAATTTTAAAAACAGGATTATGGGTAAAAAAAAGCAAAGTTAATAGTAAACAAATGTGTCATTTAAAGATTGAAAACAAATGTATATCCATATATCACCATGAATAGCGAATTCGACATAGCGATGTCCGTCAGTATGTTTAAACGAGGAATAGTCCGCCAGTATAGAAACGGGGTTGCTAGTTTTTGGTCAAATTGTTTCTTGGTATTATTATTTTTTTCTATATAACTTGTTTTTGAGTAAAAAAAACAAGCACCCAAATAAGAAATTCTTCAAATTAGAAATTTAAATTATGTTTCGATATGGGCATTTCCACAGAAAAGTCAACCACGACCAAACAATTAAAAGTTTCCCAAAAAATTTTCTGACTTGTATTGTTAAAGAAAAATAGTTATATTTTATTATATTAATGAGCCCAAATCCCATTTAATTCATCATGATGATTAAACTGACTTCAAAGTTGCGTTCCTTATTTGGTCACCTTTTTATCATTTTTAATAAAATTTTCTCTTTAATAATTTCTTCTGTAGAAGCGATGATGCAGATTCACTCTTATATCAATATATTTGTTACAACAACAATTAACTAAAAAAAATACAAAAGGTGTAAATTAAGATCAGTAAACATTGAATTTTCGATTTACTTTCAATGACGTTCTAATGTCACATGCGTAACTGCAAAACACAATTTATTCTATGTACATATATCTATATTGTTGATAGAAAGCGCATTAAAGTTTAAATGTAAAATCAGTTAAGTGTGGCAAATTAAATTACAAAAAAAAATCGGAAATAATAAAGAAATTAAATTTTTTATATTAATTCAAAGTTTGTCACGGGCGTAACCTGGAACAAATTATCGTAAGTGCAACATCTTGCATAGTGAAATATTGTTATCTTAAATTATATATTTTTTGAAGTAGATGGAAACTTTAGCTGATAGGAATAAGAAAAAGGCTCAACGGCACAGAGAAAAATTAAAAACTGACTCACTTAAGTTGGAAATTTACCGTAGAAAACATAAAGAGCGAGGACAAAAGTACAGAAAAAAACGTTTGGAATTAGAAGAAACTAATAAAAAAATATTGGAGGAAAGAAGAGAAAAAGACCGAATAAGGCAGCAAACATGTCGCACAAAAAAGAAAAATCAAGAATCGAACATCAGCATCACGTGTAATGAGTATACCTGTAAGCAAACATTAGGAAAAGCATTTAAAAAGGTTGAAAAGTCTTTGCCCAGTAACTTAAAAAAACGACAACAAATTATGGATCGATGTACCATTATCAAAACAATGCTAAATACCGTTACCAACACAAAAACCAAAAAATTATACCGTTACCCTTACCGACTGATTCGGTAACCAACCTCGATAAAAATCGTTGCTATTCTTAGAATTTCATACATTTGAGTTATAATTATGTTAATTTAAGTTAATTCCCATTTTTTTCTTAAAAAAATAAAGCCAGCAAATAAATTTCTTATTTTGTTTTTATTTAATACATAAAAAAAGTATTTTTGTAAAATTTATTAGAAAGGAAATTTATGTCACGTGACGACTCGTCACATGACGTACCACATTATGGGCTGTAAGAAAAAAAAATAAAAAATTTTGTAATTCAAAAAGTTGTAAAATAACTAAATATATTCAAATTATTACTATAAAAAAGTTTTATCAAAAAAGTCCTGAGCAATTCGCAGAGTTTTGCGTTTTTGTGCAAAAAGAAAAAACCTACTTCTATTTTTGTCACATGACGTAACCGCCTTTAATTGCTTATAACTTTCAAGTATGTTGTTCGATTGTTTTCAAATCTTTTACTAAATAAAGAGTTACTTACGTCCTACAAAAAAATATAAAGAAGTAAAAAATAAAATAAGGGTTTCGTAGTTTAGCATCTCATTGAAACGTACGACTGTCACATGTGTTACTATGGAAATGCCCATATGTAGTATAAATAAAAGTTTCCAGAATTTATAATTGGCCATAAATGGTTTGGTAGAAAAATAACACTACTCAACAACTTTCCACTGTTTGCAGAACCCGTCTTTGAAATACATATTCTTAAATAGACGCTGTACGCTAAATCCCAGTATGTGAAAAAAAATACTCATTTGCAATTATTTAAATATCGGGTTGGAAAAATATGAAGTGGAGGGTTGGCCATATATTTGACTCCTCTAGGGGTACACTAGGGACAGATAAAGCTGTGAAAGTATTGTAAATTTTAGAAAAAAAAAATGTAATTTTAGTGTTGGAGCCCCTTAGTGAGTAATTGGTGATTGGGAGTAGGTACCCTGCAGGAAATGGACCAGTCACTGATATGGTCACGTGACTAGAACTTTGTGTGTATGAACCAGCTTCGGTTCTGTTATATGAAAGTGACCGGTACTTGGGCTTGTCATAAGAGGTGAGAATTGCTACTAGTGTAGCACTGTGTGACGTGGCGAATAACTTGACCAAGGTAACCTATCACAGTACCGAATGGAATGAATATACTACGGGACAAGTTAGAAGTAGGTAGTGTCAAAGTATGAACATTTTAGGATTTATGTGATATGCAACAGAACCAGTGCGAAAAAAAAATTATCACGTGACTGGAGTAGGTGTACGTGTCGTAGAATTGGAGAGAAATTGTTGAAGGAAAATTGTTCACATATTAAGCGCAATGTGTTCTGTTATAGAAGTAGTTTGAGTGGAATAATTTTGTAAAGTAGCACTGCACTGGTCAAATGGGTGCATGTCGCCGGGCATGCGAAAAGTAATTAGCAAGTAACCTGTAACTTTTTATTCAGCGTGTGTCATATTATGTAGGGGTTGCTAAATAGCCCGTCCGGAACCAGTCACTGTACTTATTCAAAACAGCGTGTCATACCACCTGTTTAAAAAACCTTCAAAAAGGCACAACAAAAATCAATTTTAAAATTAGTTTATTTTGTCTATACCCAGCAGAAAAATATAACATTAAATTCATTATAACAATTGAAATTTGGAAAATTACATAAAATAGACAAGAAGTCCGGATGTTCAAAATATAGATTTTTTGCAAGTGAATAAGTTATACAATAACTCATATTCTGGTGATATATTTCTAGTTTTTTGGTAGTGACATTTTATGTGTAAAATCGCTATTCACTCGAAAAATCGCAATAAAAAGTAACTTGCTAAACGAGTTCTAAGATCGCGATGTCTAGCGATAAATCACCACATCTGGCAACCCTGGTCAGTGTCTAAACAGTTCCGTATTCAGTTCTTTTAAACCAGTGGAGTGTTATGTCTTCATTTCTATTGTCACATAGTCGGTACAGATAAAATTCCCTTAGTGTTATGTCCGCTTTGTAGCAGTCAAGGGCATGCATCCTTTGGCAGAAATTGCCATGTTTTCATCCACTGCTTACGTTTTTGAACCAGTTCAATGACCAGTAAGCAACTTCAACTGCAACGACCCTAGTTGCTTCAGTACACTTTGATGTTATATTCCTTTTTCTCCAGTAACGTGATATATCTGGTACCAACCAGTGAATCTTTTGTCACCATAACTATAGTCACGTGATAGGACATTTCACCCAAATTAACACTTTTTGGTACACCATAGTTTTGGTTTGACCAGTTGCGTAACGTGCTCCCCAATCATACATCACAGAATTACCACTTTGGATCAATCGACCCTTCATTTCCCGCAGGATATGTTCTGAGAAAATGTTTGGATTGAAAAAATATTATGTGTCGGGCATAAATTTAACTCCTCAAGAGGCATCATTGAGACAGTTTGAGCTGTGGGAGTAAATTTCACAAAATGTCATTGTGTATGGGAGCCTACACAGAAAAAAAAAATTGCGCCAAGTACACATTTTGTTGAATAAAAAAAAATAATCAATTACTTTTTTAATTGATTCAATTAAAAAGTAATCAATATTTTTGTTTATTTAAAGTAATCAATATTATTTAAAATATTGATTACTTTTTAATTGAGTCAATTAAAAAAGTAATTGATTATGTTTTTTTTATTCAACAAAATGTTTACTTGGCGCAATTTAATAAATATTTTTTTGTGTGTACTTAGGGAGTGGACAGTTAGTTAGAGCAAATTTAATAAAAATTTAATTTTTGTATGGTAGCCCCCTTAGAGAGTGACGGTAGGGGTCGGTCTTACATTTTACCCCTCTAGGGATGACCCCGGGGCAGTTATGTATTTTTATAATAAAATAGCTTCTAAATCGTGGGTCCTATTTAATTATTTAATTATTTTTTTTTTTTTTTTTTTTTTTTGAAGTTATTTCATTTTTCCATTTTGGTGTTATGAAGATAAGCATTTATCGTAAATTTGACAGCTTTCTATCGAAAATACTTTTAAAATCGTGCAAATTTACAATGATAACACGTCAGCACTTAAACTATTAGTGCACTTCTGTGAGTTCTGAGTTAATTGCAAAGTTCGGTTGTAGTTTTTAGTAAATTTTGAAGTGTTTACGTTACTAGTGAATTTTTTATGAAATGGCGATTGCCGATTTAAAATTGTAAGTAACAATTTTTAAAATAGTAATGTTAAAAATTTAAGATTGTCTAATGTTATTTTTTGAAAAACTATCATAAAGATATATATATATAGAAGTTTTTTAAAAAAAGCGATGCAGGACAAATTCGTGCAATTTTTTGTTAAAATTTTTCATAAAAAATAAATACATAAAAGTTCAAAAAAAGTGCAAAGCAAAGTTTAACACAAATTCGTGCGATTTTTTGTTATAATTTTTCATAAAGAAATAAAATTTTTGTTAAAAATTTTTTGAAACTTCTGTGTATATATTTATTTATGAAAAATGTTAAAAAAAATCGAAAAAGTTTAAAAAAAATTTTAACAAAAAAGAGCGTTTTCCTGCAAACGCTTTGTATCTATTTTTTACTGGAACAATTTAAATAAAGTCGTCCCTTTTCGTTTATGTAGAGTTCTAATTGCAAGAAATTTTTTTATTTCGCACACACAGAAAATAAATAGCCAGCCGCCGAACGAAAAAAATGTATTTTTGTAGCTACAACCAGTAATTTCAGTTAATATGGCCGTATTTAAATGAAACTTCTAAATATTTTGTGAGTTTCAACTAAAATTAAATTGTATTAACTGAAGTTTGTTGTGAAAACCGACATTAAGTTGTAACAACCGATTTTAGTCGAATTTTAGTTGGCAAAATTTTTCTCTGTGTGCAAGGATTTCCAAAATCTTGGTAAAAAGCTCTTTACATTTTTTTTTTCTTTTTTTCTATAAATGATACTAAATCTTCTGAACAATTTACCACCTTCTTATCTGGTAAAGAAAAAACTTCGCACATTTCCCAAAAATTTCATAAAAAAAATTTAATTAAGCGAAATTTTTTTAACCAATTTTGTGACAAAAATTAGCTTTGACGTCAGAATTTTGATAATTATATTTTAAACTTTTTTGGGAGTTGTTTAATTTTTCTTTGGTTATATTTCATTGGGACTTAATTCATTTAATCCTTGGAAATTATTTAATTTTTTTTGAGGATTTATTTAATTTTCTAGGTTTGGAGTTGTTTAATTTTTCTTGTTACTTATTTCATTGGAGGTTGTTTCATTGGGACTTATTTCAGTTGAAGATTTTTCACTGCGCCCACCCCACCTCAGCCGTTTTGTAATATACACAAAATTTATCAAGATAAAATATAAAAAATAACAATTTTCAATTCCATGCAATATCAGTAAGATATTCTGATGCAAACTCCGACGTAATTGTAATCAAATTAAAGATAATTTTGTGTAGATTTATATTCTTAAAAATATGTTATGATTTTGACCTTAAATATCGAGAAAGTAAGCAAAATATACGAACGAAATAGGTTGAATGATATAACTGTAAAAAAACCCGCTATTTCAAAAACTGAAATGATAAAAAAAAGTTTGACAGATTCTAATTCGAATACACTTAAGTACGAGGGCGAATCAATCACTCCGTGACTTTTCGCACTTCCCTCGTAGTTATATGAAATGCAACACTGCTCACATCAAGTACCACGTGTTAGTAGACTACTGCCAAATTTTGAGCAAGTTCCGACAATTACTTTGCGTTTAACAGCTGTTCAAAACACTACTATGTGGATTTTTTTTAAAAAGGAAAAAAGTGAATTTCGAGTGCGCATTAAAAATTATTTTTTGCGAAAAAAAACCGTCAATCAAACCAAGGAAAAGCTTGCTAAATACTATGGGGACTCTTCACCATCGATTTCAATGGTAAAAATGTGGTTTACTGACTTTAGGTGTGGTCGCACAAGTACAAATGACGCTGAACGCTCTGGACGGCCAATTGAGGTCAATAAACCCAAAAATGTGGGAAAAATCAAAGATATGGTGTTGGTGTTAAATGATCAGTTGGGTTTAAGAAAGCTGTCTGCAAGATGGTGCCGCGTTTGCTCTAAATTGGCCATTAACGTAATCGTGTGACAACTTCAAAGGATTGTTTAGAGTTGTTTAACCTCAATTCGAATGAGTTTTTGCAGCGTTTTGTAACTGTATATGAAACATGGATCCATTACAACACTCCGGAGACCAAGAAGCAGTCTAAACAATGGGTTTTTCCGGGTGAACCGGCTCCGGTAAGTTTGTCGGCCAATAAGGTAATGGCAACAGATTTTTGGAATGCACGCGGGATAATCCACACCGATTACCTTCAAAAGGGTAAAACAATAAATGGCAAATATTATGGCAACTTATTGGACCGATTTAACAAGGATTTAAAAAAAACGACCCCATATGGCCAAGAAAAAAGTTCTTTTTCAACAAGATAATGTGCAGGGGTTGCAGGATTTAACCCCCAGTGACTATTTCATATTTCCAAACCTGTAGAAATGGCTCGGTGGAAAGAGATTTAGGTGCAACCATGAAATTATTGATCAAACAAATGCCTATTCGAAAAATCCAATTTTTTGGCAGGGATACAAAAATTGAAGAAACGTTGGACTAAGTGTATTGAGCTAAAAGTAGATTATGTTGAAAAATAAATATTTTTTTGCAAAAAAAAAACTGTGTTTCAATCAAAAAGTCACGGACTTATTGATCCGCCCTCGTATATGTATTTCAAAGCCAGATCCTGCAAAAAGTTGAAAATTGTTGAGTAGTGTAATTAATGTGCTCTTTGTAACTTTGTATTAATTAATTTCAAAATCATAAACATTTTCAATAAATTTTGTTTGACCTTCGATAGACTTTTATTGTTATAGGCAGAAAGTTGTGCTTATTAAATTTTTGTTATGCCTATGGGCACTTAAATTGAACTGTAAGCTAAATTTTAGTGGTAAACTCATATATACGAGTAGACTTATAAATATTTACTACAGGGTGCTTATTTAAAATATACATAAAACAACAGGAAATTGAATGGTAATCAAACAAAATATTAATGTTTTCTACAATACATCCGACACTCGTTTTTGTTTTTTTATTTTTGGAGTTACCCGATTTTTTAAATTTTTTTTGGGAAAATATTTTTTAAAATTGCAAATGGTAACCAGACATTATCATTTTTATTTATGTTAAGTGAAAACGAAATAAATTCTGGAACCGTGTGTTTATAACATACATGGCACTAATGAATTAAGTGGGCTAACCCTGTTTTCATTCCAACCCAGGATTTATTTGGAAATATTTTCATTATTTTTTTTTTAGTTAATGGTCATGATTCCAGAATATAATTTTATTGATTAATGAAAATGGTTTTAAATTCCATAGCCATTAATAATAGAACAATTAAAAAAAAAGTACCATGGAAAAATATACTTTTAAAATTGATAAAAATTGCTCAAATCAGGAATGGAAAGCATTCGCTCAGACTTATGGATACTTGAAGTGAGATATTAATTTTCAATCTGGTTTTTAACCAAGTAAAGTAGAACGAAATGTAACGATTGAAATTGGAACACAAAACGGAAATTTTGAAATTGGAACACAATACTCCTCAGGAGTTTTAATTAACCGTGATATTACAAATTGGCAAGGTCTGGAAGAGATCCGGAGAGCTAATTTTTTTATTTAACAAACGCAGGGTGTCTTAATTACAAATTAAAATACTCTGATAATTGAATGAAACATTAGTCCAAATTGGAACGATATGGAATGGAACGGGGAGCGAGTGGAATCGGAACACTTAACACATATGCATAATCGGTATGTATTACTCAGATCAAGCTTCATAAAAATTTTGTCCGTTTTTCGATATCTCGCTTAGTTTTCGAGTTACTAGCCATTTTATAAAATTACGTTTTTTTTTATGGCCGGTATCTCCGAAATTTAACGAGATAGAGCAAAATGGACAAAATGTTTGCTCCACAAGGGTATTAATACATACTACTAACACAAATAGGCAAGGTCCGGAAAAGATACCGAGGATTAAATTTTTTAAAAAGCGGCCACGGGGTAATTTTTTTTTTTTTTAATTTAAATTTAAATGCTCCGATAGAACAAAGTTCGTTCAAAGTTCAATACAGTTCTACTCGTTCCCCATTCCATATCGTTCTTCATGTTTAGTTTTTAAATTCTACTTATTCTCCGTTCCAATGAAGTTCGTTCCCAATTTGAAGCACACCAATTTTAATCATTACTTGTTTTATTGCATATCGCTTCGAATTAAAAAAAAATCTTTAAATAAATTATGTATTTTTACATTCCAACCCTGTTTCCGTTACAAGCCAGGATTTCTTTGTAAACAAATCTTTTTTTTTTAACAATTGTAATTGGTGATTTCATTACACAAGGGAACAATGGTTCTGTTGATTACGAACTGAATATTGTTTTTAAGGTTATTTGGGCCGCTGAATCCAAATCTGCACTTGGTTTTTTTCTATCAGCTCGACTTTTCGAGATATACCGTTATGTTCAAAATTAAGGCACTTCCGCTACATATATTGGAATAACTTGAAAACGGTTCACCATATTAAATTAAAAAAAAACCGAAACTCGCAAACAATATTCTCTTTAAGCCGTGCTTACATTGTTTTTAAATTTTCCAAGTAGTTTTAGAGATATCGTTCAAGTTTTGAAAAAAAAATTAAAATTTTTTTTTGTTCTTTAAAAATTCCTAAAAAATAAAAATGGGACAAAAATCACAGTTTTGGTCTAGAAACAGTTAGTTAAATATATTACGAATGAAATGAGCTTTATTTCATTGCAATCGGTGCACAACTTTTGATTTTGTTCACGATTTACTGAATTGATATAAATCGCGATTTCCATACAAAAATAACAACTTTTTATTTTGTTCATTTCTATCAGCTATACTTTTTAATTTAACACAAAAAGAGAATTTTAAAGAAAAATAAAAAATTTTAATACACAAATATTACAATGTAATTACAACTCATCGAAATTTTCTTTTATAAGATTTTCTTAAATAATGTTGTTTAGAGGTATTATTTTTAATGCTCCAGCAATAGTCCGCCATCATATGCTCTGTTACGGTAGTATGAAATTGTTGTTCCTTGGGTTAACAGATTTTTTTGCTTTAATCGAGAAGCAAGAATTTCAGATGCTTTTTTAGAGAGTCCAAGGTCTCTCACTAAATCACAAAGCTCCTCCTGATTAAATTGATCGCGTTCAGAAGAAATATCTAAATGGAAGTCATCTGATCCACATTCAGAAATTGGTGAAGGAACATTTTGTCGTAAGTCGTGAAAATTGTGTGTAGATGTAGATGTAGATGGTTGTGGTTCTGAATCCTCACTAGAGTACAGGACTGGTTGGGTAATAGACAACACGTTAGGATAAATCCATTTAGACCGGTTTGTTTTATTAATGCCTGTTATGTTGACAGCGCAAAAATAAAAATCATCATAATGATTCGAAGGTTCCCGCCAGATCATTGGTGTTTTATACTTGAACTGGTCCGTTGCTTGTTTGCCCATAACCTTAAATACTCTACACAGTTTTTACATACAGTATTAGGAATCCAGTACTTGTCACGGGTTTCCATGGTAAATCCGAAGTAGTCAAAATAAGTTTTTTTAATAAAATCTGACACACTTTTTCTATTTTTTATAAACGTGTATTCGGGATTGATTTTACAGGTGTTTCTTGACGTAGTCATAGCCCAATTTTGACATATATTTCAAAGTAACACAGTTTTCAATAAATAAAACAAGGGATAAAAATCAAAAGTTTTTTGTGTTCACTGATGAAATGTTCTAGGTTAAAATTTTTTAATATTTTTTGTCGTTATACTTTTCGCTTTCGTAAACACTTGTTGAATGAGAAAAATTGGTTGAATGAACCCATAAAAATACTTCGTAGTTTTTTACTGAAGTACCTAGAAAAAATTATATCCACAATTTTATTGACAGTCACTTATGAATGAACACATGTGTTAAGGGGAATTTCTTTAAAAAAATCATCCGTTACCAACGGTAAACCACACATCAATAAAAACAAGTGCACTTTTCTTTTTTCTCTTTAATTGACTGTGAACTGACTAGGTGTCATAAAGGAACAATACAATTTATAGGCGTTATGAGTTTGCTACCGCAACCATAAAAATGAAATAATCTTTTTTTATTACTTAATTTTTTTAATTCTTAGAATCATAAAAAACTAACTTATTACATACAAACACTTACACATTAGAAAATGTTATTTTTGTATGGAAATCGCGATTTATATCAATTCAGTAAATCGTGAACAAAATCAAAAGTTGTGCACCGATTGCAATGAAATAAAGCTCATTTCATTCGAAATATATTTGACTAACTGCTTCTAGACCAAAACTGTGATTTTTGTCCCATTATTATTTTTTAGGAATTTTTAAAGAACAAAAAATTTTTTTTTTTTTTAAAAATTTTAATTTGTTTTCAAAACTTGAACGATATCTCTAAAACTACTTGGAAAATTTAAAAACAATGTAAGCACGGCTTAAAGAGAATATTGATTGCGAGTTTCGGTTTTTTTTTTTAATTTAATATGGTGAACCGTTTTCAAGTTATTCCAATATATGTAGCGGAAGTGCCTTAATTTTGAACATAACGGTATATCTCGAAAAGTCGAGCTGATAGAGAAAAACCAAGTGCAGATTTGAAATCAGCGACCTCAAATTAGTAAAAATTTGCTATAAATTTCAAATCAACACAAAAAAAGTTCAATTTTGTTCCCTTGTGTTATCATTAATAATGATTTTTCTAATAGAAAATATTTTATTATCATTAAATGTTAATGAAATTTTTTTCATTTTCATTATTTTCAACTAATGGTAATAAAATTTCAATGGTAATGAAAAATTCGCCTTCTATACTCATTTTAAACCATACATAATGAGTAGAGAAGGCAAAATATGGCAAATTCCTTGGTGTTTCTGTCAAAAACCATTTGAAAAAAACGCAAATATTAAAAAAATGTAAAAAATTTTACTTTTTAAAACAAAAAGTAAGCAAATTTTAGAAAAAAAAGCATTTCAAGCATAGAAAATTTAAAGAATAGTCTTGTTTTAAGTTCAAAAATTAAAAATCAAAAAAAAGCAATAAGTAACAAACATGAATAAAAATTGTAAAAAAAAAACGGGAAAAATGGTGAATTTGTCTTCTCTAATAGTCAGTTAAACAAAACTTAATAAAGGGCCGTTTTGGGAGTTCTCAGTGTTTTCCCTTAGTAGAGGAAAGAGAAATGGAGAATTTACAAAGTAATATCGATGTTATTAACAGAAATCACTGTTGGTAGACGTATTAACAACTGCACTGAGAAAAGTATTTGCATTCTATCACTGAATTTTTGCTGAATGGCTACACTGAAAAAAAAAAAGTTTGTAAAGTCAGCAAAAAATTTTGCTGAGTCAGCAACAAAATTAGTAGATTCAGCAGAAGTTTTGGTAACACTTAGTGGATTAGAAATAAAAAAGCCTTGCTAAAAATTAATAAATGTTTTGCTGAATTTTAGTAGACTGAAAAAAACGCAAAAAAATTGTAGAAAAATTGTAATTTAGTTAATTTATTTGCTGAAAATCATAAAACATATTTTTGTGATTCTTTTTAAAATAATTTACGATAATTACGAAATATAAAAATTTTCATTTTCCCACGTTGACGACATGAATTAATTTAATATCTGAAAATATATAGAAATAAATATATATAACATAACAAAAATTTTCTTTCAACTACTTACATCAATGGTTGTCTAAATGATGCTATCTTTTAAAGGACGCAATTGCCGAAGATAATTATAGAAACGAAACAAAAAAATAAACAAAAACAAACCAAACGAAAAAACAACCCTTTTTTGCAATAAGAAAAAGGAACCATAAAAATCTACCTAAGATGTGTGTCTTTGTCTTTCGCTTTACTCTGTCTACATGTCTGTATATGTTTGTTTGCAATTTGACCACACTATTATTTGACCACATTATTAATCTATAAACATTTAGTTTAGAAATACATATTAAATTTAAATATTTTATTTTGTCTTATATTTAATTAATAGACAATTATTTTCGCCGGTGACAACGCAAAATTTAAGTTGTTTTAATCCTTAATTTTGTTTTATGTATGAAAAACAGATACAAAAATCTTCCATGGTTAATTTTTGTATATGTCTTATTAGAGTTGTACTTTTTAGTATCATTTTCCTCTTCTCTACTACATCTTGACATGCCGCGACATCTGCTTCATTCTGCGCATATCTTTCAATCTGGTTGTAGTCCAAACTATTAATGTGCTTATCAGCACATTTTTTTTTTAGCAAAATTAATTAGTAAACATTAGTATAATATTAGTAAAGCATTAGTATAAAACAGTTAAGTGCTGAATAAGTATAGCAAAAATTTTAGCTGAAAACACGATTTTAGCAAAAAATTTGCTAAAAAATAGTATACCTGATTTACAAGACGTTTTACTAACTTTTATACTAACTTATTTTTTTGAGTGTACCAACTCTAACTTATATACAACCTCCACACCTAAAAACGTGAGTTCAGCAAGATCGGAACAAACACAGACTTAACTCTTAACTCTGATCTCTCAATTCGGTTCGAATCGAGAGGTCAGAGTTGAAATCTAGAAACCCTCCTCTACTGCTAGCCAAACAATTACACGACGAACTCAACTTTAACATCCAGACGGTAAGGTTGAAGCAATGGAATAACTCGGGACGAAGTAGCCCTTTACTCAATCTAGAGACTAGAAGCAACGAATTTGATCTTCCACGTAAAGCTTGGTGTTACTTGAACCGCACTTCTGCTGCCAGAACAATTGATTCCATACTACGCTAGCCACCAATATGGTCAACCAACTCAATCGATCGATTATATATTGCTGCCCAGTCCTCTCCTTTCCAGGCGATATTGATACAAAATATGACATCTGACGCAATATCCTGGCTAGACTAATTAAGCTTATAACTATTATTTATCATTAAAAAAAACTTTCTCTGTATTTTGAAAATCCAAATAATCGTGTAGATTAAATAAATAAAAAAATTAAACGAATTTTAGAGTTAATTTTCTTGTTTTCATGTACTGTTTGTGCAATAAAAATACAAATTTCCTTGGCTACGACTACCATTTTTAAAAGAAATGAAAACATATACAAATATTGCCATAAATGTGAAAAACACAGTTTAACAGTGGGGCTACAATAAAGCAAAATTAATAAAAAAAAAAAAAAATACTAACAAACAAGGAAACTACACAGTGGTGAATCCGCAGATTTTAATGTAACTTGGATATAGTGTTGAGGACTAAAAATATTAGATATATATTTTTGTTTTAGATGCGCAATCGAACATTTAGGGGTGAAAAGTTAGAAAATTTTTGTATGAAAAAAAAAATCAAATTTTTATGAAAAGGAAAATGAAAATATTTCAAATTTTTTACTTGAGAAAACTAAAATTTTGGTAACCATATTGCCTATGTTGTAGGCCCAGGGTTGCCACTTATTTTAAATATTTAAAATAGGGGTTATAAAAGCTCTTCAGAAAAAGCCAAAGGTTTACAAAAATTTTACAAATTGAAAAAAGCTCAAACACCACTCGATGAAATTAAATAAATATTATTAAATGTTAATTTGAACTCAAACCAACAACAACTTCCCATACAAATGTGGTATTCGAAAAATTGTTTTTAAAAAATATAAATAAATGTAATGTAATGTAATAAAAATAATGTTCGGAAATACACGGTCTTGATTTATATACCAGTTGATGCGTCTGTAAAATACCTTTCATTTTATATCCAATTTATACAATTCATACAGTGTAATAACTTTTATACGAAAAATATAAAAAAAAAAAACGTAAATAAGCACCAAATTTTGTTGGTTTACCAACATTATACCAATGGTGGCAAGTTCGCTCAAACAGAAAAATACTGTCAATATTGTAAATCCCACGTTCTGCCAACGCTTAATCGATTGCCACCGACGCTTTGACCTGCCGATTGTATTTTTCTGCCTGGGTATATATAAATAAAAAATCGCAAAATATTTTACGAAATTAGTTTACAATTTCGCGACATCGCATATTGGGTTGAAATGGGTCCAAAGTGGCGCTTAATTGAAATTTTAGAATTAAGTTTTTGCCATAATGATTGGTATCAAATAAAACTAGATAAAATTCTACATCACTATTTAAAATTTGAACCATCTAAGTTGTTCACTTCATCCGTAGTGAGCTGTCAAAGTTAGCTAATTATTGCTGTTTTCTTAAAAAGTGAAAAAATTGAAATTTGATAAAAAGCAGTGCTTTTTTTTAAATTTAAAATTAATAAAGTTAAACTTTTATGATGGAACCTTGAACTTCAGGTATTTAAGTGCACAAAAAATGATTTTGTGTTTATAAAAATATGTGTGGAAATATTTGTAATATTTTTTTTAAAAAAAGCTCTAAAATCGGGGTAATTTCCATATATGATGGGGCCAGAAGTAACAAAGTTTTGAAAAGTATGGGATTTCTACTTGATATTACAAACAAAAAAGTTTGCCTTTTTGTTGCCCCGTTTTAAGATATTAATAATTTTATGTAAAAAGTCTTGTTTTCAAAATTCCTTTATTTACAGTGTTTTTGTTGTTACTATTGTCTTACTCTCAATGTTAGCTATTTTTGTTGTTGTTGATATTATTGTCAATATATTTTGATATTTAATAGAGATAACCGCGTGAGTGGAGTTTGATCACCAATGTTCACGAGGGTGACCAATTTACCAGAAAAGAATAAAAATTAACACTCAATTCCAGCGAAAAAATAGGACTTTCTAATAATTTACCAAATTCACGTAATGGTTTTACATCTTATACTAATTTGCCCGTGCCGAGATAGTCACGCCTATATAATAACTGTTTTCAATCACGTACTTTGGGCAATCAACTTATTTTTTACCAATGCTTTTGACGTTTAATATTTTTTGAAATTAAACTGACTATCGTAATTTATAAATAATAATGTTTGCGAATAAACTGTTTCACGCGCCCATCTCTATTGCCGTTATTTTTGTGCTTGTTTTTATGTTTTGTTTTTCAGTGGTGTTTTTTGCTGTTTTAAAATTTGAAGTTTTTGTAAAGTGCGTATTGTGTTGTGCATTAAATAAAGTAATCTGTATAAGGTAATTGGAAAACCGATTAAACAGTTAAAGCGAAAATTGTGGATCATGTTTTTCCGAAAAACCTAAAAGGTTAAAAAAAATTTTTTCTACCATTTTTTTTTTTAAACCTGTGTTTTTATGTATTTATGACTATTTATTACTAAAAAATTATAATATTCTCTTTTGTGACTTTTTTGAAATATATTTGTACATTTATGAGATTTTTAAATTAAATTTATACTAATACAAATGCATACAATAAATTTACATTAAGTATGCTTTAATTTCCAATTTCATTCATTAATTTATCGCTTTTCATTCCAAAGTTACAGCATAAATTGTAAACTAAGGTCCTTTTTTAAAAAAAAAACAATAATGCGCTAACGAGTTAAAAAAAAATTTTTTTTTAACTTTTTTTTTCTCAAATGCTGTGTTTTTATGTGCTTATAATAACTCATCAATAAAAATATATAATATTTTAAAACTACGGCTTCTATGAATTAATCGCCACTTTGGGTACCATAGAACCCACTGTGCATCGATTTCAATTGCAAATAACAAACACTTTTTAAAATTGACATATTTTTTAAAAATTAAACTAAACAACTTCGTTTAAAACGAAAATTTTCTAAAAAAAAATATTAATAAAAATTTTGTTATTTACAAATTTCAAGCAAAAATTTTGTGTTTTGAAGCCACCCGATTTGTGGAGAACAAATATATGTAACTTAATATCTTTTAATTTAAAAATATTTGGACTATTATGTATCTAATGGTATCTAATTATATCTAATTGTATCAAATATAATATAATTAGATGTAATTACATCGGGACAAAACTCGGATAGAATTGGATATTTTTATATTAAAATATATTAAATTATATCTAATTAAATATAATTAGATCCAAAGTGATACAATTTAATACAACCATTCTTCGTATAAAATTATATCCACTTATATTTGCGGAATATAACGAGATAATATATAATTTTATATCAACTTTTTCACTCGGGTAGCTTTTTACACCACTTTTTAACTCCCTAACTTGAGATTGCACACCTAACAAAAATATTTGACTAATATTTTTCTTATCCTTTACAACATACCCAAGTTTCATTCAAATCTGCGGATTCACCACTGTGTAGTTTCTTTGTAAGACAAAGAAAAATATTTTAAGAAACTTTATGGATAAATAACGAAGTTATGGCTAATTATTAGTGTCCGACCGAACAGTTCGGCCAGAAAATGTATTTGGTCTGTATTCTTTATTTTAAAGCATTATGGTCAAATTTGGCGAATGAAAAAATGTTTATTGGCCTGATTAGTTGCGATTTTGAGTGTCAAATTTAAAGAAAACTTCGTAGTTAAGCAATTAATTCTCTGTTCGGCCTCCGAAAGTTCAAACAAATCTAAAATAGTTCGGCGACCGAACTTTTAACTTTATAGCTAAACTTTTTTTTCTTTTTTTTATACTTTTTATCCTTTTTTTTTATCAAATACCAAAATTTATCATCATTAACTCTAGGTTCCAACAAACCGACCAAATGCAGTTTTTTAGCCGAACTGTCCGGTCGGACACTATTAATTATGTGTAACAAACTGTATGATGCATTTATTCTACTAAAGTAAAGTTCAAATAAGCGTATGAGAAATTTTTATTAATTATACGTACACACAGAGAAAAATTCAGCTATTTGCCAACTGAAATTTGGTTACTACGAATCAAATTTGGTTGATACGAATTTCAGTCGGTTGTTACAACTAAACATTAGTTTCCACAACAAAGTTCGGTTAATTCAACTGAACTTTAGTTACAACATCCAAAATATTTAGTAATCCAATGTTACTATTGTTGTACTAACTGAATTAATAATTTGTTACCATTAAAATGCACTTTTCAATTCGTTTGGCACTTTATTTCTCTGTGTGTAGTGATGTACCATTGTATTTTATACGTAGTGCTGTATAGCACAGAACTTGCAATAATTGGGCATAAGCTGGAAATTTATCAATGTATTTTTATGAAATATGTCTGGAAAAAATTAATTACATCTAATTATATAAATAATTGCACAAGATAGCAGCAAAAATGCAACAAATATGTGACTATTTTTTTTTATTATGTATTTAGCAGGGATGGCAGGCAATACCGCTAAAATACCGTTACCGATTTAAACCCATTCAACTGACTATCTTTATCCCTAAAATACTGTTACTGAAATAATTGAAATACCGTTAATCGTAAAATACCGTTACCGATATATCTGAAATGCCGATATGCTTATAATACCGTTACCGAAATAACTAAAAAAGCATTATCCCTGAAATGCCGTCCCCGAAGTATTTGGCATAGTGTTATTCTTAAAATACCGTTGCCGAAATAGTTTAAAATACCGTTACCGTTAAAATATCAATACCTTTATTTTTTTATTAACTTAAGTCGAGATCAGAAAAGTTTTTCGCTGTATAGATATATTTTCCCAAGTTTGAACATAATCTACACTCAAATAAAAACGTTAGTAAAGTCAGCAAAAAATTTTGCTGAGTCAGGAGGGTGCTTGCAAAAAAAAAATAGTAGATTCAGCTAAAGTTTTGCTAAAACTTAGTGGATTAGAAATTAAAAAACCTTGCCAAACATTAATAAAATTTTTGCTGAATATTAGTAGACAAAAAAAAACTTGAAAAATTAGTAGAAAGTTTTTACTTTAGTTAATTTATTTCGCTGAAAATCATAGAACATATTTTTGTGATTCCTTTTAAAATAATTTACAATACGTTACAAAATATAAAAATTTTCATACTCCCACATTGACGACATGAATAAATGTAATATCTGCAAATATATAGAAATAATTATACATAACATAAACAAAATTATCTTTCAACTACTTACATCAATGGTCGTCTCAATGATGCTATCTTTTAAAGGAACGCTAATGCCGCAGAGAATTATAGAAACGAAACGAAAAAATAACAAAATGTAACTTATACAACCCGTTTTTTTGCAATAAGAAAAAGGAAACATAAAAATTTACCTTTCCCTTTAGTCTGTCTACCTGCTGTATATTTGTTATCAACTTGACCACTCAATTTGACTACAAATACACATTTAATCTTTTTAAATTTAAATATTTTATTATGTCTTTTATTTAATAAATAGACAATTACTTTCACAAGCCGGTGAAAACGCAAAATTTAAGTTTTTCAATCCACAATTTTGTTTTATATATGAAAAACAGATACAAAACCTTCCATGGTTGATTTTTTATTGTCTTACTAGAGTTGTACTTTTTAGTATAATTTTCCTCGTCACTACTACATCTTGACATCTAATTCATTCTGCGTATAACTTTTAATCTGGTTGTCGTTCACAATATTGATGTGCTAATCAGCACAATTTTTTTAGCATAACTTAAATTTTAGTTTAAAACATAATTTTGGCAAAAATTTGCTGAAAAATAGTATAACTGATTTACAAGATGTTTTACTAACTTTTCTACTAACTTATGTTTTTGAGTGTAGTCAGCCATTTTAATTCGGTCATTATGGATTTAAATATATTGGTGTGCATTGATGTTACCGATGCCCTTAAAATACCGTTACCGAAATAACTGTTGTCCTTAAAATACTGTTACCAAAATAACTTAAATACCATTATCGCTAAAATACCGTTACCGAAATAAATTTTATACCGTAATCGCTAAAAAAAAAAACCGTTACCGAAAAAGCTGAAATACCGTTGCAGAAATAAAAGAAAAAAGTGTTACTCTTACCGATACCCGTCGAATCGGTTAACATTCATTATTTTTACTGATAGTTAGGGCAACCAAAAATAAGCTAAATCTTGTTTTTAGTTTTATAGAACTATCTAGACTGAAAAACTCTCAGGATTCCGTCACGATACATTTCAGGGATAGAGTCGTAAATGGAAAACAAGCTAGATGGCTTTTGAAATTTTTTCTAGCAGATAAAGTTTCAAGAAGTAAAGAATTACTTCGTCAAAATGTATTCACGTTGAGTGTTTATTTTTCTGAATTTAATAACTTTTAGGGTTAAAAATGTTTTTAATTTTAGACCCTGAGCTTGTGCCAGGCATGGACAGCCTTTTAAACTATTTTTACATAATTTTATAAAAAAAAAATTAATAAATTCGTGCTTTTTTATAGTCAAACACATTTTTTTTTTTTTTGGAAATTTATTCAATAATATCGATGTTTCGGTTATAGCGATTCCGAATAAAATACCGTTATCGATACCAAATCCGAAATAATCAATAATCTTTATTTAACCCGTTATTCGGTTCGAATGATAACCATGATTACAGAAAAGTTTTCAAAATTACAGGCTGGATCCGACACTGCTAGTTCATTATTATGATATCCTTTATAGCACAGAACTTGCTATAATTGGGCATAAGGTGGAATACCGTGCCAATGTATTTTCTTAAAACATGTCTAGAAAAATAAAACAGAAATAATTATTATTCGAATCCCACCGTTCACCGTGACTATAATAAGTTTGATATCCGTTATTGAAAATTACGATGCGTAAATATGAATTGTTATTGTGTCCCATGGGAAGTGTAACAAAATAACATTTTTGTTATGATTGATTTGAATGAATAAAGATAGAAAGTAGGTCAAAGATGTTGTGTTAGATGCTTTAGGCTACTATTTTAAGATATTTTCTTTATTTTTTTTTCTTCTTCTTTCTTATTTTTATTGTTTTTGAATATTATTTTGCCTTCATGTGTTAACTTCAAGGTCTTTTAGTCTCAGCTATAAATAATATAACTAAGAACATATATTATACACTTTTATTGTTGGGCTTGTAATTGAATTCGTGATGTTCCTTTAAGCATAGGACATAAAGTTTGGTTGAAAAAATGATGGTGTTCCCTTATATTGAAATGTATTTGCTTACCTGTTAGTTCAGTCAAATTTAAATCCTTTTGGGATTTCTATGACTTATAAGTATATGAGAGATTTCTGTTTTTTGTTTTAGTTATTTTTGCATTGTTTTGTAAAAGTTTTAACATCCTGTTTATTGTAGGAAATATATAATATTAAAAATTCATGAATAAATCATGTTTTTATCTTATTGTTAGCCATACAAAAGGGATACTTATTAGAGTTCGTCACGAAAATTTGAATTTGGGATAATATTACTTTTTTTGCGGTTTTTACATCAACAAAAAAATGGCGTTATTAATTTTCGAAAAATTTCAACTCCTTCCTAACGCTGATTTAAAATATCATTTACTGCAAAGCAAAAAGGGATTTATTTATATGAAATTTGTAGTCTACATTTGATTCTACGCCACAAATTATTTAAAAAAAAAAAAACTTATTTAAAGTGCACCGTTTAGGCGATAGAGTGTAGGGCAAAATCTCTTTTTTCAAAAACTTTTAAAAATATTTTTTTTTTTTTTTATTATATCGCGAACCGCTAAAAATTAATTAGATATCAATTATGTCAAAACAAATATTCTCCTCACACATATATTCTCCTTATAATTTATATAGCTTTATATAAAGGGTCCGCTAAATAACTTTTTTTTTTTGAAAATGCTATAAAAAAAAACTACTGAATATTTTCTCAAATTTCTTTTTTTATTTGAAAGTACAATCCTTCCGGTTAATATAGAAAATAATTTCATTCAAATGGCTGCCTCGGCTGGCCATGCAGTAGCCTACACGATCGGTCCAATTTTTAAGCACATTATCGGTTGTGTGCAGCTGTATTTCACCAATGGCTTCACGAATATTGTTCTTTAAAGCGTCAATTGTCTCTGGCTTGTTGGCGTAACACTTATTTTTGACGGTACCCCACAAATAATAGTCCAACGGTGTCAAATCGCAGCTCCGAGGTGGCCAAACGACATCAGCTCTGCGGCTGATAATGCGATCTTCAAAAACAGGGCGCAAAACATCGAGTGTAGCTTCGGCTGTGTGGCACGAAGCACCGTCCTGTTGAAACCAAATGTTGCCAATATCCTCCTCTTCAATTTTTGTGAACAAAAATTTGTTCAACTTCTCTTCTTCCAAAATCCGTACGCAATTTTCGCACACATTCTGCAACATTACCATGATTTTTAAAGTAATGTCGCAATATTTCCCAGCGTTGTTCAAGCGTATACACAACTATATTCGTTCAGCGGAAGGATTAAACTAATTATCTGTCAGATCAGACATGAGCTACCACGAAACAAGCACTAGTTGAAAAAACGTTAGATGGCGGACCCTTTATAATCCCATACATATTTTGGTAAAGTTCAATATCCAGTAAAGTTATGTACAAGTTAAGACTTTATTACATCTGACTTCACATATAACCATATTAATTTTACAACAAAATTATTTTCAAGAAATTTCTTGTATATAATTTTAAAAACAAAATATTTACATTTTATAAGACAAAAACACTTAATTTTTTTAAACACTAAATGTTTACTTAATAATTTTTAAACATTTCGTTATGTTTAATTTTAAAAAAATTTGGTTCTTTAAAATTATTTATTTTCAGAAATTTTAAGCATAACTTCAAGTCACACAAAGCATACCGACTATCGACTTAAATTATATAAAATCAGATACACTTAGGGAACTTCTGTTTAAAAAATATGTAGTTGTTTGGGTTGTAATACACTTTCTTCATTTTTAAAGTAAATCTCAGTCATTTGTAGAACAAATTAAATTTTTTACTAACCTTGTAATTCATCAGATTGAAAGATATACGCAGAATGAAGCAGATATCGCGGCATGTCAAGATGTAGTAGAGAAGAGGAAAATGACACTAAAAAGTACATCTCTAATAAGACATATAACAAAATCAACCATGGAAGATTTTTGTCTCTGTTTTTCATATATAAAACAAAATTGAGGATTAAAACAACTTAAATTTTGCGTTTTCACCGGCTTGTGAAAATAATTGTCTATTAATTAAATAAAAGACAAAATAAAACATTTAAATTTAATATGTATTTCTAAACTAAATGTTTATAGATTAAAAATCTAGTGTGGTCAAATTGAAAACAAATATATACAGACATGTAGACAGAGTAAAGCGAAAGACAAAGACACACATCTTAGGTAGATTTTGGTTCCTTTTTCTTATTGCAAAAAAACGGTTGTTTTTTTCGTTTCGTTTGTTTTTGTTTATTTTTTCGTTTTGTTTCTATATTATCTTCGACAGTTGCGTCCTTTAAAATATAGCATCATTTAGACAACCATTGATGTAAGGAGTTGAAAGAAAATTTTTGTTATGTTATATATATTTATTTCTATATATTTTCAGATATTAAATTAATTCATGTCGTCAATGTAGGAAAATGAAAATTTTTATATTTCATAATTATTGTAAATTGTGTTTAAAAGAATCACAAAAATATGTTTTATGATTTTCAGCAAATAAATTAACTAAATTACAATTTTTCTACAAATGTTTTGCGTTATTTTCAGTCTACTAAAATTCAGCAAAAAATTTATTAATTTTTAGCAAGGCTTTTTTATTTCTAATCTACTAAGTGTTAGCAAAACTTTTGCTGAATCTACTAATTTTGTTGCTAAAAATTGGCTGACATTAGCAATTTTTTTGCAAGCACCCTCCTGACTAAAATTTTGTTGACTCAGCAAAAGTTTTTGCTGACTTTACAAACTTTTTTCTTGAGTGTAGATGACACATTTTTCAGATCAATTTGTATTTATTTATATATGGGAAATTATCAAATGAGATGCAATTATATTAGGCTCCATATTAAAATTTTTACCATTTTTTCATAAGAATGTCATTGCTTTGGAATTCTTCCCGGGAACTTGCTCTAGGACTCTTCCATTGAAACTTTTTATTAAGCTAATGCAAATTTTTATAAAATGTTATCAATAATATAATTTTATTAACATAAAGTTTCATTAGCTCAATAAAGAAGTTAATTTAAAAATCTAGTTTCATAAAAAGTATGGAGCTTTTCATTAATTTTAAGAAAATTTGCCATTATTTTTCGTCCACTAAAAGTTGCTCTTGACAAATAGAAGAAACATGCCGATTATGCAGAGTACCGAATAAAGAACAACTATTCTTGACATAGATATGCAAAAAAAAATGTTTTGATATAAAAAAATGTTTCATTTCCGCATTGGAAACACTACTACATTTAAAACCGTTTTTTCTCCTAGGCAAAGTTAAGTAAGTGGTTATAATAAGTAAGTGGTTAATAATCGTGAATAAAAATTGTTATCCAGAATTGCCAAATAAGTATTTGAAAAAATAAATATTTGATCTTTTTTGATAGGACTTTTTTCAAAAATTATTTAAAAATATAAAATGCATAATTTTTTATATCTTTGACTGATTTCTAACAGTAGTTAATCAATTATATACAATTTTTGAAAATCTGTCCTATCGGACTATGAATTTTTCTAACACACAAAGTATAATATAATCCAAAATGTATTCCGTTCCCACTCAAAACATAAATAATTGGATTGCCAAGTGCAGTTTAAAAAAAATATTCAAAAACCACGATATTTTTTCAAAACATTTTAAAAATTTTTTAACACAAAAAAAATATTTTTCATACATTTTTTAATAAAGACGTATTTACAAAATTATACAAAATTTTAATTTTTAAAATATCTGCAACCGTCTATTATTAATATTCTATCGAAGTTTCCACTGCTAATATTTGCACTAGATTGCGCTTTAGGCAAAAAAAATAATTTGCCTTTTTTAATTTTTGCGATTTTTTTTTTTTTCAGTTTTAGCAATTTTGTTTTAATTTGATAGATTTTTTGAATTTTGTTGTTTTTAATTATTATATTTTTCAAATTTGACGATTTTTTTCAAATGTTTTAAATTTTTTTAAAATTTGGCAATTTTTTTTGCAAATTTGGTAATTTTTTTTAAATTTTGTTATTTGAATATGAATAGATATGAATAAAGCTGTAATTGAAAATAATATTGATTAAATAGTTACAAATTATTTAATTGTTACTACAAATTCCTCAGTAAGACTGAATTCAATTAAACTTTTAAATCAACAAATATTTTAATTGAAACTAAATTTTATTTTTTTTTTTGTGTAGACATATTTAATTTTTAGTTTGCATTGTCTCAAGCAATTTGTTGATTATATTTTAGGGAAATCTCTTATGAAATAACTTTATTTATTACTTTTTTGTCGAAAATCAACTCTAACAATGATAGCCGCCAATTTGCAGTCGATGTTTTCTTATGAAATTTGAAGATTTCAGCCATATAATACTGAACAAACAGGCATTTCCTATTTGAATTTAAATATTTTTATATTAAATTTATCAATAACATTGTTACTTCCTAACGAATTGTATTAAGTTTTTGAAATTGTCAAATCATTTTGAGGGGACTCTAGCCCCCTTGCTATCCCACCACTCCTAGCTACGTGCCAGTCTGGTGGTTTTTAAAAATTCATCAAAAATACGTTTTTTATCCGAGCATTACGAGCATGAGTGTAATCTAGACGTCTAGCACTTCAAAACTGGATTTAAAGTAAATGCAAATGTAGCTAACCTATGCCAATTTAGTAGTTGGACATTTTTAAAACGTTTATAGTTAAAAAATATATATATATTTTCTTTTTTGTAAATATTCTTTTTATTTATAATACTGTAATTATGCTATAAATTATTAATTCACATTTTTTTAAAACTTATAACTGTATTTAAGAGTGTAATAACTGATCTCTTATTGTGTCAAATTGAGAAGTTATTACTTAATTGATTTAAGAGATAAGTTATGTGATACTGTTTTGTTGGTGTTTCATACGCATAATTACATATACCGGTAAACAAAGAAGAATAGCAAATAAAGCTGAATTAAAGAATTATTGAATTTGTAATAAAATGATTCGTGGTTCATATCTAAGTGATTTTAAAAAATTTTAAACTGTGCGCCCCTAGTTGGTAGCGTGCTGGCTTATTAGTGCGGGGGTCGTGGGTTCGATTCCCACCAGAGGCACTGGTCTGTTTTCGCTACAACGCGCAGAAGGACATAGTAGCTAGTGCTCGGTTAGGGTAATAGTATATAATTTGTAATTATATGATTATTAATTAATAATAAAAAAAAAAATTAAATTTAAAATTTCATGATTTTAAAAAATTTTTAATGTGTCTTGATCTTTCAGGACATTGCTAGAAAAATAAAACGTTCACATGTGGTTGTCACGAATTTTGCAAAAAAATCTGAGTGCTTGTGATTAAAACAAAACAGGTGGCCCGAAAAAAAAGTTTCTGATCGCGTTCAGCGTAAAATAAGCAACTGTGCCAGCAACTCAATTAAGAGTCTCAGTCAGAAAAATCGACGAATGTAAGGTTATTGTGTCCAAATCAACCATAAGAAGGCTCATAAAGCATTCCCAGGGAATTATTCGCCAAAAGCTGATGTCTGTGCCAAGGTTATTACCCCGCCACAAAACTGCTCGACTTTAATTCGGACTGTTTGAACATATATTTCTTTTAAAGGTGATTTTTACTAATGAGAAAATGTTCAATATTGATGGTCCAGATGTTTTTAACAGCTATTGCAGAGTAAGGAACCACGATAATTCTCAAAACAAAATCGAAGGTATATCCATAATGGTTTTTGGGCGCTTTTTGATTTGGCATTTCCAAGCATCACAATGAATTCTTCTGAGTGCATTACAGTTTTAGAAGAAAAATTGGTGCCATTTATTGAAAATATTAACTTTCATAGCAGAACTAATTTTCCAACAAGACAATGCCTTAGTACATGTAAGTCGTCAGTCGTCAGATGATGGAATGGCTATCATGAAAACATATAAGAGTATTTGAATGGCGGAAGAACTTCGAATAAGTCTGGTAGACAGTATGCCTAAATGAATGTTCGAGTAGATTCAAAAAACGGAGGCATTACTTTCAGAAATATGTTGATAGATCTATTTCGGGAATTTTCTATTAACACATTCCTGGAAGTGGTCAATTAATAAATTTGAAAACAAAAACTCTATAGATTATTTGTTAATACAATATCCTAATAAAGAAATATAGAGAATGGGATCGAACTTGAATAATTTTTATTTTCATTGCACAATTAAAGGTCGAAAAAACATAATTTTTATTTTTAATAAAAAATTATAACACACTTATAGAAAAGACAAAGTACGGTCTTGGTTACTCCTCCCATACATCTTATTTTTAAACAAAACAAAACAAGTGTGAAATAAAAAAGGAGGAGAAAAAAACAAAAAGCGTGTATTATATATCTACCAAAGGTAGATCTTGCACATAACAAAGAAGTTTTCAATTTATTTTTGATCAATGGGTATAATCTTTAACTTCGAGCTCATATATTAGTTCTCCTTTAGTGAGAAAACAAGTTTATATGAATGCTTGATGTTTTGCATGGGATTGTCACTTCTTTCAAAACGTGTTCTGATGATGGGAACCTAGAAAAATCCCGAAATAGATCTATCCACACATTCCTGAAAGGGTCAAATAATAAATTTGAAAACAAAAACTTTATTGATTATTTGTTAATACAATATCCTAATAAAGAAATATAGAGTTTGGCCTCGAACTTGAATAATTTTTATTTCCATTGGACAATAAAAGGTCGAAAAAACAAAATTTTTATTTTTAATAAAAATTATATCAAACTTATAAAAAAATACCGCTGAAATAAAGTTATCGACTCAAAATCTGACTATCGTTATCCCTAAAATACCGATATCCGTAAAATACCGTTACCGATATACATAACTTAAATACCAATATCCTTAAAATATCAAATAACTGAAATACCGTTTCCGCTAAAATACCGTTACCGAAATAATTGAAATAGCGTTATCCCTAAAGTACCGTTACCGAAATAATCGGACAAAATCAGTCATTTTAATTCGGGCATAATGGAGCTAAAAGTATCGTAGTATAACTTAAATAACGTTATGCTTAAAATACCGAAATAACTGAAAACCTGTTTAACCCTAAAATACCGTTACCGAAATAAACGAAAATAGCGTTACCCTTAACGAAAATAGCGTTACCCGCATCGAATCGGTTACCATACATGCTATAAAAACGCAAAATAAATCACAGCCACCCAAAAACTCCAAACAGTAAAAACTCTTAGCACCCACTATTTGTTGTCTATTAACAGACATTATACAAAATTAACACAGAAATAATCAACCAATCATAACATACTTATCAATAATTGTTGATGATATAATGCTCAAAAGTATTGAGTTTAACAATTACAAACAGACATTAAGAAAGCCACATTAAAAAGTTTTGTTCTAAACGTACCTATGGCGTATAAGTTATATGAACTAAAAGTATTAATATAAAATAAATCATACGCCACCAAGTACTGTGTATTACTCAAGCAAGCAGTTAAATACACCTTCATGCGTTAAATAAAAACAAACGAAGTGTTGTTCTAAGCACAAGTAATGAATGTCATATTTCTATGGAACTAACGTAAGTGCTTTACTGTGGCGTTTTTCAGAGAAATTATCGCCCTTAGAGCTATTGCTGCAAATTTCATAATAAATGAGATCATTAATGAGTTTTTCGACCCAGTACATTTAAATGGCTATATTTTTTTACTGTATTGAGTTAATAAAGTTGTGTAAAAATCTTAATATAATTAAACATCTTGACTATAATCGTGAATAAAAAAGTTGTGGAAAATTGTTATCCGGAGATGCCAAATAATAAATTATTTTATAAATGTTGAGGTTAAGAAGAAGAATAAACGCTTTTCTCTAAAAATTATAAACACTATTAGTATTTAAATCAGACTAGACTAGTTTCTGCCTTTTTATGGACAGGCTCATCAGTGATTTTCCATTTAAATTGTATTATTATTTGTGTCTTATAATTATCAGATTGTCTCTATATGATAAATTTTTCAACAACCTGCGGATGTAAGAATCAACCCTGCGCTCATCTTACATTACAAACGCAACAATACCAAGTCATGACCGTTTATGCGATCACACGCTAGTATGACCTCGAATATAATGCAGCTAAATTGCAGTTTTCTTTCCTGTTAGCTTTTTCCGTTATTATATATTATACTCAAAAGTGACAACACTAACAACACAAATATTCCATTTTTAGATTTTTGTTTATTTTTCTAATATCCTCCGTCTCTATTTCACAATGTTACTTTGAAAATTTTATTTATTTAAAAATATTAATATTCGTCTAACTTTGGATATTATTGATTATGTTGATGAAAAAATGTGAAAATATATTTCTCTGCTAGCAATTAGTACCTACATTCTGTACAATTTTTGAAAATCTGACCGAGCGGACGATAAATTTTTCAAATACACAAAGTTTAAAATATTCCACAATTTATTCCGTTTTCACTCAAAACATAAATAAGCGATGCACACAGAAAACAGTTTTGTCGTTGCAACCGAATTTTTTTGCCAACCGAATATTTTTGTTTCCACATACTATCACAATTATTAAATTTTAATACCATTGTAGTAACAACCGACATTTATTTACAAATTTCGAATTTTTATTGTAACAATTGAATATTTGATGTTTATGGACAATAATATTCTATAAATAGATTAACATGCATTCAACAAAATTTATTTTATTGATAAAAAAAAAATTATATGCCTCGCCTAAACCCAATTTAAGTATGTTTTATTAAATTTCAACCTTGAATATTTTCTAGTTTCAAATTTAAATATTTGTCTAAACATAGATTTGTATGTACAACAGAATTTTTGTTTGCTTATCTCAATATTTTATTAGAATTAGCAAAACTATTAAAAATAATTTATATTATTTTAAAATTATTTTATTAATAAACAATTCATATGCCGCGAACTGGGTTCGAACCGGCGACCTCCGGCTTGTCGGGCAATTACTTTACCTCTAGGCTAAAACCAATTTTTATTTGTAAAGGGTGCGCCATCTAACGTTTTTTTCAACTAGTGCTTATATCGTGAATGGTAACACTTAGCTCATGTCTGATTTTACAGATAATTAGTTTTATCCTTCCGCTGAAAGAATATGGTTGTGTATACGCTTGAACAACGCTGGGAAATATTGCGACATTACTTTGAAAATCATGGTAATATTGCAGAATGTGTGCCGATACACCCAAAACGAGTCACTGTTTGGTGCGGATTTTAGTCCAGAGGCATAATTGGGCCATTTTTCTTCGAAAATGAGCAAGGAGTGGCCGTTACAGTCAATGCCGATCGTTATCGGGAAATGTTGAACGAATTTTTGTTCACAAAAATTGAAGAGGTGGAAATACAGCTGCACACAATCGGTAATGTGCGTAAAAATTGGACCGATCGTGTAGGCTACTGCATGGCCAACCGAGGCAGCCATTTGAATGAAATTATTTTCCATTATTAACCGGAAGGATTGTACTTTCAAATAAAAAAAGAAATTTTTAGAAAATATTCAGTAGTTTTTTTTTTATAGCGTTTTCAAAAAAAAAAAGTTATTTGGCGGACCCTTTATTTTCCAATTTCAACCTTAAATGTTTTTTTTTTTTTTTGTTTTTTTTTTTTTTTTTGTTTTGTTTAAAAATTAAATATGATAAATTTAAAGATAATATTTTTTCAATATTGATTAGGAAAACCAATATTTTGAATGATGTGAATGTGTTTTTGTTAATTTTATATACTTTCTGTTTACAATATAGTTCAATTATTACGATGATGAATTTTAAGTACTTACAATTAAAATTATTGAATTATGATTAAATTTTGTTGATTACAATGGAATTCCAATCAATTAGTTCTCTGTGTGTGGTATTAAAATATTACTAGTGGCTTAGGTCAAAAGAGTGGCACTTCCTCTGGCGCTCATCTCCACAACATTTTTGTCATCTCTGAAATTTATAAACAATAAGTGTTTTCTATTTGTAAGAGTTTTTTTTTTTCTGTCACTAAATTTGGTTTATTGAATCTTTCTACTAGAAATTCACAATAAGTATTCAAATCTTAAAACCAAAATTATTTATATAAGCTATCACCGGTGTAATAGCTAATTTAGTGTATTCAAATTTTGTTCATCAGCTGCCTAGGTTGGACGAGCCCTCCGCGCCAGGCTCAGGGTGTCTATTCTTCTTAGTCTCTGGTGTCCTTCGAACTGAAGAAGATTCCGGGCAAGAGAGTTCGGGTGAACTATTAGTTTATTCACATACTTAATTGAGTACTTCTCTATTCGTTTCTTATGTACCATGGGGCACGGACTATGTTTAATTATGTATCTACAAGCGTACTTTAGGTAGAATGCAGCAAGGGATATACTGTGTGTTTATTACTGATCATACACATATGGGGTTTTTGTTGCATCTTTTTTAGTACGATCATTTCTTTTGAACATGGAATCTACGTGAGGTCACGTATATTCTTTTGTATGATAAGAAATGCAGCCTGTAGATAAAAGACCACATATAAGCAGGTATTTAGCTTGTAATATATTTAGTTTTATTTTAGTATATAAGAATTTTAAATTTGTAAATAAAGAGTTGTTACGATCAAACCACTAACGCACATGGTTGTTTTTCATTTCCCGCATCGTGTTGAAGATACACATTCAACAGACTATCAGTCATAAAAGCTTTGATTGTCTTCTTTGTAATTTCTGAATATTTGATGCACACACAGTTCCCCATAGCTGGATTCCGTATGTCCATATTGGTTTTATAATAGATTTGTACAACAAAACCTTGTTTTCCAAATCAAGAGATGAGTGAGTTCCTATTAGCCAGTGTAGCCGTGCAGATTTTAGTTTAATAGCTGTTATTTTGGATGTATGCCTAAGTATTTAACATGGGTTTCTTCAGGAACACTGATGTTGTTTATTTTAATTGGGGAGGTAATTTTGTCTTCTAAGGGTGAAAGTTATATGAACACATTTCGATGGGTTGACTTTTATTTTCCATTTATTTAACCAATACTCAAGTTCATGAATATGATGTTGTAGTTGTTCAGAAGCAGCCTTTGGGTCTTTATTAACACATATGAACGCTGTGTCATCTACAAATGTAGATGTTTGTGTATTTGCGTTAGTAGGCATATCTGCTGTATAGATGGTATATAGTAACGGCCCCAGTATACTGCCTTAGGGAACTCCTGCTAATATATGTTTTAAATTGGAGAATTCTTCTTTCGATTGTACTTCGAAGGTTCTGTCAGATAAGTAACTCTTGAGAAGCTTATGTGTGTTTTCTGGAAGTAGTCTTACTATTTTGGTGAGTAGACCAACATGCCAAACTTTATCAAAAGCTTGTCAAAAATATCGATAAAGAAGGCAGAACAATATTGTTTGTTTTCAAATGCCGATCTGATGGTGGTGGTAATTCTATTAACTTGCTCAATTGTGCTATGTCCATCGCGAAAACCAAACTGATGATCAGGAATAATTAGGTGTTGGTTGAGGTAAGCAGTTAAGTTTAAAAGAAACATTTTTTCAAATAATTTTGAGAAAATGGAAAGTAAACTTATAGGTATATATGAAGTAATTTGGCTGGTGTCTTTTCCTGGTTTGGAAATCATTATAATTTCTGAGATCTTCCAAGAAGATGGGAAAAATCCAACTCTTAACATGGCATTAAATATAAATATAAACATTATGGTTTTCATAGCTGAAGTTGGTAAGTGGTATAACATTGTGCCCGTAATGTGGTCAAGACCTGGCGACTTTTTCTTATCAAGATTTGCAAGATAGCGGATTTAATTTGAGGAAATCGAAATTTTATAGGGTTATTAACGACATCACCGATAACTGGTGGGCAGATACAAGAGTTTGTATCATTTGGAGTAAACACTTTTTCCAGGTGGTCAGCGAAGGCATTAACTTTTTCGTTTAAGTCCTTAGCCCAGGTGCAGTTTTCGAGTCTTTAAGGAGATTCATACGTAATGGGGCATTGCATTTGCCTAACAGCTTTCCATAAGCTATATTCAGTCTTCTGTGATGCATCTAGGTTGGTTAGAAACTTGTTTAAAGCAGACTCTTTTTCTTGCTTTAGCTTAGAGCGTAAGCGTGATTGGCACTGGTTGAGTTGAGCTTTTATTGCTGGGGAGCGGCCTTTCTGCCATTGCCTTCTGAGTCTTCGTTTGAGTAACATTTCAATTATGATCTTAAACTTGACAATGCAAAATGAAATGCAATTTGAAAAGAACCACAAAACATACAAAATTCTCAATACTACTCAAAATTATAAGGTCGGGGTTGACATATTGCAATTTTAAAAAATGGTCAAAAAACATTACCTTTTTGTAAAAAAAATTAAAAATTGGTTATATGAAGTATGTTTTTGAAATTCCGTATACTTTTTATTCATAGTAGCAATACTTAGTAGTACTACGCACTTACAAGAAAACTATACAATAAAAAATCTTGAGACGAAGTATAAATAATATTGTGGAAATTTTTCTATTCACATCTTAAAAGTGTGTTGCATGTATTGTCATGAAAGAAAGGAAAATGTCATAATTGGATGATAAAATTAATCATTGAGTAGCAATAATAGTTTATATTTATTTATGTATTTGTAATAACTACTCGTAGCTAAAACGAAAATTACACAAATTATGAAACATTCGACACTATACAACATATTTATTACAACGGCAAGTCCTAAGAGGTATTAATAAGTACATATGGGTAGTTCCATAGAAAGATAAACCGTGACCGAAAAATTAACAAATAATTCCTTCTGACTAGTATTATTACAGAAAAATAATTAAATATTATTAAATTAAGAAATCCAAAGCATATCTTAGTTGACATGTTGATAAAATGGACTGGAAAGTTGTGTTCATGTTTTTGCATAAATATTTAATTCTTTGAGATTGATGGCAAGTATATGACAAAATATGTGTTACAACAACAATTAACTCAAAGAAATACAAACAGAGTAAATAAAGATCACTAACCAGAGTTTCTTTCATTGACATTCTAATGTCACGTGTGTTAATGGCAGCTACCATTAAAATTTTAATTTAAATCAAGTTTGTTGTAAATAATTTCATATAAAAAAATATCTGAGAAATATAAAATAGTTATTTTTTTTTTTAATTTCAAATTTTGTCGCGTCACGTCATCTGGCAAATGTTTTACTTTTAATTAGTAAAATATTAATATTTAAAATTATATATTTTTAAAGTTAATGGCATCATAAATTATATTAAAAGCACAGGCAAGCAAGACCCTGGGACTAGAGTTTAATTTTCTAAAGGTTTAATATGCGTTAAATCCGAATCTGACTACACAATTTCTTTCTTCTTACCAGATTTTTGTAATATCTTAACCTAAATTATCTGAAAGTCCTATCTGTTCGGATTTATCAAACATCAAACCTTTTGAAAAGTATACTATAGCATCAGGATTGGAAAACTTGTTGTCCTGTGTAATTGAATTAATTTTATTTTCATGATATCCATTATGATTCTCAAAAATATATTCAACACATAAAATTTATAAGATTTTTTAATTTTATTAATAACAAAATGAAGTTTTTTTTAACTTATTGCAATTTATATCACACCAAGCTTCGTAACGTAACGTGTCACACTATGGGTTGCAAAAGAACATAAAAAAAGTATCATTAATTCAGCAAATTGTAAAACAAACTCAAAATATTACAAATCGTATTAAAAAAAAGGTTTAACAAAAAAGAGCAGCGCAATTCGCAGTTTTGCGTTTTTGTGAATTAATTAAAAACCAACTTCTGTTTGTGTCACATCACGTTATCCTCTTTAATTGCTTATATTTTAGGACCAAGATGTTCGATTGTTTTCTAGTTTTAGCTAAATATAAAGTTTCTTAAGTTCTACACAAATATATATAAAAAAGTACAAAAATATATATATTTTTCCATATTTATCACCTCATTGAGCCGTACGACTGGTATGTTCGAGTATTTAATTGACGGGAAAAATACTCATGCTGCATAATTGTGATTTTTACGGAACAAAGCATATTCAAAATCCTACACTCTGAAATCGGATACTCGATGCAAAACGTTCCGATATAATCATATATGATTATATATAGCTGAACATCACATTGCAACTGATCCGAAAAATGGCATGCATAAGCTGATTTCATAGTATCTCATGGGATCTGATCTCATATACTTTCATCCGAAATATGGGTCTATCAAATATGATAAAATAATATTTAATTTGATATAATTGTATCTAATAAATTTCTAAATAAAAAAAATTTTAAATGTTTTAGAGATCAGTTTTTTTTTTTACGTCAATCCAATTAAGTACTACTTGCAATCCATTTACAAAATATACAAATTTTAATTTTAAAAAATAATGTCAAATCAAAAAATTTATGTTTTTTATGAACCTTAAGTTGGAATATATAATAAATTTAAAACGCTATGTAAAATAAAAAAAACATATTTAACGAGGAAGAAAATCAAATTTTTTGTTCATAAAATTTTCAAATAGACGTCCTTGTTATTCAAAATAATTAAAAATAATAACTTTATGGTCGGTATTATGGATCAATACGATATATTTTTAATGAAGGATAAATCTCCCTATATCGTACTTCAGCAATTTCAGATTAAAAAAAAATTAAAAAAAAATTGACAATTTAGAATCCATTACGCATGTTATAAGAGTTGGGTGTTTCATTTGTTGAAACAAGCCGTTTATAACGATCTCTACTAAAAACCTGAACTGTTTTTAAAAGAGTTTCGAAAAATGTGTTAAATGGGGTAATTTTAATTAACTAATTAATTAGTTAAAAGTTATTTTGTGTTGTTTAATGTATTCCCTGTATAAGTTTTTTATAATTAACAATATATTTTGGTTAGATATACTAAAAAATGTGCATTAAAAAACCCTTAAAAAAATGCTTCTCTTAAGACCAGTTGACATTTAAAATTTAACAGAAGTTGAGTACTTTGGTTCTTCTTTAGTTTATATGTTCGTTGGTTTAAAACCTAATAATTATAACGTTGTTTTTTTAATATTTGTTTTTAATTAAAAAAAAATATATATTAATAACACACCTCGACAAATTTCTTTGGTTTGAATGCCGATTTGTGATTTACATACTCTTTAATGCCCTGATTCCAAATCTGGCAGCCAAAAATTGCGATTTTAGTTTTTTTTTTTTGAAGCCTTTTATCACACGATTGGCACTTTCTAAGGATTCCAACTAAAGTTAAGTAATTAAACAGAATATACTTTAATCTGAAAGATACCGCAATGCCGCGATTTTCTCAAAATTGTGACATGATGAAAGATTTGTAATCAGCGAGACAAAATCTGTTAAAATATCGCGGTTTGAATTAAATCGGCTTTATCTAATTTTAATTTCAAAGCAAAAAACCGTAGTTTTTCATGCTTTTTTTGCTGTAAATTTTGAAACCCATTTATTTTCTAATTATAAACGGCGCTAAAAAAAATGAATAAAAGCGATAGAATTTTTTTCATTAAATTTTTCTATATATATTTATATATAAAGACATGTTTTGCCATATATAATTATATATAAAAGTGATAGAATTATTTTTGATTAATTGTAGCATATACACTTACATATGATCATATATGGTAAAATATATGTTCATATGTGGATCTATATATCTATATATAATATATTTCATATAATCAGTTATACAAATATATATTATATATTAATATAAAGGGTCCGCCATCTAACTTTTTTTTCAACTAGTGCTTATTTTGTGAATGGTAACACTTAGCTCATGTCTTATTTGACAGATAATTAGTTTTATCCTTCCGCTGAACGAATATGGTTGTGTATACGCTTGAACAACGCTGGGAACTATTGCGACATTACTTTGAAAATCATGGTAATGTTGCAGAATGTGTGCGAAAATTGCGTACGGATTTTGGAAGAAGGGAAGCACCGTCAGCTCCGTATGTTCGTTATCTTGTGAAAAAAAGTGAAAGAAACTGGCATCCTCATCGATAAACCAAAGCGTGAAAAGCCAAAAACAGTGCGTACACCCGAGAATATTGCTGCTGTGGCAGAGTTTTTTTTTTAGTTAGTTTTTTTAGTTTTTTTTTATAGCATTTTCAAAAACAAAAAAAGTTATTTGGCGGACCCTTTATATAAAATACGATATAATGATATATGATGAAAAATTACGTACTATTAAAAAATTTTCATAAAATAAGTGTAAGATATGAACATATATCTTAATACATTGCCACATATATAATCATATCTATACTAATATTATAAAGAGGTAATGTTTGTATGTTTGTTGGTTTGTTTGTTTGTAGAAAGTAATCTCCGTAACTAATCATACGATTTCTAAATTTTTTTTACCAGTATTTAATTGGGTCCTCCAGGATGGACATAGGCTATATATCGCTCCGAAAATTTTTTTTTTTTTAAAGTTATGAGCGGAAACATAAAAATAATCTATATATATAAAATACAATGTTTTTATGTTTGTCCTCTATAGACTCGAAAACTATCCAACCGATTTGGCCCAAACCAGTTTTATTTGAAAGGTTATAGTCCAAATTAGGTTTTCGGATATATATATTTCAAGTGGGCGTGGCCCCTCACACATAAATTGAATAACATCATATATCTTGACTATTGTGATAGAAAGAGTTTTGAAACATTGCAGTATTCCATATGTTACTGATTTGAATAATCAGGAAAAAAATGGGCGGGATCGGACCAGTGGGAGCGGCAGCTCCCATACAAAGTAAATATTTAATATCATATATCTACAGTACTATAATAGCCATAGTCTTAGAAATTTGTGCACGTTGATTATTTATTAATGTGAATAGTCATGGGAAAAATGGGCGTGATCGGACCAGTGGGCGTGTCAGCCCCCATACAAAGCAAATATTTAATATCATATATCTACAGTTCTATAATAGCCAGAGTCTTAGACATTTGTTCACGTTGATTATATTATGAACAGTCATTGGAAAATTGGGCGGGATCATACCAGTGGGCGTGGCAGCTCCCATACAAAGTGATTATTTAGCTCATATACAAAATTAATATTAATATTAAATATCTAGGGTTCTATATTAGCTATATAGCCTTCAAATTTTGTACGAGTCCATAAATTACAAATATTAATAGTCGAACTGAAAATGGGCAGAATGGGATAAATGGGCGTGGTACCGCTATATATATAAAACAGGATGTGTGTATGTATGTAACGTATGGACTCCAAAACGGCTGGGCCGATTTTGATGACATTTTTAAGGAATCTTCAGAATATTCAGGCGGGTGACACTGTGAAGTCAGATTTTTGATTTTCTGTCTGTGGGTGGACATATACATATATTTATTTTTTTTGCTTTTTTATTTTATTTATTTTTCTTTTTTTGAAAGCCGTTGTCATGTTTTCCAAAACGAGATATCGAACTCTTAAATCATTTATGTAGTTCCGAAGATATTTACAAAAAACCTATGTTAATATTTACAAAAAACCTATGTTAATCTTCAAGCTATGGTACACGAACACAACAGCCTCATCCGTCTATTCAAAACAGCCCTACACCAGTTGCCGACAGATGATTATACGGTTATGATAAGAGCTGACCAGACAACGGCTGGTGAGCATGAGCGGCGCTTTAATGCACCGGTAATAGGTGACGTCGCAGTTGTTATGGCAGTTGTTTTCAGCTATTCATTTTATATACTTCAGCAAATAAAGGCGATAGAAGGACAAAGAGGCGTTGGGCTTCCCATGAAATTACAAATTTTAAAATGATTTACTAATGTGAATTTATTTTTTTAATTATTTATTTGCGTAAAAGAAATTTCCTGATGTAAAGAATTAATTACAATTAAAATTTGAAGGTAAAACAACGTTTGCCTGGTCAGCTAGTAAATAATAATAATATCAAGTTGTATATGAGTATATAGAAACTTTTTTCATTGGGTACTTTTAAATTTTTTATTTTCATTTTCAAAAATGTATCAACTATTGCGTAAAGTGCAAATCTCTTTTTTTTATTTTGTTGAAGAAATCTTTAAATTTTGAAATTGGAGATTTAAAAAATTTCCCAAAAATATTGTCCGTTTTTGACGTCATCTTAGGACAGGTTACCGACATCCTAAAAAAACAATATTTCATATCCCACAAGTTATGAGTCTATTCAAAAGCGATAAGTATGTGTGCTCGAATTTTGTGGTATTTAGCACATAAGTGTCCGGGCACTTTTTTTATTACTGAGCTAGTTCTTAACAGATTTTGGATTTTTATACCTTTTTCAAAACATATGTTTTGATCTTCATATTGAACAACTTATCATCCGGAATAAAATATATTTTTACAAAAATTACAGAAAGCTATATCTAATTAAAGATTTGCTTTGAGTTATATTTGTTTCTAAACAAATATTTAATTGAATCATGTGATATTTAAATTGACTTTTAAACATATGAATACATATTGTATTTTAGACGCAATTCTCAAATTATTTTTTCATACACTGTAGCTTAAATAGAAAATTTTCGGTATAAAATACCAAATGCATTTAAAGCTTACAAATAAAACAAGCACACACACAAGCATACAAACAGGCGCAGCATTAACAAAAACACACATACCAATGAATCGTTCACACACTTTTTTTGTCAGTATCATATTTTTTTGTAGAAGTTAAATATAACTTTTTTCCTTTTTAATTTTCAATAAAAGTTTTAATTGATATTATAATTGCAGTGATAGGTGCAAAATCAATTAAAATATTAATTGGTTTAATAAATTTTTTTAATTGAAACCCGTTTTTAGTTTTCTCTGTGTACAAATACAGTTGTAATTTTCAACCAATTTCTAGCAAGACTTTTCTTTATATTAGTGGCACCAAATTTAATATATCCTTCCTCAAAAATCGTATTTTGGGTTTATAGAACACCCAATTATCCATATTTGAACATATTTTTATTCTTTCAAGCAGTAACCTATGCCAATTTAGTAGTTGGCCAATTTTAAAAGGCTTGTGGGTAAAAAAAATAATTATTTTTTTTTTTTGCAAAATTATTTTTATTTATAACACAGTATAGACTATAAATTGTTAATTCACTTTTGGAGAAAGCCAACGGACAGCGATTTTCTATTTATCGTATTTAATGGTTCATACCTCCAATCATGCTTTGGACGACATTCATGTCAAATTTTTTTACACTGCTTTTAATTTTATTCTTCAACACTTCATTGCATGTGGCTTCCCAACCGTTGTCATACACTTTTTTCCATAAAAGACCCTAAAAGTCCTAAATTGGACGTGCTTTTGGGATGTTTGGAGGATCTGCGTATATCTGTACAAAAGGCATGTTTTTTTTTCATTAAGCCATTCTAACGTCTTTTTGGCATAATGACAACTTGCTAAATCCGTACAAAATAATATGTCGTCTTTAGAGTGTCTATCTCTGCAAAAGCTTCCCAGTTCTGCTAAACATTTATTAATGTAAACATCCGCGTTTACAGCCATAGCTTTTGAACCCTGGATCTAAAGTTGGTATATGCTGCCCACACTAGTACTTTTGGTTCAAACTTCGATTTGGCCGAATACAGTATTTTGTCGGGAGTTCTTTTTCAAGTCATCAGCATAAAATCCAGAATTAATACTTCCGTCGTTCCAAATAAAGCAGAAGTATTTTTCTTCATCCAAAATTATTTGAACATTTTTTTCATGAAGTGTTTTCTTAGTTTTTCTCTTTATTGGTATTTTGTCCAATTGTCTTCCACTATCTTCCTCTGGTAGTGTTTCACATTCATTTGGAGTAAGTTTTTGCTAATTGTTTCATTGGAAACTCGAAATTTTCTGGCCAACTTACTATTTGATGCCCCAATTTGATTAACCGCCAATTTTTCAATTTAACAACCTCAGCTTCGGTAAGTTTTTTTGGAGATCCTTTCTTTTTATCACGGTTAAGCCACTCCACTTTCAAATCGTTTGAATGTGGAATATATTGTGCTACGTGGTACTTGTTCCTTGAGGAAATGATGTATCACTTCGATTTTAGAATACTGTCCAAGCATATTATAGACTTTTTTTCTATTCAACCACTTTTATTTTGAATTTTTTCACTTTCGAATATTTACAATAATGCTTATAATAAGTTTGTTCGCTTTTGTAAAAATGTTTACAAATTTCTACAAGTTTTTACTGTAAGATTTTCGTTTACACACATACTCAGTAAAAAATAGTAAAAAGAGAGAATAAAGTATCAGTTTGATGATAAAGAACTTTCAAGTTTTACTGTAAGAAGAAAAAAACATATGATTGAAACAATATCCTTGTATTTTTAATAAACAAAAACAAATATTAAATTAAATTATAACTATTTATGGATTAAAAGTGAAAAATTTTTAAGAATTTACTATGGAAGAAGTTAAACAGCTTTTTAAATTTTTCGGGTCGACAATTTCAATAAACTTTTATCTTTTCCATAATGACCAGTTGATTTTTTTTTAATATTTGTTAATTAAAATCAGTTGTTTTGTCTATTATACCAATTCTTACAAATTTTCCGTTCGTTTACTTTTTAGAAAATTTGTCTTACCCTCTGTAATTTTGTTACTGAGTAATTTTTACTGGACTTTACTTGAAAAGTTATATAAGAGATGAGCGCAGGTTTGATTCTTACATATAGAGACAATCTGACAATTATAAGACACAAATAATAATACAATTTAAAATGGAAAATCACTGATGAGCCTGTCTATAAAAAGACAGAAACTAGTCTAGTCTGATTTAAAAATTAATAGTGTTTATAATTTTTAGAGAAAAACGTTTATTATTCTTCTTACCCTCAACATTTCTAATATAAGATTTTATTGACATACATTTTCAGTAATTTATATTTGAATTTTATCCATTTACTTAGTTGGCATAGGTTAATCGAAATATTTAAATTGTTGCAAGAATTTCTTTAAAAGTTAATGCGCTTATGCTATAAACACATAGACGACTGCAGCTACACGACTACAGCCTGCCAAAAATAATTATATGAAAACGATTATTTTGGCACCAACACAGCTACACGGCTACCCGACTACTTTTGTTGTTGTAGTCAACTTAGGATAATTTCTATTTTTTTGGCTACAAAACAGAAATAGTGTTGACAATAAAACAAAATATGTAACAAATTAGTGCTTAAAAATATTTTATATTGTTAAACACAAAAAACGTCGCAACATTAAATGCTATAATTGCATTTATATTCAAGAGGGGTTAGATACATTTATTTTTACTCTATAATAATGTATTATAAATAAGTAATTATATTTTTAAGTCAACTTTATATACGTGTCTACAACCTTGCATGTTGTTCTATTTTAATAAAGCAAAAAAAAAGATGTAATTGGCACTACTGAAATAAAAACTAATTTGTATAAAAAACAGCTGTTTTCTATGTTGGTGTCGTTTCCAAAATAATAAGTAGCTGACCATACGGCGACGATTGCAGTGAACGGCATTTGTAGTCGTGTAGCTCTGTAGCCTGCTGTGGTCTATGTGTTTATAGCATTAATGCTAATATAAACCTGACCTAGTACAGCATAAAACAGTTGAATGCTACATAAAAATCTATATATGTACATATATGTATGTTAACCGAAAGCATTCCCAAGTAAAAAAGTTTTGATAAAGTCATATCTTTTTTATGCAATTAGTTATAATGATATATAACAAAATATATTTGTTGGGCGCTGCGGTGTAATGGTTAGCGCGGTGGATTGTTACACAGATGGTCCCGGGTTCGATTCCCGGTGACGGCAACATCAATTTAGAAAAATAATATGTATGAGTTTTCTATCCCTCATATGTATCACAGCTCCCACCTTCGGTGTTCCATTAGCACTTAAACCCATTGAAGTAACGAAGTAATATAATGAATCAGGGATATGAACCAAAAAGCTTCAATAAATTCGCCAACTCTACATCAGGTGGCGAGCAACAACTGTTCAAAGACTTATCATCTCGTGCAATTACAGTGTTGCCATGTTTGAAGCCCTTAATCTTTCCCCACCTTTCATCTCTCCACTATCCAATTTTCCAAAGAAAGCAACACATTAATAAATAGGAAGAATTTCCTGAGTGTAGCCTCTCTTTAAAAAAAAAAAAAAAACAAGAAAAAAAAAGGTATAAATAACTATCTACAAAAAAGTATGATACTCACAGAAACAAAAGTGTATTAACTACGCGTTTGTCAATGGTGTTTATTTATAGAGTTACAGAACTTTGAAATGCAAAGATGCATTTTTTAAATAGACATCAAATTTACTTTATTCGAAAGATAATCTTCTGCTATTATAATTTAAATATGACTTCTGGCATATGACCGCCACGGCTGGCTCGGTCGTAGTCTAATCTGGAGGTCAAAGTTTCGATGACTGTTTCCAACATTTGTGGCCATATGTTGTCCTACAATTGGTCAATCGTTTCGGGCTTATCGGCGTAGACTAGCGACTTCACATATCCCCACAGAAAATAGTCCAGCGGCGTTAAATCGCACGATCTTGGAGGCCAATTCACGGGTCCGAAACGTGAAACTATGCGGTTACCAAACGTTTTCTTCAATAAATCAATTGTAGCACGAGCTGTGTGACATGTTGCGTCGTCTTGTTGAAACCACAGCTCCTGCACATCATGTTTGTTCAATTAATGAATAAAAAAGTCAGTAATCATGGCTCTATAGCGGTCACCATTGACTCTAACGTTTTGACCAGCATCGTTTTTAAAGAAGTACGGACCAATGATTCCACCAGCCCATAAAGCACACCAAACAGTCAGTTTTTCTGGATGTAACGGTGTCTCAACATTCACTTAAGGATTATCATCACTTCAAATACGGCAGTTTTGTTTATTGACGTATCCATTTAAACAAAAGTGAGCAGAATTCGTGCGCGTTACGTATTTCGAACAGAACCATGATTTTCAAAATAAATTTGCACAATTTGAAAGCGTTGTTGAGGCGTTATTCATGTTAAAACACCAAACCAAACTAAACATAAATCACTTGACAGCTGACAAAATGACAGCCAGTTAAAAAAGTGTTGCCAACTTAAAGTTCCATGCCTGTATAATTGTGTGGTTACAATTGTATCAAACAATTGTATCAAACAATTGTATCAAACTATATCAAACTATATATAATTTCATCAAATTAGATCTAATTGTATCAAATAATATCTAATAATATCATATGGTGCAATTAGGTGTTCTTATTTTTTTGCGTATAATTATATATAATTGGAAAATTCATAAAATATTTTTTTACATGGGTTAACAAGGATTTATTTCCAATTGATTGTTCTATGTATTCTTTGAAAATCTTCCATACTAATTGTAATAATAATAAAATGGATCGGAAATGAAAACATACATACATGCGAGTATAAATAAATTTATTTTAGTAACAAAATAACAAAATAAATTTTCATTTAGAGAAGACAACATACACATGTTCAACGAAACAAAAAGTTTAATAGTTTCACTAGTGTACAGCGATTTTGATCCACGACATTTGACAATTATTTTTCATGTAAAATCGCGCGCTGAATCCAAAAATGAAGTCCAAAAGTAAAACAGTAAATTTTAAAATATTCCATTTTTAAAAAAGTTGTTTTACAAGTTTGATATAATTGTTATTAAAAATAAAAGTTATGTTTTTTTCGACCTTCAATTGTGTAATGAAAATGAAAATTATTCAAGTTCGAGGCCATACTCTATATTTCTTTATTAGGATATTGTCCTAACAAATAATCTATAGAGTTTTTTGTTTCCAAATTTGACCCTTTCAGGAATGTGTTGATAGATCTATTTCGGGAATTTTCTAGGTTCCCATCATCAGAACACGTTTTGAAAGCGGTAACAATCCCATGCCAAACATCAAACATTCATATAAACTAGTTTACTCACTATATGATAATTAATATATGAGCTTGAAGTTAAAGATTATAACCATTAATCAAAAAATAAATTGAAAACTTGTTTTGTTATGTGTAAGGTCCACCTCTGGTAGATATTCAATACACGTTTTCTGTTTCTCTCTCCTTTTCATATTTTGTTTAGTTTTTAAACAACACAGGGGGAGTAAACTAGACGGTATCATTTTTATATTGATATCATTTTTATTAAAAATAAAATCAATAGTTAGTTCTCATGTAGTTAGTAAACTAGTTTATATGAATGTTTGATGTTTGGCATGTGATTGTTACCGCTTTCAAAACGTGTTCTGATGATGAGAATCTAGAAAATTACCGAAATAGATCTCTCAACACACTCCTGAAAGGGTCAAATAATAAATTTGAAAACAAAAAACTCTAAAGATTATTTGTTAAGACAATATCCTAATAAAGAAATATAGAGTATGGCCTCGAACTTGAATAATTTTCATTTTCAAAGTAGTTTTACTTAAAGAAAAATATCTCGGGACCAAAACGGATGCTTTAAACGTTTTTATTTTTCAAGTAAATCCAATTAAATGCTATATCAATAATCTATACAACATTTTTTAATTCGGTTATCGTCTTAGAAGCTATTTATCGATATATCGACAATTTTGCTTGCATTTCAAATTCTCGGATTTTCTTCGTAATATATCAGACTTGATCCGTAAATAGAGAATTAAAAATAAAAATAGAAAAATAAAAATATTTTAACTTAGTGAAATTTACAAAAGAATTTACTTTTTTTCTAAATTTCGTTAAATTTAGAACAAAATTTGACGATATAACGATAAATAGCTTCTAAGGCGATCAGGCGCCGATCTAAGAGTGTGCTGATGGTGAGAGGATATCCCCAAACCGATTACAAAAAGTATGTATAAAATAACATACTACACAAAATATCTTTAAAATATCAGTAATTACAGGCAAAACTACACAAAAAAAAAGTGATTAAAATATGTGCCTTAATTCGATAATGGCAATGGTGGTTTTGCCTAAAGGTTTTAAGTCTCTTTTCTTAATGATAAGAAAAAGTTTAAAAACTCTTAAATATTTCTTATATATTAGTTATATTATATATATTTTCTGTTACCGATTCAAGTTTATTTATAAAGTTTGTTTTCGACTAAAGAATCAATTAAAATACCTAGGAATATGTTTTTAACTCTTTTACTACCGACCTTTTTTTCTTTTTTTTTTTTTTTTTTTTTTTTAAGATGAATATAAATTATATTTAATTTTTTTTTTAATTTGAATTTATTTGACAATCCCATACAACAAGATAGATATCTTTTAATTTAAAGTATAGGATGTAAGAAATTGTAATTACGTAATTTTGTTTGCGGATATATTTCTATTTTGGCTTCAGATTCTTGTTAGGGGTCCATAAATATCCACCAAAAAAACGGGGCCCGAAAATCGAATTTTTTAAACTTCTCAGCTTATTTTTACCACGAAAGCATTCGAATAACCAAAAATACTTTATGTGATTTTGTTCTGCTCATTAGATGAAGCTACATTCTAGCTTTCATAGTTTACGAGATACACCTTCTCCTTTATTCGCTCCTTTTTCTTTGCAAATATTGCTATTAAATTTCCCTGATGATAATTTTTTTTATAAGTCCCTGTTAAAAATCATCATATACGCATCCATTTATGAACATGTATGAACTCATTAAAAATAAAAAATTCAAATCCACCGTTTTGGTCTGGAGATAAAAAGACTTTTTTTAAAAATAGAAAATTTTTAAAAATCGAAAAATTTTTCAATATTTGTAAACCAGTGTAATTTATGCACACAAATAAATTGTATGGGTGCGTTAGAGTGAATGGCTATAATGGATAAATAAATACATAAATGAATTAGTGTAAGATAAGACAATTATCACTTGACGTTACTGTAAATAATACAGATTTATAAACGTTAGTAGAATATTAAAATGGTCTACACGATTTTGTGTGTACTTTTACTAATAAAGTTATAAAAGACACTGTCCTACATTGCAAAATCACTTTACAAGTGATCTACACTCAAAACAAAAGTTACTTGAAAATGTTGTTAAACTTCTCTTTAAAATATTTAACTAACATTCAGCAATTGTTTTGCTGTCCTCGTGTTTTTAGCTAAACTTTTAGTTAACTGCTTTTACTAAAAAACTAATTTTGAACTAATATTTAAATAATTTACCAATATTGTCCTGATAAACACATTAATACCATGGAGAACAAGTAAAAAGACTAGATGTTGATGTTGCAGCTTATATGGACGAAGAGCGAAAACAGAAAAGATACAAACAAACACAACCATTATAAGTAAATAGCAATATGCCAAAATCGACTTTTTGCGAAAAAGAACTTTTTTATTGTTGAAAATGGTTCTTTAGGTATCAGAAGCAACTTTTGTTCCGCGACTTTTTTATAATTCCGTTATTTACAAAATTACCGTTATTTTTAGGTTCTTTAAGAAAATCAAAATTTTGACCGTTAAATTTCCAGAATTCGACCAAATGTTGTTTGGCAACTTTGTACAAAATCATATGGCGAGTACTTTTGCAGAACATATGAACTCAAAATATTTGCAAATACAGGGTGTTTTGATGCATTTTTTAAAAGAAATGCATTTTACGCCATCTAGCGGCAATAATTTGTACTAACAAAATTCAACAATTAGAAAGGCAATTGAATACCTTTCCAACAAAAAAAAAAAACATCGTATATTATTCCAACAAAAACCATAAATGGAAGATTACTACCCAAACTAACTATTCAACACATAAAAACATTGATTTTGTAGCTATTAACATAAATAATGCGTTAAATTCATAAAAAGTCAAGTTTTAGGGGCCACCCTAAATATCCGTTTTAGGACAAGTGAGGGGCATTCTAATAAGCAAGTAGGGTACCTGACTCTACCCCCGAAACATATAAAATCATTCGGGATTAATAGCTTGAAAATGAAAAAGTTGTTTTTTTTTGGCATATTGCTAATTATAAGACTTACACAAAATTATACCGTGTTTCATTTAATTTTTTCTTTTTTATACTACATATCAACCAGAGGCACATAAAAATTGTGAATATAAAAAAAAAATATAAATAAAACAGTAAATAAATTAAATAAACTAATTTAAAAAAGTTTGATATAATTTTTATTAAAAATAAAAATTATGGTTTTTAGACATTTAAATGTGCAATGAAAATGAAAATTATTCCTGAAAGTGGCCAATTAATAAATTTGAAAACAAAAACTCTATAGATTATTTGTTAGGACAATATCCTAATAAAGAAATATAGAGTATGGCCTCGAACTTCAAGAATTTTCATTTTCATTAAAACTAAAAATAATAAAAAAAATCCTGAAAACGCTCCGGTAGAAATTGTCAACCGTACAAAAACATTAAAACTGGCAAACCACTGCTATTTTTGTAAAACCCATCATATGCTTCCCAATTTTACCAATATGACAACCAATTAAAAACATTTTTTTTATATTTTATTATAAAGGGTCCGCCATCTAACTTTTTTTTTCAACTAGTGCTTATTTCATGAATGGTAACACTTAGCTCATGTCTGATTTGACAGATAATTAGTTTTATCCTGCTGAACGAATATGGTTGTGTATACGCTTGAACAACGCTGGGAAATATTGCGACATTACTTTGAAAATCATGGTAATGAGCAAGGAGTGGCCGTTACAGTCAATAGCGATCGTTATCGGGCCATGTTGAACGAATTTTTGTTCACAAAAATTGAAGAGGAGGATATTGGCAACATTGGTTTCAGCAGGACGGAACAGAAAGCCATTGGTGAAATACAGCTGCACACAATCGATAATGTGCTTAAAAATTGGACCGATCGTGTAGGCATGGCCAGCCGAGGCAGCCATTTGAATGAAATTATTTTCCATTATTAACCGGAACGATTGTACTTTCAAATAAAAACAAAATTTGAGAAAATATTCAGTAGTTTTTTTTTTAGCATTTTTAAAAAAGAAAAAAGTTATTTGGCGGACCCTTTACTTTTCAAATTTAAATATGGTATAAATGACTAAGAAGTACAAAATGCAATCGAAAATTGCATTTGCAATATGAATGCATTTTGCAAAAAAAAAAGTGGTTATTTGGTAATTCGAATCGCAAAGAAGACGATTGCAGCTTTTATACGCTTTTTAAATCTTTGCAATAGTTCATCTACTTTAGAAAATATGGTTCATCAAATTTCAATACTTTTAGCATTATTTAGATTTTTTTTTTAATTAAAAGCGGGAATAAAACCGCCAGTTTACACAGTTTTAAGAAACTGGAAACGGTAGTGTGTAATACGTATGCAAAATTTAAATATAATCAAAGGCCTTGAGGTTTAAAAATTTTCATTTCTGAACGTTGTCTCATGGAATGGACGATATATATAGAAAAAGTACAATAACTTTGTCCATTTTTTAACGGATTTTAACAGATGAAGGCTCATTTCACTCAGAAAACAAAGTTGAAAAAAATTTAAAATTTACTCCCCCTACAAAAAAAAACAAGTGTGAAAATAAAAAGGGCCAAAAAACAAAAAGCATGTATTATATATCTACCAAAGGTAGAGGGTGCACATAACAGACAAGTTCTCAATTTTTTTTTTTTGAATAATGGTGATAATCTTTAACTTCGAGCTCATATATTAGTTCTCAGTTAGTGAGAAAACTAGTTTATATGAATGTTTCATGTTTTGCATGGGATTGTCACTTCTTTCAAAATGTGTTCTGATGATGGGAACCTAGAAAATTCCCGAAATAGATATATCAACAAATTCCTAAAAGTGGTCAATTAATAAATTTGAAAACAAAAACTCTATAGATTATTTGTTAGAGCAATATCCTAATAAAGAAATGTAGAGGCCTCGAACTTGAATAATTTTCATTTAAGAATTCAAAACCGGTTACAAAATTACTAAGTTACAAATATTTAAAAGCGCCAGTCTCAAAAAATATCTCTCACCATCACATATCTCAAAATTTGAGGGTATGTTGCAGCCTCGCAACCCGATTTTGTAATACAATAAGCTAGACTTACAACCGTCACTAGGTCAGTGACTGAATTTTTTTTTTGTAGCACCGTGTTAAATATTATGAAATCTAACTTAAGGCTTAAAAATGAACATACATTGTATTTGGTACCTATCAACTGGTATGAATGAAATCGTCATCGTATGTACAATGTACACTAACAAAAAAAGGAGAAAAGTCTGCTACATTTTTTTGGGAGGATCCTTGTAGAAAAATTGCTAAAGTCAGCGATAGTTTTGCTGTATTTGGAAAATTTTTTGCTGACATTAGCAATTTTTCAGCAAGGATCCAAAAAGAAAATGTTGATGACTTTACTGAATTTTTTTTAGTGTAGAATGTATGTGAGTTTTAAACATAATTTATTGTTAAAGTTTGTAGTTTTTGTTAAAATGGACAAACAATGATTCCATGATTTCAAGATGTAGGTGGCAATGATGATACTGATATTGAGTAAACATTTAGTTTATTTTTATATAAAGTGAGTATATAAAGTCTAAAAATATAAGATTATTCGTGTCCTTTGGGATATTTTTAAGCCTAAAAAAACAACAAAATAAGCAAAAAATATTTAGGTCAAAATTAAAATAGTGTAGAGCCATTTAATGCTAAAATAATTTCATATATTTTTGACTTTATAAAAAATAATTAAAAAAAAAAAAACTTTTTAATTGCCTAATTAATCATTTTAGAAGTGTAAATGAAAATAAAGTGATCAGGCGAAAAAAAATGAGGATGTTTCGAGGTGAAAAATTTTCAAAACTTTTTTCTGTATGACATGAATAACCTTTCGTGTGGGTGTAAACCGATGTTTAAGCATGCTAAATAAATCCGCGTTAATATTTTTTTTTTTTTTTTTAACTAAGCAAAAATTATGTTTGTTTTAAGTTCCGATTAAATTTATAATATTGAAATTGTAGTTTTTGCTTGGATTGAATTATATTATCCCAATTTCTATATCTTATTGTATAAATCAAATTTCAAAATATATATTACCACCACCAAAAATATTAAAATACGCAAAAACAAAAAATGACATATATTACAACTTAAAAAGAAAACCGAAATTATTTTGGAAAATACACATTTTTGCCGGTTTTATGATATTTAATTGGGTTTAGGGTTACTTATTTGCAGGAAATCATATTCCAAACTTTTAAATTCGTAAAATAAAATATTTTATATAATTGATACTACACTTAGAATACTATGTATTTAAAGACCACTGCATATGTAGTTAAAAACAAATGAAATTTCACTTAAAGGACGCGTTACATTTCAGTAAATTCAACTAACATTGTCATTTGTTTTTTTTTTTATGTTCACAAAAAGACTAACAATTGTAGTAAAAATGAAACACATATGTTAGTGAAAAATAAACTAACATTTACTTTTTTATTTTTTTAAATAACAAACAACAGCTGTAAAAAACGAATGTAAAATCATAAAACAGTCATTTGATGTGGTTTGTTTTTTTAAATGAACTACAAGGTTAGTCAAAAATTAAATTTGTTCTACAAATGACAACTGTAAAAAATAAATGTTAAATCATAAAACAGTCATTTGATGTGGTTTGTTTTTTTAAATGAACTACGAGGTTAGTAAACAAATTAAATTTGTTCTACAAATGACTGGCATTTACATTAAAAATAAAGAAACTGTATTACAATCCAAACAACTACATATTGTTAAAGCAGAAAATCCCTGAGTGTATGAATATTTTTTTTTACTTCATAAAATTTAAAGTTCTTTAAATTTGTTAATGCCTTTTCGATTTTAGTATTAAGCAAATTAAAAGCTTTCATATGATGTACACTTTGGAGGAATTGATTTAACACTTTATACAACTGAAATAACTGCCGCTGAAAAAAAAAAACATATTTTTTGCACTTTATCAATTAAGTCATGAAGATTTAAGGCAGAATTAGTTTGTACCTATTGTTCTGTTATGAATCAGCTGTTTTGTTTCTGTTCAATTGAAAGTCTGTATGTGTGATTAGTTTTCACTTTTTCGTTCTGTTCTGTTACGGACAAATCTGTTGAAAATATAATTCAACGGTAAGCGACAGCCTAAAGTGCGTATGTATTAGTTTGTTGTGAAATCTTTTTCTCAATATTTGAATGTTTTTGGTTGGAGTTTCTTTTACATTTTAAAACAGCTGATTCCTTTCACAGAAAAAGTAATTACGAAATATTACCTACAGAACAGAACGACACAGAACGGCAACAGAAAGTAACAACTAATGAGGCCTTTACTCTAGATACCTAAACATGCGAAAAATATAAATAAATATTGCGAAATTTTTAAAAAGTTGGTGTTTTTTTATTAAGAAACTCAGTTTACTCAATACTCAGTTTACTCATAACTACCTTGAAAATGATATGTAATATTATTTGCAGAGATGGAAGTAAATTAAAAGATATATTTTTTAATCAAAACTTAAAAAAAAAATACGTTTTCTCGGTTCCAAATAAAGATTAAGATTTCGACCTTTCTCAAACAAACATTTTCATAAATAAAACCATAAAAAAAAATTGTTCATACTGGAAAAAAATCATTGGTTAAAAAAATAGACTTAAAAATACTTTTATTTAGTTAGAAGGCTTTTTCAAGCATAAATACAGTCTGCGAAAGAACAAAATCCTACAAAATGTATTAAATGTACTCTGTGAATTAAATGTACTCTGTGAATTAAATGTACTCTGCGTAGTTTTTAAGCCCTATAGTGCGATTCATTAACTTGTTTTAACGTTAATCGAATCGTTTAAAAAAGCAAACAACATAATTATCGATTTTAGTATTCAGCAATATGTTTAAACGATAATCGAATTGTTTAAAAAGTAAGCAACAGAACTAACGATTTGCTTTGCATTTGCATTTTTGAACGATATTCGCTATTGTTAAAGTCAGCTGTTGTTGTTATCTAAACGACAACAATTTTTGTGTTTTTTGTTTCAATCGAGAAAAAGTTAAATTTTTAAATAAAAAAAATATAAAAATAGAGTTGTCGACTATCGTTAAGGTGTAATTATACTTGATGACAGTTGACAGTTTTGATGTATTCATGAAACAACACGAAAAAAACCAAAATGTCCACTTTAGATCACAGGCCACATTAGGGAACATTCACTTACTGAAAATAACGATAATTTAAATGTATCACTTTTATAAGCTTAGATTTTTTTGTTAACTATAAACAATAAAGCTAAATTGCTATATGAAAGAAAATTTTATAAATGTTTATTGTAGCAGACATTTGACATTTGGTTTTGTGTTTTTTTTAAGTTGAAGGATAAAAACATAATAATACGAAAAATTTAACCAAGCATATATACATACATACATACATATATGCTGTGCTAAAAAACACTACATGTTACTATTTATAGTAAATGAAGAGTTAAGCTTTATAATTTCACTCAGAATATTGTGTACCCGGTTAAAAAAGTTCATATATGTATGTACAAATATTAGGGTGATCGAGTCGGTTTTTCAAAAACGGTTTCAACCGGTTTTTTGTGTGTTGTCGGTTTCTGTGTTTTAAAAAAGTTAAATTTTCGAATATCGAATAAACCTTTTTTTTGCATCGAATAAACCGGTTTTTTCTTAACTATTCTTTTTGAGCTTCAATAAAGAATAAAATTTTTGCTATTTTCGATTAAGTTGGCCTGGGCCTGTGGGGCCACCAGGGCTAAACAGAAACCGGTACGCGTAGTAACATATAGGTGTGGGTACTCTAATGAAAGGAAATTTCCTCGGGATTTCAAAAATGACATTATTTGTAGGATATATAATACGTAGTGTTGTAGGATCCAAACACTTGTTTACAAATTTTGCCTGCAGCGCTACATCGAAATTGCAACAAATTGAATTTTGTTGATAAAATCCCAAATGCACAAACGTTACACAGCGAAGCCACTAAACTGCCTATCACATAGGAAAAAATCCCTAAGCCCGGCCTAAGGCCTGTCACGCAGAAAATCTTTCTTCAGCGAAGCCACTAAGCTGCATACCACATAGGAGAAAACCCCTAAGCCCGACCGAAGGCCGGTCATGCAGAAAAACTTTCGTCAGCAAAGTCGGGCTTTGGACGGACTGGAGGAGAAAACACTTTAGCCAATAAATTTTGTACTATCACCTCCACGCGCTTATCCCTGGGTAATGCCAACGACAGCAACTAAAAAGTCATATTTTCATGTAGAATTCATTATATGAACAGTAAATTTTACAAAAATAACAAAAAAATAAAACACTAAAAAATCGAATCCACTTTTTGTTTTTAAATATACTTGAAATAGCTTTAGAGATAGCTACGTACAATGGATCATAAAAATAATATAATTTTTGAAATCTTGACGAAATTTGCTTTCATTTGAGTACCTACTCTTTCTACGCATACCGTTTTTTATAGAATATATATATATATATATATATATATATATATATATTTTTTTTTTTTTTTGATTAAGAAACATTTTCAGCAAAATCTTAATTTGAACTAAAAATTAGTTAAAAACTTGCAAAGTTTAATTACTAACGGTTTTAAAATTGTTCTACTAACTTTTTTTCTATGGGTGTAGTTATTTAAACAATATTTAAAAATAAATAACAAGAAACTTTTGATTTAAATGTCCGGGTTTTAAGTGATTTTCATTTATATTAAATTACATTTTCAGTTAGTTTAAACTACAAACTTTTCTGAGTGTTCATATGGAATACACAGTGTATGATGACGAAATGATGCATCAAATGTACAACGTAATCGGAATGACAATGACTTAAACTGCTTTATATTCAAATTTTGTTTTGCACTGCTGTTCAGAAAAACATTATATGATGACGATGATAGTAACCTTTTATCAATGTTGCTAAAGAAAAATAGCATATACAGTAGGCCGGGTCGATTTGTATGGAGGCAAAAAAATCGCTCAACGTTCAAGGAAAATCGTATTCTGGGGATCAAAATAAGAAATTTTGCCGAAGAACCCATACCTCTGAAACGAATTCCGATGTCCCGACTTTTGAAACGTAGGGTCAAATTTTGAAAAATTCCACTTTGACCCATTTAGAGTGCCCCAATCGAATCTAACCCAATCGAATATAATTTATACATTCATCTGCTAGAGCGTCTTCCGGAGAAGAAATAGAGACCCTAATCTTGGGAAGACTCCTCCTACTTTCTAAAATATCTCTATCCCGAAATTTGTACATTTTGCTATAAAAACACAACTAAAAAGGCCTCTTTCAACTTAAATTTTAACCCCATAACGGTCACCTAGAATGATGATTTATGCATTAATCTGCTAGCGCGTCTCCCGGAGAAGAAGCAGCTCCCATAATCTTGGAGATATTCCTGCTACTTTCTGAAATATCAAAGTGGGCTTTTTCAAAATGTTACCCTACGGTTCAAAATTCGGGACATCAGAATTCGTTTAGAGGTATGTTTCCTTCGGCAGAGTTTCTTATTTTGATCCCTAGAATACGATTTTCCTTGAACGTTGAGCGATTTCTAAATCGACCCGCCCTAATATACAGTAAAGTGGTCCATTTTTTATTTATATTTTTAATGCCAAAATAGTACATCGGCCAAAAGTTTATATATGATTCTATATGTATATACTAAAAATTTGAGCCTGCTAAAAAAAATTACCGAGCTAGCGCAGGTGAATTGAAGTTTTTAACATTTTCGGTGGTGAATTTTGCTTTATGTCTAATTTATTAATAAATGCTGATGTCCGTTACTAGCTGAAATTTTCAGAGTATGTTTTTAGCATTATATAAAAAATGCGAATCATGAAAGACTTTTTAAAAATTCAAGAAAATAGGTAGAAATTTACAATTTTTTCGTTTCAAACAGCATCAAAATCTTTAAAAAAAATATACAGAAAATTTGAACAAATCTCATGTTATATCCCTTGAAATGAGACAAAAAGCGATTACAAATCTTAATTTTTCAGTGAATTGTGATGAAAAACGTTTAAAGACAATATTTTTATTAAGTAAATTGGTAAGAGTATTTTTGGGTATTTTGTTAAACATCCTTAAAAGGTTTGGTTCATTTTCCACATTAGTCCCAGTGTAGAAAACCATTACCATATAAGTGGTTTTATAAGTACATATTTGGTAATTGGAAGTACTTACAATTGCCATTACAAGTCTTTTTACCTTTATATTTGGATGTCGTGCAAAATAATGACATATTATTACTAAACCCCTTATGAAAAATCAAAAAATATGTGGTTACGTATATGCTTACTGGTATGAATAAAAATAATGAGTCTAAAAAAAATTTTCAAAAAAACTAAATTATATAAAAAATATTTTTTTTCACAAAATATTAGTCTAAAAATAGAATTGTAGATCATTACTTTATATTTAAAATAACACGGTGCTACAGTGAAAAAAAAATGGAAAACGACCTAGCGTGGGTTATAGGTCTTGTTGAGGTCATTACAAATTGTGTCAAAAAATTGCAGAAGCACCCTCAAATTCAAAAGTTATTCTAAAAAAAACGTTTTCAGTGATGTTCGTCAACTTATCGACCTGTAACTCAGTCAATTTTTGTTCGCTTTAAATTTGTTTAACGGGTTTGTAAAGAAAACTGATCAAGCTTTAAAATAACGTGCATTTTTTGATACATTTCTAAGTTATAAGTATTGTTTTTGTTAAGAATATCTACAAAAAAAAAAAAGAAAATTATAAACTTTTTTGATTTTAGTAGCTTTTCATTGAATATTTTAATATAAAAGCTTTTAAAAATTTATACCAACGTATAAAGAAAATTTAGTTCATAACAAAACATGGTTTTCATTTTTCAAATCGGATGAAAATTGTAAAAGTTATTCCACTTTTCATTAACACCATTCATAATCATTTTTAACTATACATAGGTTAAGCTATTTGTACAGTTTTTAATTTACGTTTGTAAGTCAAGTGGTTTACCAAAAGAAAAGTCTGCAATCCCAAAATTTTTACTTTAGAAAAAGTTTAGTAACTTTTGCAAATATAAACCGATTTTAAATTATATCTCGTTTTTTTTTCTATATAAAATTTTCTATAAAATACAGTGCAAAAAAAAGATAGGTTTTCATAGAAAAAAATTAAAATAACTCTTTTTGAATTTGAAAAATTAGGAAAAAAAATAAAAAAATGAGAAACTTTTAATATTCTTGGAATATATATTTTATGAATACATTTCCAAAACTGTTTAAAATTTTGAAAACGGTCAAAAAATGTGTGAGTTAGAAGTACTAAAGTGCTACGACCTACCCTAAAACAGTTTTTTGAAAATAACTCAAAATTTTGAGGGTGTTTCAAAATTTTTGAAAACAGTTTTTGTATGTCCTCACCTGGGCCTACAACCCCCACTAAGTCGGTTTTCAAGTTCTGACAAAAAGTGTTTTTTTTTTTGTAGCAGTGTGTAATTATTTAAATAAGTACTTTTAGGTAAGGCATAAAACAGAGTAGTATTTGGAAGATGACAAAGCCAATTGTGACAATTTTTTGTTGTTGTTTTGGTTTTTCTTTGATATTTTAAATTTTGAATCTCGCTCCTAGACGAGGACAAGAAATTCTCATTGAGTTTGTGATTTAACATAACAAATATCTCTAGAAATTCTAATAACAAAGTCCCCTGAAGATTTCCTTAGGCAGGAATGAAATCCGGATAGGGACACGCCTACATCAGATTGCTTTTCACAATTTGTTAAATAAGTTTTGGGATTTTAGCACATTTAATTACTATAAATGCATTAAATTTTTTGTTGAAATAATGTTAAAATTAACTAGTTATTAGTATGCCATTTAACATGTGTTTTAAAGCAAGGCAGAGAGTAAGCTGGTATCTTACCGGTAGTAGGAACTATAATGACATGTCATTACCGTTTCTACACTGGAGTATTAAGCTTATTAAAATGTTGTTACACAAACTTAGTTGTCATAAAGCGAAATGTGTTTGGAAAAAAACTGTTGCTTTTTTTTCACTTTCAATTAAGTCCTTGGTGAAGATTCACTCTAAATACCTAACTATGTTCTCAAGACATGTGTTTATTTAAAACGTAGATTTTAAAATGCTTTTCTGAAGTTAATTGTAATGGTTTTTTGTTTCGGCTTAAGGTCCTCTGTTGTAAAATATTTTATAAATATAAAAGACCAAAGGTTTTATATTTTTAATTAATTTGACAGTACTCAGAAGTGCTGTCTACTCAGAAACTTACTTCACGCAATACGCTAACCAATTTCGAACATAATGTGAAACGCAAAAAAACCTACATTTTCAAAAAATGTATACCAATTCCTTATAATTTTGTGATATTCGTATCCCGTTATTGGTGGGCTGACATCAACTTGCTATACCTCAAACTGTATAAAATAACAAAGTTTTTTAAATACTGTTCTCAAAACTCAATTCCAATGAAACGCGCGGAACCCTATAGAAAGAACTGCAAAACTTTAAAAATCATAAAATTTTGGTTTCACAACTTTTTAACAAGCAGCTATATGGAAATTACTTTTTTACTAAATGTATCTCGTAATTTAAGTGACTGCTAGTTTTTTTAAATTTTCGACATTTAAATGGCCATCAATTCTTTAGGTGAAGACTTTTCAACGTGAAACTTAGGATGTCCTAGTTACCTACCCATCGTTTCGCCCAATTTAAGATACCTTGAGAAAAATAGGCATCTAAAGTCCGTTTCAACAGGTGTCAAAATTTTTTGAAATCGCTCATATATAAACCTAAGAATCCAACAAAGGATAAATAAAAATAACAAAAACATGAAAACAATTTAATCTTCATCCAAATACTTTGAGTCACAACCGACACAGTTGAAAAAGCTGGCTGTTATGTTTGCATAATGTTGCAGTTTTTCTTTAGTTTTTCTTAGAATTTAATTTTACACTCAAACAAAAACCTTTATCATATTTATGAAAAACTTCAATTTAACACTTCATAAATATGATGATGCTGTTTCATAAAAGATCAAATTGATGAAAAGCTTTTTCATATTTAATTTTCATAGCTTTTAATGAAATGTTTCACAAATGTTGTTAAACGCTTTATAAGTATGATAAACGAAATCATAAATTTTTATGAAATGAAGAAATTTCTTTGGTAGCGTACAAACACAATGACGAAAATTTAAAAACATTAATTAAGATTAATAATTTCTATTTCCACTGAAATTTATAAAAATTAAATTTAAATTCACAATATTCCATGCAACATTTAGAACACGTCGACTGATTCGAATTTCTGATTTTCAATTGATGTTATGACAGTTTCTGAAGTTTAAATAGAAAATTTAAATTACAAACTATTTTTTTTTTTAATTTCAAATTAAAAATCTTTATTTCGATTGATGATTTCTATATTTAAAAATATGTATGTACATATGATGAAATGATGAGGATCATATCTATGAAAACTTCAGAAAATTAAACAGTTTCATCAATATTATGACTGTATGGACATTTAGTTTTAACAAATTAATTAGACATCGCTATTTAATAAAATTAAGATGGATGATGGAAGTCTTACCTTTTTAGAGTCTTTAGAAGTGTGATTATATAATTACATTCTATGAAATATTTCGTAATGTTTCTTATTTTTACATTCTTTAATTATTTTACCAAATCACTTTTGCGTGTGGCTGCACTCAGGAAAAAAGCTTCATCATATTTATGAAAATCATAATAAATTAATAATATGATGAAGCTGTTTCTTAAGAGGAAAATTCATGACTGTCTTCTTCATGTTTATGAAAGTTTTCATAACAATGATGAAGAATTTCCATAACTTTTTAATAAATTATTCATATATATTATTAAATATTTCATAAATAGAATGAAGTAGTTTCATAAATTTATATGAAAGTTCTAAAAATGGTAATCAAATATTTCATAAATATTATGAAACGTTTCATAAAAGATTCATATTATATGATGTGAGCAAAATTAGTTCATATTATATTTAAAAAATTTAATTTAAAATTAAGAACACATCAGATAATATTTAATTGGTGTTTCAGAATTTTAAATAATTTCTGGCAGTTTTCGAGTTTTGAAAAGACAAAAGGCTGAAATATAATTGGATTAAGTGAATTAAGTCAGGTGTTGCTATGAAATAAAAATTAAAACTTTTTAAATTTAAATAATTGTATTTACATATCTTCGTTACACACCAACAACTGACTTAAGTCACTTAAACCAATCATGTTTCAGCCTTTAATAGCAAATGATATTTTATAAATTTTATATAAAAATTTCAATAAAAATATTAAATTTTTTCCACAAAGTTTATGAAACTTTTTTATGAAATGATGAAAGTCTTTAAAACATTTGTCATAGATTTTTATGAAATTTCATCTTATTTATAAAAACTTCATAAATAATAATTGATATCATCAATATGATGAAAAATTTTTCTCTGAGTGTAACTTTGTTGTTTTTTATGTTTTTTGCTGCGTGTCTCCTAAATTAATTACAAAATTCGCATTTGTAAAATATTCCACTAACACTACATAGCACATATTATGCTTAAAATTAGCTGTTAATAAATACTATTCAAATTTAACAGATTCACAAAAATTTTAAAAAAAGTATCTTTTTAAAAAACTAACTTTTTAAAAAAGTATCTTTCACTAAAAAAGTACCTTTTACTAAAAAAGTACATTTTACTAAAAAAAAGTACCTTTTACTAAAAAAGTACATTTTACTAAAAAAGTACCTTTTACTAAAAAAGTACCTTTTACTAAAAAAGTACCTTTTACTAAAAAAGTACCTTTTACTAAAAAAGTACCTTTTACTAAAAAAGTACCTTTTCCTAAAAAATTACCTTTTACTAAAAAAGGACCTTTTACTATAAAAGTACATTTAACTAAAAAGTGCCTTTTACTAAAAAAAGTACCTTTTACTAAAAAAGTAAATTTTACTAAAAAATCACCTTTTATTAAAAAAGTACCATACATTTAAGAAGTACCTTTTATTAAAAGTAGTTGTAACAGATTCACAAAAGTTTTTAAAAAAGTACCTTTAAAAAAAATAACTTTTTAAAAAAGTACCTTTTAAAAACAAATAACTTTTTAAAAAAGTATCTTTTACTAAAAAAAGTACCTTTTACTAAAAAGTACCTTTTACTAAAAAAGTACCTTTTACTAAAAAAGTACCTTTTACTAAAAAAGTACCTTTTACTAAAAAAGTATCTTTTTCTAAAAAAATACATTTTACTAAAAAAGTACCTTTTATAAAAAAGTACCTTTTCATAAAAAAGTACCTTTTACTAAAAAAGTACATTTTACTAAAAAAAAAAGTATCTTTTACTAAAAAAGTAAATTTTTACTAAACAAAAAGTACCTTTTACTAAAAAAGTATCATTTACTAAAAAAATACCTTTTACTAAAAACGTACCTTCTACTAAAAAGGTACCTTTTATTAAAAAAGTACCATACATTAAAAAAGTATTTTTATTAAGAGTAATGCAGTTGGGAAATTTTATAAATTCTAACCCAATAATATACAGTCGCATGATATATTTGTTTAATTTTTTGTCACAGTCATATTAAATTTTCACACATTTTCATTTAAAATATTCAATATTACATTCATATTAGCCTCATCATGTGTAAGATAAAAATATTTATCATTCATGTGTAAAATTTACACATTTGCAATATATTGTCACTAAATTAATAAAATTTAATTATATACTCTCTATCACCAAGCAAATTTATATTTTGATGTGGTGTAAAATCAATTTTTGTTGTTATTTTTAGATATTGAAATGTTGCCATGCCATGTTAAGAGTTGTTACTATGTACAATTTTTAAGGATTTATTATTTATCAATATGTACTTTAGACAATTTGGAAGACAAATATACAATTTATTTAGGGATTTTTGAATGTATAAAGATTAGAGTGGGCTGAATATAAAAAATTTTCTTATCTAAAGTTCTAACATTTCAGACAAATTTTGAAAATTCCTTAATGTCTTACGCTTTCCGGTTTGAGATCGCAATATCCGAGTTCCGAAAAGTTGCCAACATTTATATCATATGACCGTTATTACTCTTGGAATTTAATTAATTCCTAAAATTTATTTGCATTTACAATTTTAAAAGTTTAAGTTTGCCCCTATTTGAAATATTTTTAAGTTGTCATATTCGGTCTACTCTAATAAAGATTGACAGGTGCAATTTTTAATATTTGGTTAAATGGTTTTTTATGAAATTTTAATAAGAGATAAAATCAATTTTGTGCAAATTTATTATTTTTAGGAATTCCTCAGTATTGTCCTCAAAAGCTCATTATTTTAACCCATTTTAACACTGCCGTTGCTTTAAAGGAACACATATTTTTTAAGGTCAGATAATTTTGGATAGAAGGGAGATAGAAAAACGCAGTAAAAAGCATTTGAGGTATTCACTATACGAATAATTTAAATTTAAAGCGATTGGCCATATAATTAATTAAAAAATAAAAATTATGTGCCTTTTTTGAAAAACTATTTATTTATAGAAAGAAGATCGGTGGTCTACGAGTAAAAGTTATATGCTGATTTGGTTAAGAAAGTATGAGGAAATTTTTTAACGAGAAAAATTTGTTATACAGTATGTACTTGTTATGTAAAATAAAAAGTTCAGATCAATAAATTTCCAGTCTTGTAAAAACTTGGCAAACCTGTACTTTTTGGGCATTTCTCAAAAAAAAAAAAATTTACCCTCTCTGAAATTAAAAAAGAAAGGGGTCGCGGCCCCAGGTCCCAAAAACCGTTATGCGTAGAAACATATAAGTGTGTGTACTCAAATGTGGTAGGCAGTTTAGCAGCTTCGCTGTTTAAAGCTTTTCCATTTTGCGATGTTTTCGACAATAGCGCTGCAGGCAAAATTAGTAAACGGGTGTAGAGGGCGCTGTGTATCATAGATCCTGAAAATAATATAATTTTTGAAATTCTGACGAAATTTCCTTCCATTAGAGCAGCCACACTTGTATGTTACTACAGGAGGGGACCACCTACTATTTTTCCGAAAACGTCCCATAAAGTGCAGTTTAGCCAAAAGCTTTAATATTCAGAAAATTACTTCAATTTCTTTTTTAATATAAAAAATTAGCTACTTTCTTTTAACAGGCAAATAGAATTTAAAAATGGATCCGCCAGTCTTGCCATATTAAAATTTTGAAAAATTGTCTAAAAACACAAATATTTTTTAAAAATTATCAAAAATTGTTAAAAATCCGGTAAAATTGTGTATTACTGTTTGATAGATATTTGCTTTAACAATAAATAAAAATTATAATCTAAAAATATCTTAACCCGTTAAGTACATACAAACCGTCAAAGTTTGAATTCAAATTGCGAATAACAGCGCTAGAGGACGGTGAAAAAAACTTATTAAGAAACCATTATATCAAATTTGGTCGAAAAATTCCCACGGTATCGATGAATGGTATAAAATGGGTTAAGTAAATGTATGAATTTGTGGGACTGAAATAATAAAAGAAATGTTTTTGTTACGTCAATTTAATGGTGATTTATGTTAATTATGATGACAGAAAAGCTCATTAAAAGCTTAAAAACTTTCATTAAAACCACACTTAGAACAATATGTAGGTAAAGACCACTGCAAATGTTAAAAACAAATGATATTTCACTTGAAAAAAGGACCACTTGCATTTCAGTAAATTCAACTAACATTGTCATTTGTTTTTTTTTTTTTATTGTCCAAAAAATTAACCACAATTGTAGTAGAAATGAAAGGCAGTAAAAAAAATATTAAATAAAAAACCTACTGTATAAAATTAATGTAAAATTATAATACAGTAATTTGATGTGGTTTGTTTGAATGAAATTTCTTCTACAAATGTCTGATTTTCGCTTAAAAATAAAGATACTGTCTTACAATTCAAACAACTACAAATATTTACAGCAGTAGTTCCCTGAGTGTAGTAGCAGTAGTTCCCTGAGTGTTATAGGTAAGGGTAACGCTACTATCTGTTATTTCGGTAACGGTATTTTAAGGGTAACGATATTTTAGTTATTTCGGTAACGGTATTTAGCGTTAATAATATTTTACTTATTTCGGTAACGGTTTATGAGCAACTTTTTTTTGTTTTCCCAACGTTGGCAAATTGAATCTACCAAACATTATGCCAGTGCTGACATATTTGAATATCCAACTGTTAACCTGCAGTTATCATGCACTTACTTTTTAAGCTATCAAGTATTATATGTCTCGTTAGCTCAGTGGGTAGAGCTGTCTACTGCTCTACCCACTGCTCGAAACCCGGCGGGACCAAAATAATTGCAAATGAACTTTTTTTAATTTTATTTCGGATAATCTATTTTTGGACCACCTATTTTATGGGTTTACCAAAAATTTCCCAACGTACGAAATTTTGTTTCCCCAGTTTTTGTTCAACACTTTTTTGTCTAATGATGTCATCATTTTGGGATTTGGAAAGTAATTGTTTTCAGCACTTGTTCCACAAATTAAAGTGGCTTGCCCGTGGTGGTCTGTTTGGCTTTTCTGACTGGGTAGGTATTTGGAATGAATCTTGACAAAATTGATAAAGTGCAAAATAATTACTTTTGTACAGCTGCAGTTTTTTCCAAACACATTTCAATTTGTGACAACTAAAGCGCTGTATCAATTCCGGCAAAACTTCCCAGCCAACACATATCTCAGAAATTATGACTGATAAAAGAATATGATAATGTTCGGAGTGCTCAAATTTCAAATTTTTAAAAGAATCATAATTGAATTTTATTTATGAGCCTAATTGGAAAAGCACCCTCATATAGCTATTTCAGAAAGGTTGAGGACTCAATTATTAGTCATTTCGGACTCCTATTGTACACTGGGTTACATCAGATAAAACATTTTAATGGCCTTAAAACTAAAATCCAAAAGGCATTAACAAATCTTAACAATTTTAAATTTTATGGAGTAAACAAAAAGCATCCTTATAAAATATTGCGAATTGAAAAGCATTTAGTAATCCAGTTTAGATAAAAAAAAATCGACAAAAATTCGTGACCAAGTCTTAGAAAAGTTGGATTAACAACACCTTAACTCATAGGAGTGCAAAATTTTAGGGCATTACGTCTACATTTCTAATTGTTATCGGTACGCAAAGTTGAAAAAATTTAAAAAATCATTTGTTTTTTTTAGTTTTTTATCTGGACTCTTTCAACTTTTGGATTCCATTTGGTATTACAAAAATCTCTCTACACTTGAGATATAAATTCAACACGTATCTTTTTGGCGTGCTATCAGGTAACAAGTAAATAAAAGGTAGGTAGTCGAAAATTTAAACCAATTTCTTTTTCAGTTTTAAAATTTTTTGTGGTTTTAATGGAATACAAATTTGAAAACAATGGCTTGTTAATTTTGTAATTCTGCACAGTTGGAGTTCCGCTACTTTGATGTCACATATAAAGAGTAGGACCGTCACAAAAGTTGAAAAACATGAGCGTGAATTTTGATAAAATATCAGTTTTTCACTTGGTACATTCGCTAGCTAGTTTTGGATAGGCCAGTTTGCTGCGTATACTGAGTTTTTTTTTTTTTTGTAATTTTACAATATAAAATCAGAGGAGCATATAAAAAAATTTAAATGCAAAAATTTTACACGCAAAAAAAACTGTAGGAATAAATATTATCGAAGTGCTTACGAGTGTGAAAAATATTCGAAAATTTTAAATAAGTTGTCTTACATAATCCTCCATATCCCTTGAACAGCTTAAGCTACGAGAGTCCTTGATATCTAATATATTTTTATTGGTACCTCATTAAAGATGTCCAAAAAAAAGAAAGTGATTTCATGATATGGGCTAGTTTCGTTCCTTTGTATGTAAAAACATTTAATATGAAGTTTGGTGCCGATTGGATAAAGAAAACACGAGGCGGAAATCGATTGAAAATTGAAAGTGTGTTTTGTATGGGGGGGGAAAATGGCTTTTTTTGGGTTTTTTAAAAAAATTGTTAATATTGAAGCAGTTTTTATTCCATATTATAAATTAATCGAGATGAAGACAAAAAAGTGTTTTGAAAAAGATATAAAAATCCAAAATCGGTATGTGAATTACCCGAGTAAAAAAAAATACAACTTGATCAAACATTTCGAGCCCACATCCTAAACGTTTTCAAAATTAAATACCAAAATATTTTTTTTTTACTTACTGGACCCATTAACTGTTAGATATGAAATATTTAATTTTTAGGATGTCGGTATCCTGTCCTAAGGTCATTTTTAATTTAAAAACTTTATATAACAACAGTGTAATTTTCCCTCGCTCTATTATTTTACATGAAAATATAATGTGGGACTTCCCCGTTTAAAAACAAAAGATAAATCAAATGCCGCCTTGTGTGATTAACTCTCAGTTGTTGCGTAAAGTGGTAGATAAATATAATTTAATTAAATTAAATAAAGTAAATCTTTATTTTGTTATTTAGAATTCAAAAATTTTACCTCTATTATGCAGATATTTGAAAGAAACTGCGTTTTTTAAAATATTGGCACATTTTTGGCCCCAAGTGCACAAAAGGGTTAATTAAGTTTTTTCTTTTTAAATAATAAATAATAACTACGGAAACTAATTTAGTCAACTTTCATTCAAATACGAAGATACCACATCTTGAAATCTTCAAAATTTCGAAAAAATTGACCTTTGACCTTAAAATTTGACCTTTGCCGTGGTTCGATTTTGACCAAATTTTCAGAATATAGTGCTTGTAGTTTGTTTCATAAAACTCTGAATAGCATTAATTGTTACTTGTCCAAAGTAGATAAATTTTACCTTATGATCGAATTTTGTTCAAAAAAAAGCGTTTTCCTCGAAATCCGCCGAATTTAAATAGCTGCCCTTACTAAATTAAACGTGGGATATATGTAATTTTTGATATTTTTATTTTAAATTTTATACTTAATGAGACCTTAGTGTCCGAAACTATATTTTTTTTTAATTTTGTTGAACAAAATTTTTTAAAATTTGAAATTGGAGATTTGAAAAATACCCCAAAAATATTGTTGGTTTTCGACGTCACCTTAGGACAGGATACCGACATCCTAAAAATTAAATATTTCATATCTAACAGTTAATTTGTCCAGTAAGTAAAAAAAAATATTTTGGTATTTAATTTAAAACACACTTTCAATTTTCAATCGATTTCCGCCTCGTGTTTTCTTTATCCAATCGGCACCAAACTTCATATTAAATGTTTTTACATACAAAGAACCAAACTAGGCCATATCTTGACTTTAGAACTCATTTTGAAAAACGGCCATACAAAGTTGAACACCTCTAGTACGTCATATATAACCATTTTTCCCATAACGAAACTTTTGAGCCTATTTCCGACAAAAAGTAAAACAACTTTTTTTGAGCAAAACTTACCATTTCGGAAATCTTAAAACGCGTGTTGGATCCAAAATTGTTTTCTTTATTTTTCCCGTATTCAGCTCTTTAATACTCATCGTTTGAGTGCTATTATTCAATTTTTTTTTTTTCTAAAGGGACACCCTAATCAGTATCCATTATCCATTGGTATACTTCATCGGATATTGCACTAGTGAGCATGGATTTGGCATAACCATTTTCGTTTCTAAAGCGATAACATGATTCTTATACAATTTTACGTGGCTTCTTGAATTTACAGTCGATGACAACTAAAGCATCATTATGGTAATCCAATAAATACCGGACTTTCCTCTTCCAAACTGGCCAAACGGTTTCTCCCGCTAAAGGCTTTATGTGCTTATTGTATTGCCATTGTATTTTATTGAAAAATTTCGCTCTTGAAATCTTTCTTTATATATTTTCTGGAATTGTTTTTTAAATTTTCTTTCTTGACTTTTCTTAATAAACAATTATTTCTTTGGTTGCCTGGGCTACCTATTGTTTTTGAGTTTTTATTTAAAACTAAATTAAAATAAAATATAAAATGTTTAAATATAAAAACAAAGAATAATAATCATTATATGTACAATATTTACAAAAGATTCAGTGATAAATAAAATATAAATATAAAAGAACATAAATAACCAGTATCCTCAATAACAGCAGATTTAAAATTGTTTTGCTAATAACAAAAACACATTATTTTTTAATGGAATGTTTCTAATTTATAATTCAATTGTGCTTATTCCATATCCAATCATCATCCCTAACATAACAATCTATTTTTAGCTACAAAAACCATTAAAAATTCTTAATATCCGGCAAAAATTAATTATATTTAACTTCATTACTTACCTTTTATAAATAAAGTGTCTCCTAAAAATAGGCAATATTTGTTGGTGTTTACTTGAACGCTTTAAAGTATAATTTATATTGTCTTTGTTTAAAAGTGACACAGCTGTTATATTTAACTTAATTAAATATGAAGGTTACGTAGGATAGTAAATCAAGCATTATTAAATTACAAGAAATCTAACCTTTTGTTATTTTACTTATAAAATCTTTTTATTTTTTTAACACAAGGTTAATGAAAGTTTTTGGTGTAGAAACTATAATTTTTTTCTTTTTTATAATTCACTTTAGGGTCAAACTCGGTGAAGGATTTTTTTTTTATAATGCCTGCATATGCATACATTTTTATTTTTTCAAACATATTGTTTGTTACACTTACGTTTATGTAAAATCCATCTTAAAAAAGGTTCATACAAAGGATATCCTTTTTATAAAGAACCTTGTATATATAAAAAAAAGTATATAGTAATAATTAGTTTTTTTTTTGTTTTTTATAAAATTTGATCTTAGATTAACCTATATTTGAAATATATACCAGCAAATTTATAAATAGAAAAAAGTATGTTAAATTTTTTTGTTTTTGTTTTAAGCAACAAACACTGTGTTTTATGTAGAAATTCACACATGCATACTAAAGATAATAAAAAGTATGCATATTATATGCACAATTGGAGTGAATGCTTTATTAATTACACTGTAAGTATATTTGCAACTTTTAAAAAGACACATTAAAACCCCGGGACACATAAACTTAATTTTGGGTGGTATAATCCAGTGGTATACTCCGTTTTAGTGGGTTAACTCAAAATAAAATATTATTTCAATTTAAAGTTTGCATTGACTCAAGCTATTTTTTGAGTGTATTTTAAGTAAAAGACATAAAAATCTTTTCTGAAATTGCTTTATTTATTGTTTATTTGTCTAAAGTTAAGTCTAACAATTGTGACCGTAAATTTTTAGGAGGATACAATTCATTTATATACAATCCGAAACGTCAGGCAATTACCTTTGACTTATACTGAAATCTGTTAGTTCAGTGTCATATGGTTCGAATCTTTAAATTTCATTAGATAACCCCGTCTCGAAAGAGACGGACATATTTGTTAGCTTTAAGTTTCAACATATTAACAACAAATAAAGTAATTTCAAAAGAGATTTCGATATATTTTCTTAAAATACACTCAAAAAATAGCTTGAGTCAATGCAAACTTAAAATTGAAATAATTTTTTATTTTGAGCTAACCCATTAAAACGGAGTATACCACTGGATTGTACGACCCAAACTTAAGTTTACGTGTCCCGGTTGGTGTGTCATTTTCACATACTTACTGTGTTATGCATTCTAACCATTAACTACACTGAAAGAATTATTCTTTACGATATTAAAGAAATAATTTCATAGAATATTTTTCATAGATTCAATGAAGAATTATGCACTAGAAATTCAATTAATATGAAATTTTTCATAACAATTTTTCGTTAAATTTCCAAAGTTTCATACAAACAATTCATTCGATTTCATAAACTATCTCTTCCTAAATTTAATAAACATTTTTTTTTTAGAGCTATGAAACTTTTTCAAATACTTATCTATTTTTTTATAAACTTCGAACTTTATTTTTAAGATTTACATTTCAAATGTTCAATAGATTTTATAAAGTGCTTTATTAATTTTGACTTCTATGAAACTGTTTCATATTTTGTATATGATATGAAGTCTCATTGGCTAATTCTAATGAACTTTTTCACATTCATGAAGAATTTCATTGTTTCAATGTAATTTCTTAATATCATAGAATTGTATGTAACTCTTTCATAAATTCTATGAAGGCTTCATTGTCGAAATGATTCATTAGTTTATTAAAGACCCAGGAAAATTTTTTAAAACAGATTACCTTTGATCCTGTTCTAGAAAAGCTTCTTTTAACACCGGTTACATGGAACCAGTTCTAGAACGGGTTTCTGGTAGACAAAATGTAAGGTTTCACTGTTCTAGAACCAGTTCTATAAAGCAACCATGTTCTAGTTAGGCGGTAAAGAACCTATTGCAAATAGGTCAAACTCCATAGAAAATGAAACGGTTGTAGAACAGATATTAGAACCTGTTTATTACACAGTATAAGTTGCTCTGCAACCAGTTATTTGCATTTTACTATTTTACTGGGTACTCTCATTAATTATACGAAGCAATTCGTAAACATCGCCTATAACGAAACCAGTGATAATTTTCCTTAAAGCTATGATGAAATTCACTTCTGAAGTGAAGATAATTCTCTCAGTGTAGTGAAACTTTTTATTATTCAATATTTTACTGACAATAAGCATTTTTATTATCAGAAGATATTTGTCTATAAAATGAAGTCTTTAAAATTTGACTTACACAGAAAGAATTTTAATTCAATTTTTCACTAAACTAATGAAGTTCTATTCACATTGTGAATGAAAAACTTTGTGAAAAAGCTTCATAATTTCTACGAAGCAAATCTTAATGAAATTTTTTCATTAAGTTTTAATAAATAAAAATAAAATTTTCATAATATGTTGTTCAAAGTTGATCATTTAATGCAAACTTTCAATGCATAAATTTCAGGTGCGCTTCATAGATCTAATGTAAAACTTATTGTTATCATAAATATTCTTTCAGTGTAGAGTAAAATTCAAATTTAATACGACGAACAACAATAATTTACCAGATGTGAAAAAGGTCCTAGTTATCATATTAAAGACTGTATTTCAAAAAACAAAATCCAAAAAAAAATTTATATTTTTTTTAAATAAATTTTGATATTGAGAATGCACAGTGGGATGCTTTAAAAATATTTTGGAAATATTTCTTACTGCCTGATCGGATTGTCGTGCAACATTACACAGTTATAGTCAACGTAATTGCAAGCTAAAGTATCAAATTGCACATTTCGGGTAATAAATAGTTTTATATTTATCAACCGATTTCAAAAAGAATAATCTGCTTGTAATGGACAATAATAGAAGCCCTTACTCTTGTGTGTTATCTCTTAAAGTGCAAAAGTTATCCGAATTTGAAAATCAATATTTAGAATTGTTGCAATTTATTGACAATGTAAAGGCAAATCATGTCCGATTGATTTCAAAAGTCTTGGTGATATTTAATTAAACTTTTCAAAGCAATAGCTTGTTAACGCTTTAAATATAATATATCTAAAATTTAAAAGTATAACAAAACGTTATTTTAATAACACTACACTTAAAATACTATGTAGGTGAAGACCATTGCAAATGTAGTTAAAAATAGATGAAATTTCACTTAAAGAAAGGACGTCTTATATTTCAATAAATTCAACTAACATTGTCATTTGTTTTTAATGTTAAACAAATGACTAACAATTGCAGTAAAAATGAACCACATGTTAGTAAAAAATAAACAAACATTTATATTTTTTAAATAACAAAAAACTACTGTAAAAAATGAATGTAAAATCATGAAACAGTCATTTGATGTGGTTTGTTTTTTGAAATGAACTACGAGGTTAGTAAAAAGTTTAATTTGTTCTACAAATGACTGACATTTACATTTAAAATAAAGAAACTGTATTACAACCCAAACAACTACATATTTTTAAAGCAGAATTTTCCTGAGTGTTGCTTTCTTTGGAAAGGGATAGTATAGAGATGAAAGGTGGGGAAAGATGAAGGGCTTCAGACATGGCAACACTGTAATTGCGCGAGATGATAAGTCTTAGAACAGTTGTTGCTCGCCACTTGATGGAGAGTTGGCGAACTTATTGAAGCTTTTTGGTTCATAGCCCTGATTCATTATTTTACTTCGGTGGGGTTAATTGCTATGGGAACACCGAAGGTGGACATTGCGATACGTATGAGGGATAGAAAAAACTCATACATATTATTTTGATGTTGCCGGCACCGGGGAACGAACCCGGGACCTTCTGTGTAAAAGTCCAACGCGCTAACCATTACACCAAAAGTCCAACGCGCTAACCATTAACAAATTAAAAAAATAAATTATGCGACAGAGATACGACTATTTTTAATTATTTATTTAAGCTTCCTGACAATAGTAGTTAATCATTTAATGAGTAAAAGATCTTATGAATACTATTTTTAAATCGGTTTAGTAGTTTAGGCTTTATAGGGAAATCTTATAACTTATTTATCACGGAAAATCTCTTATTTCTACAAAATTTAAGAATGGAAAATTCCGAAAAAAATTATATTAGATATTTTTTTGCACTGAAAAGAAAAAAGTCATTTCCCAAGCAAAGAAAAAATTCTTCTCCCAAGCAAATCTCTTGATAAATGCTAGGGTTGTAACTCGATTAAGAAATATCCAATAAATGCACCGAACCAAAACAAAAATCGAAGGAACAACGAATAATTCGAACAAATTTTAACGATTAATCGAATAAATCAAATAGTTTAAACGATAGTTTTAAAAAAAAAAAACTTTTTCGAAAATTTATCAATTCTAGGAAATATTTGATAAAAAATTGAATTGAGCAAAAAATAAAATCAAAACTCTATGCAGAAACTTACACTCGTTGCAACCTTAAAATTTTAAATCTCTTATCATCTTTATAGACTCTTTAAGCATGGCTAATGAAATACGATTTAATTTGTATGCAATAAAATATGAAGAAATCACAGTAAAAGTGCTTTCGTTATAAAATAGCATAATTTTTGAAGCTTAAACCATTCAAAATTATCCAGAGTCGTGCTTTTTCAACGACAGAGTTTAAGAAAAAACTATATATTATATTTTTCATTACAAGACAATATCTAAAATATAGTTTTTCGAAATTTCATATTTTTGTCGAAAAAAGAGACTTTTTTGTTTAATTTCGACCCATGGTTCAAAAATACCCAACCGATTTAAAAACAGTGTTAAAAAGATATGTTTCGCATTAAATGAACTTTTATTGAAACTACAAAACTTTTTTTGATTTTTCAAGTATTGAGCCGCGGCCTTCAGATTAATAGCCCTCTGTCCTACATTACACAGTGGGGTATATCACAAAAATTTGGTAAATAATTGGGCCATTTCTTACTTAGTAGTCCGATTACATTGCAAAATGGAAAATACGTATGTGATGTAATATTGAGCATAAGTTTTGATTTTGAACCTTCCAGAACTGCCGGTGGCAGCAATATGACCACCCAAAATAGAGAACTTTTTGCATACAAATGCGTTGGAAAGGAAATTACCTGCAGATTATGACATTTTTAAAAAGACTCCCATTTAGCATTCTTGCTAGAACCAAAACTTGGGTGTTCCTAAAAGGAAAGTTCAAATTTCAGTTTTTGTTAAAATGACATTATTCGCCATTCAATAAAATATTTATTAATAGACATAATCCAATGATTTTTTGGACTTAAATAGACTTTTGAGTCAAAAATGTAAAATTTATGACCGAATTTATGATTTGCTGTAAGCAATCCCACAATTCCCAAAAATAAAAAAAAAAAAATCGAACTCTGGGAGGATATTCGATATTCCTTCGAAATGGTATAGCAAACAGTTGAAAAAGTGTTAAATATTTTTTTTTAAATAATTTTTGTAGAAAAATTTAAAAATTCGATTTACTAGAATTAAAGTAATAAAAGTATCGTTTTTTAAATTTTAATCATCAACAGTATCGAAATTCCTCTCAAAATGTATAATAACACTGTACAACACAAAAAAAAATTAATAGGTCCGACCGATAAATTTTGATAGAAGAGGCAAAAAAAAGGCACGTGTACCGGCGTTTTGAAAGTTTACATCTGGGTTTCATTTTAGGGGGAGGTAAATTTTCCCCCAAACGCAAACTTTTGTATTGTCAATCGGTATAGAAAATCGAGAAAAGCTTACGTTTAAGGTATATGGTGTGTTCAGCAAATGTAAAAAATGTTACGGAGAACATTTTTGTAGAATATGTTAACCCTCTAACTCCTCAAGGTAAAGGTTTTTTTGTCCTCTTTTAAAAACGACCTCTTTTAAAAACGACCTTAACAAACGACGTTTTAAACCGGGATTTAAGGGGTTAAAATGTTCCGCAAAATTACTCGCCGTGAAATTTTACTATAAGTCATTGAATACACCAAAATCTGAATACACTCAAATCACAAAACATATTATGTACACAATATATGGACCGCAAATTTTTTTTTTTTATTTTTTTTTTTTTTTGGTTAAAGAGAAGCAACACTCTGGAAATTCTTCCTATTAATTAATGCGTTGCTTTCTTTGGAAAGGGGATGGTGGAGAGATGAAAGGTGGTGAAAGATGAAGGGCTTCAAACATGGCAACACTGTAATTGCGTTTGACATGTTTTCAGTACAATAAGAAATGTAGCACTTGACTATTGTTTTGATCTTTTTTTTTTGTTCTTGTTGTAATGTAACGGATCTAATCAGCCAAAGAACAGCTGGCAATCTATCAAAATTTATAGGTCGGACCTTGTATTTTTTTTTTGTGTTGTACAGTGTATGAAGTTTAATTGCGTAGAGCTAAAAAATAATGTAATTAATGAAGACTTCATATCCAAATTTGCTATCGAAGGGAAAATAATAGAGATAATACTGATTTTAGTTAAATTTTAACTATATTTTTTCATGCTTAATTTTTGGGGTAATTTAAAATAAAATTCTTAATAAATGTGAAATTAACCCTAAGCTCTCTTTAGTTGTGTCTGATTTTCTGGTTGAATTTTCCATTTTGTTGTCTTCATCATTGTTGTATTCATTCGCGGCGAATATTTTTGCGGAACATTTTAACCCCTTAAATCCCTGTTTTAATGGCGTTTTTTTGCTCTTTTTTAAAATTAGGACAAAAAAGACCCTTACCTTGAGGAGTTAGAGGGTTAACAAAAAATGCTCTACAAAAATGCTCTCCGCAATATTTTACATAAAAAATGCACTAAATACGGAAAATATGCTCTTAAAACAAACATTTTCTTTATGAATTCGTATTTTAAAACTTATTTTTCAGTATAGTTGGAGTAACTTTCAGAAATTTATTTGAATTGCCAACAAAAAAGAAGATAAAAGATTGAATATAGCTAAATCGGCACAGCCTTAAAACAAGAAATTTAAATTTGCAAAAATGGCATTAGCTTTCGAAATCAGTGTTGAAACTAAATAAAAAAAAGTAGTACTAAAAAGTACTAAAATATGGTCAAAAATAAGATTTTTTTAATCAAAAATAAGATATTTTTATCGAAATATGCAAAAACAACTGCAAAATTTGCAGAAATATGCTATAACGAATCAATGCCAGAATTCGTCAATTGTTCTAAAAAAGATAAATATCTTATTCATTTTTCAATACCACCCATGGGAAAAACACCAAACAACATATTTCAGATTGCGCTGAAACAGACGATATTTTGTGTAAAAAAAATCGTGAAAACTTCTATGAATCTTAGATTTATCGAAGTTTAAATGTTTGGGTGGAAACAAGCAATAAACGCCAAAAAATTTAACAACAAAAATATTTTAAATTCTGCAATAAAATTGTAATTAAAATGATGAGAGGACACCAAAAGTTTAAAAGGTTGGAATAACACCTAAAACAACAAAGTCATTTTTTTAAATAACTCTTGAGCAGTGAATTATACGGTTTTGCGAAAATATGACACAAGAAAAAATAAAAATGTTTATGTTTTATATCTTAATTTTTTGGATAAAAATCCATCTCACAGTTCCCGTATCCCTTCAAAAAATCAGAAAAATTAATTTAAAATTTACAAAAATTTTCAAAAATTATCACCTACCAAAACCATTTCCGCCACTGTCTGAAATAAATTTTAATGGATTTGATCGAATTTCGAAAAATATTTTAATGAACTCCTTTCGATTGAAATAAAGCATTGAAGTGGTGATGAGCATGACCAAATGGATCTAAATAGAACTGTTTAAAAATTGACTTAACATTTCAACTCGAGCAGCCGCGTGTAAAATCAAAAAATCGCAAAATTTTGTTCCGAATGCTAAAAAGAGTAATCGATTCATGTATTATAAAGCTCAGACAGGCATGCAAACAAAATTTATCACCAAAAGCACGCAGTCGACGTCTTTACGAAAAACAATAATAACGTGATAATGGCTGATGAAACATATTGCTTTGCAAACGTCCGGTACATTGCAGGTCTAGAGTTTTATACAGCATGTAGTCGTGGTGATGATCCAAATCAATGTAAACAGAAAAGTATTCAAAATGGTTCGAATTTTGTTATTTCAACCTTTAATATCTATTTTTCGAATATGAAATAGAAATTGTTTTGATTTTTAAATTGATTTGCATATTTATATTTTTTATTTTACAAGTGGAAATGGTGTAGTAAAAATTATTATTTTTTAAATAACAAGTGGAAATGGTGTAGTAAAAATTATAAAACTGGTAAAAATAACATATAAACATCCACATTGATTATTTAAATGTTTATTAATACATTTATTATTACTAAACCACGTAATACTAAATAAAATAAATAAAAAAAACATATGTGGCCTTTATGCATTTATTCAATATATAAAAGTTTTATATATTTGTTCTTTTAAATTTTTAAAATATTGTTTACAAATTTTAAGTTTACACATGACATATGTAAATATTTAATAACTATATTCGATATAATATTTAATGAAAAATCTAAAAATAATAAAATATTTTTAGAAGTAAAGATACCAAGAAATCAAATTAAACATTTTTTTTTTATTTTAAAGTTTAAAGAAATTTTTACTAACGCATTTTTTTATGGCTTCCATACAAAAATATATATGAATGTATGTACATTAGGGTGGGCGATTTGAACATCTTAATGGGCGCTTCGCGTTTCTGATTCTTGGGATTGTACTGAGCAAAAAAGTCCACTAGACCATACGTCTTTAGCCGTATTTTGTGAAAGTAACAATGTGTGGGATGGACATATATCAGGAGCTTATCCAAGCTTCTTTGGAAGATTCTCTAGCAGATTAATGCATCATCCATATTTATTTAAGGGGATAACTTTTAATATCAAAATAGGGCTTTTTTGCCGTAAAGTCAAAATCTGGAAGCTCGATTTTCACCGTAGACGTACATTAAAAAAAAAAAAAGTTTGTAAAGTCAGCAAAAAATTTTGCTGAGTCAGCAAAATTTTAGTCAGGAGGGTGCTAGCAAAAAAATTGCTAATGTCAGCAAAAGCTTTTGCTGAAAATCAGCGAGCTGATTTTTAGCAACAAAATTAGTAGATTCAGCAAAAGTTTTGCTAACACTTAGTAGATTAGAAATAAAAAAGCGTTGGCAAAAATTAATAAATTTTTTGCTGAATTTTAGTAGACTGAAAAAAACGCAAAAAACTTGTAAAAAAATTGTAATTTAGTTAATATATTTGCTGAAAATCATAAAAAATATTTTTGTGATTCTTTTAAAAATAATTTACAATAATTACGAAATATAAAAGTTTTCATTTTCCTACATTGATGTCATGAATTAATTTAATATCTGAAAATATATAGAAATAAATATATATAACATAACAAAAATTTTCTTTCAACTACTTACATCAATGGTTGTCTAAATGATGCTTTCTTTTAAAGGACGCAACTGCCGAAGATAATTATAGAAACGAAACGAAAAAATAAACAAAAACAAACGAAATGAAAAAAACAACCTTTTTTTTTGGAATAAGAAAATGGAACCATACTAAGATGTGTGTCTTTGTCTTTCGCTTTACTCTGTCTACATGTCTGTATATGTTTGTTTGCAATTTGACCACACTAGATTATTAATCTATTAACATTTATTATAGAAATACATATTAAATTTAAATATTTTCTTTTGTCTTTTATTTTATTAATAGACAATTATTTTCACAAGCCGGTGACAACGCAAACTTTAAGTTGTTTTAATCCTCAATTTTGTTTTATGTATGAAAAACAGATACAAAAGTCTTCCATTGTTGATTTTTTTATATGTCTTATTAGAGTTGTACTTTTTAGTATCATTTTCCTCTTATATACTACATCTTGACATGCCGCGACATCTGCTTCATTCTGCGTATATCTTTCAATCTGGTTGTCGTCCACACTACTAATGTGCTTATCATCACAATTTTTTTTAGCAAAATTAATTAATAAAACATTAGTATATCAGCAAAGCATTAGTATAAAACAGTTAAGTGCTGAATAAGTATAACAAAAATTTTAGCTGAAAACACTATTTTAGCAAAAAAAATTTGCTAAAAAATAGTATACCTGATTTACAAGACGTTTTACTAACTTTTGTACTAACTTATTGTTTTGAGTATATAGTCTAGTGGACTTTTTTGCTCAGTACAATCCCAAGAATCAGAAGCGCGAAGCGCCCATTATGATTTTTTCCTTCCATACTAATCGCCCCACCCTTATGTACATAATAACGTAATAACGTCTTTTCCTTATGATTTTAACAAATTTACTTGTGTGGATCTTAAAATATTGTCATTTTGTTGTGTGTGTTATAAAGTCACACAATCCAAATATACTTCCACATATTACAAAATAAAACAATGACAACAAAACATTTTCAACGAATGTTTTCTTGTTAGATCAATACATGAACTTAAAAAAAAAAAACAAATCGCAAACCTAGTTCAAAAGAGACTCAACTCAAAATTTTAATTTTTCGGGATTACATGCTTAAACTATGCACAATACATATCAAAAAAATATTTGTATTTTGTTGTTGTTAACTGTTGTTAACTGTTGCCAAAAAAACCGTTGTCTTTCTTTATGTTTCAATTGGTATAAAGTTGCAAATTTATTTTTTCGACTTCTGAAAAATTAAAAATATTGAGTTGACTCACTTTTGAACTAGGTGTGCGAAATATCTATCGCACGATCAAACACCAACCTAAAAGAACTTCGTTTTTTTTGTTGTTGTGTACCATGCTAGCGCTCGTTAACATTTTTCTTTGTGGTCGTGTGCAGTAGATAAGATAATTGCGGTATTTATTGTCAGATTCGCAGAAGCATGTACTTTACTGTATAGTAAACGCTTTAAACTTGGAGCTATAAAACACGATCAAAAACTGAACAAATTGTCATTTAAGATTTGTTATTGTCTCTTTGGCCTATATAACTTATTGTGTTGGGGCCTTTATAATACCAAATAAATAAATACATTTTTTATTATATCTCATTAATTTGGAGATAATAGGGGGTGGTGTTTGTGCAACATTGGCGTAAGCTATCTCTTCTATCCTATTTATCCTATATTTATGTTTCGGTATTGGTAGCGGTATTCTATTCGCATCGGCTTTGGTATTACCAAAATAGCAATACCGGTATTATTGATTAAATGTACCATCAAATTAAAAATCTTTTTTAATCAAAAAAAAAAAAAAAAAACAAAATACCTCAATTTTATTTTTATTAAGCTATGTACAGACGGTTGTCAGATCTTACAATATTGTAAGATCTGGCAATGTACTGACAATAAAACATGCTTAGGAAAAGGTAAATTGTCAGTTCAGACGATTGTAAGAAAGCCTTTCAATTTCATTGTCAGACAATTGTCAAACAATAAATTTATCTGTTATATTAGTTTTTTGTTTTTATATACATCGAGATTATTTATATCTGCCAACGAAAATTGTCAATTTACACGATTGTCAGATTCTTGTATGGCAAAAATTGCCAGATCTGTTGTTAGACATTGCCAGAACTGTCAAAGCATTTGAAAGAAATTGTCAATTGTGTGTTTAATTAAAGGTTTGTTCGCTTACGCAAAAATTTGTACAAATTTGTAAAAGTTTTTACTGGAAGGTGTTCGTTTACACAAATACTCAGTAAAAAATAGTAAGAAAAGAGAGTAAAGTGACAGGTTGTTGACAAAAAACTTACAAGTTTTTACTGGATAAATTTTTGCCAGTAAGAATTTTTAAGAAGAAAAAAACATATGATTGAAAAATTTTGCTTGTATTTTTAGTAAACAAAAAAAAAAATATTAAATAAAATTTAAATTGTCTATGGATTTAAAGTGCAAACTATTAAAGAATTAACTATGGAAGAAATTAAAAAACATTCTTAATTATTTCTGGTCGACAATTTCAATTAACTTTTATCTTTTCCATAACGACCAGTTGATTTTTTTTAATATTTGGTATTTAAAATCAGCTGTTTCATATATATTACCAATTCTTACAAATTTTCCGTTCGTTTACTTTTTTGTAAATTTGTCTTACTCTCTGTAATTTCGTTACTGAGTAATTTTTACTGGACTTTACTGGGAAAGTAATCGAACACACTTTAAATTGAAAAAGTAATAATATTAATTGTCATGGAACAAAAAAGCAATTGCAACGATTTTAGCTGTATATGTATTAGAAAGTAGGGAGGACGATGAAAATATTTTTGCAAATTGCAGTTGAAAGAGGTGCGGAGATTTGCTCATTTTCCTTTGCAATCGTTCACACTTATCTGGATGGCATCTGCGAACTCTTGCCATAATATATCTTTGGGAAGTTTATACTCAGCGATAAGTTTGTCTGTTGGCGACTGGGAGCCTCTTGGCAACTGGGTACGAAACATCTAGTCAATTGGCTTATACCTGCAATCTATGACGCAGGTTTTGGAAATGTCGCCATCCATTTTTATATTTAATTTAATTTCCTATTTTGTTTCACTTTTGATTTTGATTTTTAATATTATTAATATGAACTTTTGTTTTTGTTTCATTATTTATGGACAGTGCCGCCAATAGAAACATTTTTTGTGACAATACTGCCATTGTCAGATGCATAAATTTAAACACATCTGCCAAAAAAAAATTGTTTACAATGTCTTGCAATTATCTGACAATGGCAACGTAGGGTGTTCACACGAATGTCAGATGTCTGACAATATTATTGTCTTACAATATACAGACAATGCTTTTTCTGACAATGTTGCAAGACAAAAGTTGTAAGTTCACACTGTTGTTAGACATTTTCTGACAATATTGTTAGCTCTGACAACCGTCTGTAGTCATGTGGTTTTGTAGAAAACCATGATTAACAACAATTAAAAATGGCTGGATTTTAGTTATTTTTTTTTTTTTGTTGCTATTTTGACAATGCTTGTGCCATTTTTGTGGTTTTTTTGTGCTATTTTGCATAAAATTTTCAATTTTTTTCGTGCCATTTTAAACCTGCTCTGCATATAACTGTCAACTTAACTCCATACCAAATTTTTCTATGAAAAAGTTAAATAGTTGCCCCACAGTACGTATGATGATTATTAAATTTTAATTAATATCACTCATACGTCTGTGTCATCGTTTACTTTCAATTGCCCTCACAAAATAGCCTTGTTTTTAAATGAATTTCGTTCTATAACTTCAGCAAATATGATTTAATAGAATAGATGATGTTTATCAAAATTTTGACTTATCAATGTCATTTTTGTTATTAGTGTACGTACGCAATCAAAAATGTACAAATACAGCGTTAAGCGGTAAATTCTCGTACATTCTCTAACGACAAGGACATAAACTACGATATAAATATTCTATACTATTCTATCGTATACCGACATAAACTAGGCAACATTTAATTCATTGACAAATAATGTTTGAACAACAAAATCTATAAGCTCAGCCGCCGCTTTCCTATGTTCTTCAAAAATATGATGACGTGTACAGTTTTATTCATTAAACGGAAAACAAAAAAAAAACGGAAATCAGTATGTATCTTTAGATAAACCGACAATAGCTGGCACTCAAATGCTATACAATTCTTCGCAATAGAGCAATATTGCAGTAGTGCATTTTGAAATAAAAAAATTGGGTCATGGTTGTTGAAAGATGTTGACCTTAGTAAAGTGTACCAGCACAATATATACGTCTACACATTGCTGACGTTTTAAAAAACCACAACAAAAATGTAGCGAAACAAACAAAAAAAGCTTTTTCTCGGCAAGCGGTTTTTGTGTAGCGGACCGGTACTACAACTAAAATAGATAGAGGTTATTGTTATAAAAGCTCCGCCCGAAAAAAATATTCATAACGGTACATTACCTATGGTACATTATACCGGAACACGTGCTTTTGTTTTACTGCAATTACTGCATTGTTGTAAAGCATCAACTTAAAAATGTCAGTTTGTTCACGGCTTTTGTAATTCCTTCACACGCACTCTCACTTACTTATTCATTTAGTTATTTTTAGTTTTTAAGGTTTTTGTATATCGAAATACCGCTTTTTTGTTTTAAATGTGAAAACTTTACGTCAACTTTAGCCTTCTTTAAAGGGTCAATTAAGATGGAAAAAATTGTAAAGTTCATACATAAACGTTAGGGTGGCCTTTAAAATTCCACTCAGGGAACTTTTGCTTAAAAAATATGTAGTTGTTTAGATTGTAATACAGTTTTTTTTATTTTTAATGTAAATGTCAGTCATTTGTAGAACAACTCACATTTTTTACTAACCTTGTAGTTCATTTAAAAAACAAACCACATCAAATGACTGTTTTATGATTTTACAATAATTTTTTACAGTAGTTTTTTTGTTATTTAAAAATTTATTTTTTACTAACATATGTTTTTCATTTTTACTATAATTGTTTGTAGTTTCTTGAACAGTAAAAAGAACTGACAAATGTTAGGTGAATTTAATGAAATGTTAGTCGTCCTTCTTTTAAGTGAAATTTTATTTGTTTTTGACTACAATTGCTGTCGTATTTAATTACATAATATCCTAAGTGTAGACCTGTCATTACACCCCCCAATCGTTAAAAAGTAATGAAATCGACTTTTTTTTGTAAAACGTTAACGCGTGCCAAAATTCGGCTCAAAATTTTGAAAAAAATTATATTTTTATTAAAAATTCTCAAAATTCAAAATGTTTTAAAAATTTTATTTTGCACTTCATTTATTTATTTAATGTACTCAACCTTATTCAGATATGGAATTCTGACTCCATTGGATATTACTAACCCACTTTAGCTTTGAACAAAAAATAGTGTACAAATTTGATCAAAATGTCGTTTGATATTTATATAATATAATAGTTGTAAATTAATAAAAAAAACAAATAAATTGAAAAAATTATAGTTCAAGATGTGTGTGGAGCGACTACTTTATAGGACATTTTATAAAAATTGATTATTGGGTCAAAAATTTAACAAAATTTTAATTTTTTAACAAAGTTATCATAATTTTCTTAAATATATCATTTAAAATTAATAAGACTATAATTATCTTTACTTTTATTTTTCTTTAAAAATATGTAGTTGCTTGGATTGTAATACAGTTTCTTTATTTTAAATGTAAATTTCAGTCATTTGTAGAACAACTTAAATTTTTTACTAGCCCTGTACTTCATTTAAAAAACAAACCACATCAAATGACTGTTCTATGATTTTACATTCACTTTTTAACGTAGTTTTTTTTTTTTGTTATTTAAAAAACTAAAAAAAAAATAAATGTTTGTTTATTTTTAACTAACATATTTGGGTTATTTTTACTACAATTGTGGTTAATTTTTTTAAATTTACTGAAATGTAAGTCGTCCTTTCTTTAAGTGAAATTTTATTTGTTTTTAGCTACATTTGCAGTGGTCTTTACCTACATAGTAATCTAAGTTAAGTTAACCCTTAGTGGCCTTTGGACGAAAAACACACATGAAACGTAATTTGCAAAGCTTTCAAATTAATAAAAAAATAAATAAAAAATGTTCACAATGTTGGTACAAATAATAATTTTCTGTAATTCGATACACTTAAGGCAGAATTAGTTTGTACGTTCTGTTCTGTTACGAATCAGCTGTTTTGTTTCTGTTCAATTGAAAGTCTGTATGTGTAGTTAGTTTTCACTTTGTCGTTCTGTTCTGTTGCGGACAATTCTATTGAAAATAGAATTCAACGTTAAGTGACAGCCTAAAGTGCATATGTATTAGTTTGTTGTGAATTTTTTTTTTCAATATTTGAATCAGGAATGATAAAGTTGGTACTATAGTACTTTTAATGGTACTAAGTGAACCTCAAATGTACCATGATACTCCTATGACTCATTTAGTACGATTTACAAATTATTCTATGTATGAATTTCTTGGTCCCTTTAAAATTCAATAATTATTAATTCGATTTGTACTCCTATATGAACAACGAATTAATTTGGAACCAAATGCTGTGAATTCAATCACATGATTTCACTGAGTGCGACTGATTACAGGTGATTATATTAGAGTTTTATTAACCGATTAAACCAATTATTGAATTCAATCATTAAGGGTTATAATTATTATTAACTAATTTTGATTTTCAAAAAAGTAAATAATAAAAATCTTATAAAGATGTGAAATTGAATTTGTTTGCTACCAATCACAAGGATTGAATTCGCAAAAAACTGTGAGAAATGTAATTCAATACAGCAAGATATTAATAGCACATTCAGAAAATATTAAAAATTTGCTGAATTTAAGAAAAAATCTGAAAATTTTAAAAATTTTTTAAATCAATATCGGCCAATTTTCTTAGTACGCACTGCTCGTTTTTACATAGCTTTATATACATTTTTCCGAAAAGTTTGGTATTGAAAATCGGTCCAGCGGTCCAAAAGTAATGAGTGACAATGTTAAAGTACCTATAAATTTTCCATACAAATTGGTCTATAATGGACTGTATATTATTAGAATTCGTTGTAGTGTCTGGTGTATAAAATATAACGTCATATTTTTCCACCAGACGCTAAGAGGTGAATCATATTTAAAATTTACCGCAAATTCTTTTTCTCCACAAAAACTTTTTTTTCACCTCAAAAATAGTTTTGTTACCTCAAAAATGTTTTTCACGACACAATTTAGTTTTTTACATCCAAAATAGTTTTTCACCTCAAAATTTTGTTTTCACCTCTTAACATATTTTTTTTTTAATATATTTTTGTTGTTTCATTTGTAATTGTTCATTTTGGAGGGTACAAAGATTTGTTTGTTAATTTAAATTTTTTTTATACTTGTGATGCCGAAAAAGTACTATTTTATATGCAGGTTGGTACTATTTTAAAATCGCATTTATCATCCCTGATTTGAATATTTTTGGTTTGAGTTTCTTTTACTTTTTAAAACAGCTGATTCCTCTCACAGAAAAAGTAATTACAAAATATTACCTACAGAACAGAACGACACAGAACGGCAACAGAAAGTAACAACTAATGAGGCCTTTAGGATGAATGTTTAAATTTTTGATCACAGTATACCCACCTGGAAATTTACAGAATAATTTATTTTAGATTTACATTAAATTTGGATTTGTGATAAATGGTACTAGAACAATGAACAAAGGAACAACAATAAAATTCTCTTATTCTTTTTCAAAAAAAAAAAAAAAAAAAAAAAAAAGGGTAGTGAAAGAAAATTGGCCAATCGGTATTTAAGGGACATTCTTATAAACATTTGTGTAAGCGGTTTAATATTTCTTTTCTTTTTTTAATGAAAACCAGTGTAATGTAAACAGATTATGTATGTTTGATGATGTTGATGATGTCAAATATGCATTTGTAAATGTGCATAAACTTGTAAGTGTATATGTATACTCAAACAATTTGATCATTATTATGACTATGTTGTTAATTTGACATAAGGGTATTTAAAGTATTAAGTCAAGGCTTATATAGATAAAACATTTTATTTTTAAATTTGAGAAGGCCACTTCAGTAGTTAGCAAAATAGATATTTATAAATTGTGTCACTTAATATTCATGGTTATACAAAACCTAGCAAAAGGAACCGAATCTTTTGAGGTGGGATATTAAGCTGTGGGGCCTTAATTTATTTCGATAAGTTAAAAATGCAATTCCAAATGTCAAACAAATTTTTAAATAAGAAACAGTAGAAAAAACAGTTAATATGTGCATTTTGAATTCAATTGCATTTTATTTAAACATAAAACAACATAAAAAACAGTAAACACATAACATTAAGCATTTTATATACACAGAAAAAAATATTTTTTGTTGTAGACTAACTTTTAATTATACTAACAAAAAAAAAATATTTTCAAATTTATGTTATTACATATCACAAGTTGTGCTCTGTTATAAAACTACATTTTAATTAACAATAGGCCGCCTAATATGTTTTTTTTCTGTGTACTTGTTTAAAGTAAAAAAAAATATAATATAAAAAACATATTTTATTTATAATAATTATTTAACATATAGCAAAAAATAGCTACAAAACCATAAAAAAAAAACAAAATAATTCATCACATTTTGAGATCTTATTTAATTACATAAAAATATCAGTTATACATTTTTTGATTAAATTTGATTTTCATTTCGTTTGATTAAACAAAATTTTAACACAAACAAATGCTAAAAAGGGAATTAAAACTTACTACACAGTTGCATTCAATGCGTAGCATTATTTTTTACTGAAATATTTTGTGCAACTTTTGTATTAAATTTATAAATGCAAGTAAAAGAAAGTAAATCGAGTAGGTAAACTGTTAAAAACTGGAAACACTGAAAAAAAGCTGAAATTAAACAAAAACTGTTTTTTTTCATGAAAAACTGGAAAACTGTTACTCATCCTAAAAAACTGGAAAAAACTAGTTCAATTGAACGACTCACTCAATTGAACGATATGATTCGTTCACCAATATTCGATCTTGTTCAATCGTTCATTTTGTTCAATCGTTGATTTCGTTATTTTTATTCATAGAACAATTGCATCTCTATTCATTCAAGCAAGCAATTAAAAATAATAATAATATTGTTTCAAATTTGGAACAATAATTATAGTCATACAAATAAAATGTTTTTTACACAAAATAAATAAATTTTTGTTAGAAAAGTTGCAAATTTTATAATACTTTCCGTCTATGTACAGTAAAATTTGTGATAAAACTCGTAAAACATGAATAGTGCGTAATAATTGTCAAACGAACGACACAGGTTACCACACGTAAATCAGTCACAAGTCAAAGGAAAAAAGAAGGATTGAACGATTTGAACGAACTAGTTCACTGATTCGAATTTAACGATACTGACCGAGTCACCAAAATGAACGATTAATCCCAACTCTAAAAACACTGTTACCATTTGTTATGGTTTTCAATATTTATATATAAAAATAACAATACACGATAAAAAAAATTAACAAAAATATTTATATTAAAATATACCAAATAAAATATCAAAAACATAAATTACCAATTTTTAGCTGAAACATCCGATATATAAATATTTAACAACTGCAAGCTCTGTGGACAAGTTTTGATGAAGCACATTCTTGATCTTCTGGAGAGCGGTTACCTGCTGAGATGAGGAGTGGCTTTTTCATGAGCACATTTATGATATATTCATAGATTCCTTTGAATAACTTATGGTACAATATATAATTCCGTATGGGTTTGCGGTTGAGATTCGGACAACTAAATAAAAAAGACATTAGTTTTGTTTAGAAAGTTGTAAATTTACGTATATTTATAATTTTCCACATCTAAACCCTTACTTTCTTTCCATGTTCTTGATTTTTCAGCATTTTTCCTTGTTGATTTAGATATTTCCTTTTTTTTTTTTTTTGCTTTTCAAAATGAAATAAATTTTTTATTGGCATTTAATTAATCGGTGAATATTGAAACAAAAAGTCGCAAGTACCAATTTTAAGTTTTTGGGACGGTTTAATCTAAAGATCATTACCATAAATTATTTATTAATTCAGTACTGGTTGGTTTTACCAATTATTGATGTATTACAGCATACATTTGGTTGTATTACAAAATTATTAATAATAAGAATATATTAATTGTTTATTTAAAAACAATTAAGTAATCAGTACGAAACTTGTTGTTATGCAAACGATTTTTCATATTTTCAACCAATTGGCAACTAACTTATTCTGTATGTGTATCGAGGTTCAACAAAATTAAATAGGGAAATCCCCTTTCCCCATCCAGAGGGAATAAATGTATAAATGTTAAAGACATTTATATATTTATGTTATATTACTTCTTTGTAATTTGTTTATATAGTTTCAGGCATTTTTTTTCCGGATTATTTATTTCCAATTTGCGATATTCCATTACATGTTCAAAACGTTTCTTGTGAATATAAGAATAAATAATTGCATTATCAACGTACGATTTATCGTTAATTGAAAAAGTTTCGAAAGCTATTGCTAAACTTGATTTATAAAATGAAAAATATTTGATTGGAGAAATCATATTTAAATTTTGGTAAATTTAACATTGCAACAAAATCTTTTGTATCATAACATCTTTTAATATAAAAAGTTTCAATACAAAAAAAATCAAAAAGAATAGAAAACTTTTCAAAAATGCTCTAACTTCCCTCTCCAAAATTTTTTCCTGGATCAGCGCCTGATTTATTTAATTAACACTATTAACACAGTGTACTATGACTAAAGATTCTACCCTATACACGAACAATGTTTATTATTTAAAAATGTTTTATTTTTCATTTGAATTAGTTCAATCCTTCCAATTTTGTTTTTTATAATTCTCATCAAGTAAACACTTGATATTTTTCCTTAAAAAATTGTAATTTGGGTTAATCTTCTACCCCTTCTACATTGGTCCTCTGAAGATTTTCGGTGACACGTAATGAAACATGTAATGACCAGTCAGTAGAGAAAGTCTGCATTAAATTAGCGGATGAAAACATTTTTAATTAATAAATAAACATTCCACGTTTTTTTTTATTTAACAAAAAACAAATGATCTTTAACTTGAATAGTCTTGCTCCCATCACAATTTATGATAAAAGATAGAAAAACAAAACGTTTGGTTTTACTTTTTTAAAATTTAAAAGTAAAACAGTTGAATTTGAAATATTATTACTAATACATAAACATTAATAAAAAAAAAACTTCATACATAAATATTACAAAAAACAACAACAATACGTTTTGAGCGATAGTTTAAAAAAAATGTCAAGCAAGTTCCAAATTTGAGCAAATATTTAATTGATTCAAGTAATTTACAACAAATCGATTTAATTGAAAAAAGTATGGAATATTTTTTTTTTTTTTTATTTTTTCCAAGTTTTAGCTTTTTTAAATACACTCAGGGAACTTCTGCTTTAAAATTATGTAGTTGTTTGGGTTGTAATACAGTTTATTTATTTTTAATGTAAATGTCAGTCATTTGCAGAACAAATAAAATTTTATACTAACCTTGTAGTTCATTTAAAAAACAACCCACATCAAATGACTGTTTTATGATTTTACATTAATTTTTTACAGTTGTTATTTGTTATTTAAAAAAATAATAAAAAAAAAGTAAATGTTTGTTTATTTTTTACTAACATATAGTTCATTTTTATTACAATTGTTAGTCATTTTTTGATCATTAAAAAACAAATGACAATGTTAGTTGAATTTACTGTAATGTAAGTCGTCCTTTCTTTAAATGAAATTTGGCATCACTTACAACATATGGGAAAACAGTGGATATTAGAGTGAGGTAAGTTTCTAAAAATAGAACTGTTGTGTTGTTGGAGTTGTACTTCTGAGATTATGTATGCAAAAACAAAAACACCCTGTATTGAATAAAACTAGTTTTAATCACAACAAAACTCGACCTGACGATAGATCAGTGGTCTAAAGCGCTCTGTCTAACGTGTAGTGCGAGTGCATGTGGCATTAGAAATCAGTGTATATATACCACAGTCAGTGATTGCACAGAAAATTTCATATAGACGCAATCGAACAAATAAAAACATAACAAATAAAAACTTAAAAAAAAAACAGGGTCACTGAAAAAGGTTCAATACCAGAAACTGCGCAGTCTGATTCAGAAAATTGAAAATTTGCAATGTAGTAATGATTTTTAAAAAATACACTCATTCTTCCCTACCACGCCTTTCACAATCGGAAGTTCATTTGTTTTCAACTACATTTGCAGTGGTCTTTACCTACATAGTATTCTAAGTGTAGTTTACGATCACTTTAACTGTTCTTGTGTATTTTGGATAATTTTTCCATATGTTTGTTTCACAACAAAAAAATATCGTTTGTTTTCGCAATTTAAAAAGTTAGCCCCTTAAGCTTATTTTAACGATACATAAAACATTGAATAAACTAAATTACATTAGTGTTATATTAACGTCATATAGACAGTCGCAATTAATTTGCATTAATATGCATTTGACAAATTTAATTTAGAAATGTTGAGGTTAAGAAGAAGAATAAGCGTTTTTCTCTAAAAATTATAAACACTATTAATTTTTAAATCAGACTAGACTAGTTTCTGCCTTTTGATGGACAGGCTCATCAGTGATTTTCCATTTAAATTGTATTATTATTTGTGTCTTATAATTGTCAGATTGTCTCTATATGATAAATTTTTCAACAACCTGCGGCTGTAAGAATCAAACCTGCGCTCATCTTACATTACAAACGTAACAATACCAAGTCATGACCGTTTTGCGATCACACCCAAGTATGGCCTCGAAACGAATGCAGCTAAAATACAGTTTTATTTCCTATTAGCTTTTTCTGTTATTGTATATTACACTCAGAAGTGACAACACTAACAACACAAATATTCTATTTTTACATTTTTGTTTATTATTCTAATCTTCTCCGTCCTTATTTCACAATGTTACCAGGTTTTTACGTTCATTAATTTTAATTTAAATACAAATTTTTGTCGATCTTACTGAATTTTCTAACAAATAAAAATGCTCTTAGAGAGTATTTTTTTTTTTTTGAAGGGCTTCAAACATGGCAACACTGTAATTGCGCGAGTAGATAAGTCTTAGAACAGTTGTTGCTCGCCACCTGATGTAGAGTTGGCGAATTTATTGAAGCTTTTTGTTTCATAGCCCTGATTCATTATTTTACTTCGGTGGGGTTAAGTGCTATGGGAACACCGAAGGTGGGCGCAGCGATACATATAAGTGATAGGAAACTCATACATATTATTTTTCTAAATTGATGTTGTCGTCACCGGGAATCGAACCCGGGAAGCAACACTCAGGAAATTCTTCCTATTAATTAATGTGTTGCTTTCTTTGGAAAGGGGTTAGTGGAGAGATGAAATGTGGTGAAATATGAAGGGCTTCAAACATGGCAACACTGTAATTGCGCGAGTAGATAAGTCTTAGAACAGTTGTTGCTCGCCACCTGATGTAGAGTTGGCGAATTTATTGAAGCTTTTTGTTTCATAGCCCTGATTCATTATTTTACTTCGGTGGGGTTAAGTGCTATGGGAACACCGAAGGTGGGCGCAGCGATACATATAAGTGATAGGAAACTCATACATATTATTTTTCTAAATTGATGTTGTCGTCACCGGGAATCGAACCCGGGACCATCTGTGTAATAGTCCAACGCGCTAACCATTACACCACAGCGCCCACATTTTATATATAGTGGACATAAACACTGAAGGGTACATGTTACCTAATGTGGACCTTATGAGATGTTCTGCAAATTGTCATATAACTTTTAGAACCCTGACTTTTTTTAATGCACACGATAGTGGCACATTTGTACTACCAAATTCTTTGACGAAATAAACAAAAAAAATATTAATTTAAATGTTTTTTGGCGATCTAACAAATTTCATTTGTGTTTAACTACATTTGCAGTGGTCTTACCTACAAAGTATTCTAAGTTTATACATTAAAAATAAATTTTGTACTAAAAAACTAAATATTTATTCTAAATCTATCTACAGATTTATTTAACAAAACAATTTCCTTTTTTGTTTTTATATATCAAACACACTTTATACTAATTGCCATCGAATCTTTTCTACATCCAAATAAAAGTGCTTTAGTAATTGAATTTCCAGTTAGATGCTGTATAAGATGCATAACAAAATTGGTTATTTTGCTAACAATAATTACCCACTATAATATTACCAGCATCCTAAGATTTTAATTGAATTAGATTGAAGTGAATACATGTGTCCAAAAAAACCATAGGAAAGTATTGGGGCAACAAGCGTTCATGTATTAATTATAAAACAACAATATTTTTACTTTGATCCTTAATGGTTTCTATTTTTAATTAGACTATAGCATTGGAAGGAAACTATAATAGAATTTAACAGAAAATGCAATCGAAGTTTTTATGATAGATTTGTAACTGATACAACCGTGCAAATCGAATTAATAGATGATTTGTGTAAAAAATAGTGTACATCGAAAAGATCGGAATTGTTATGAAAATAATTATTTAAAATAAACTCCCATATAATAGGTTTTACATTTGAATAAAAGCTTTAAAGCAGTATAAAATTAAAATTCGAAGTAGTTCCTCATCCCACCATAAACTCGACGTATAAAAAAATCGTGGTAAAATAAAATCGTGTAAATCGAGGAATTGGTGTATTATAATAACTTCCCAGCAAAACTTTTTATTAGCCGGTAAAAAGTTTGTAAATAATAAATTAAGGTATTTAACTGGTTGTTTTTATATTACAAACAATATTATATTAACAAGGGCATGTCCATTCTGGTGACACCTTACAAAACACATATTACCTTCGGTATAAATGTACGAGGGGTACTATTTATATTTCGGGAACTGGCAACACTAATGTCAGTAACTAAAATCTGGCAACACCATAATAAAGTTTGAAATTTTTTTTTTGATGTACAAGTGCTATTTGGTTGGTTTACAGTGAGTTAAGAAAATCAATTTGGCCAAAAAATGGAAAGGTTTTCATTGGATTTTTTTTTCACATCTTTCGACGTGGATTATCGAGTCGATGAACTTAGTTCTTTGTATAGCGATAAAGCACCATCAAAAGCAACAGTATATCGCTGGTATAGTGAATTCAATCGTGGTCGTAGTTCGGTCGCCGACGAATTCCGTGAAGGTCATCCAAAATCGGTTGTTGTGCCACAAAAGATCAATGCAGTGCATGAACTGATAACGCAAGATCGTCATGTGACATATTGGAGATAGAGGCATCCTAGCGCATTAGTTCCATTTCAATACATTCGATTTTGCATGAACACTTAGTTGTAAAAACAATTTGTTCTCATTGGATACCCCATAATTTATCAATAGCTCAAAAAAATTCTCGCGTCGATTAGTGTAAGGAAATGATTAAAAAGTTCTCTCGTGGTGCTTCAAAAGACGTGTATAAAATCGTGACAAGTGACGAATCATGGATATATGCGTATGAGCCGGAAACATAACAGCAATCGACCGTGTGGGTATTCCAAGACGAGCTAAATCCAACAAAAGTTGTTCGTGTAAGAAGCACAGCGAATCAAATGGTATCCTCTTTCTTCGTCAGAATGAGCCATGTGGCCACTGTTCCTCTTGAGCATCGTAGGACGGTCAATTCTGAGTGGTACACGACCATTTGTTTGCTGAAAGTCTACGTAAAACCAACCGTTAAAGACGATCATGACAATGCAAGTGAATTTTTGAGCAGTCAAAACATCGAATTGATGACTCATCCTCCGTACAGTCCCGATTTGGCACTCAATATCTTCTTCTTGTTCCCGAATATCAAATTTAAAACTGCGTGGTCAACGATTTACGAACGCCGAAGAAGCAGTTGAAGCGTTCAAAAACCATGTTTTGGAGGTGTCTCAAGAGGAATGGAAAAATTGATCTGACAAATGTTTGTTATTATTTGCTATTCCCGAAATATAAATAGTACTCCTCGTAATACGTTATATTTTTGAAATTTTTTTTTTTTTTTTTTTTTATTGGATTTTCAATTAAAATTTAAAAATGTTTAACTAAAAATTTTATAACTTTTTGGGTGGAAATACTGTTGTAGTAAGGAGGTAACATGTAACTTTTCTAGTACAAACACTATTATTTTAACAAGGGTATGTCCATCGAGGTAAGTACTTACCTCGGTAACATGTTACTCCTAACTTACAGGTAAAAAGTTTTCAAAAACATTTTATTTAAATCTTTAATTTTTATATTGAATATTATTTTAAAGTAGTCAAATTTGTAGAAAAAATGTAATTATATTAAATTTTATGAAGAATCGAGCTAATTATACCATAAAATCATTTAAACATTTGAATTTGTAAAGAGTTATATGCAGGGCAGCGACTTTTATGCAAATAGATATTTGTAGTCAGTAGCCCAAAATTGCGACTTCACATATCGCCACAGAACATGGTCCAGCGGCGTTAAATCGCACGACCTTGGAGGCCAATTCAGGGGTCCGAAACGTGAAATTATGCAGTTACCAAACGTTTCCTTCAATAGATCAATTGTGGCATGAGCTGTGTGACATGTTGCGCCGTCTTGTTGAAACCACAGCTCCTGCACATCATGGTTGTTCCAATGATGAACGAAAAAGTCAGTAATCATGGCTCTATAGCGGTCACCATTGACTGTAACGTTCTGAGCAGCATCGTTTTTAAAGAAATATGGACCAATGATTCCACCAGCCCATAAAGCACACCAAACAGTCAGTTTTTCTGGATGTAACGGTGTCTCAACATACACTTGGGGATTATCATCTCTCCAAATACGGCAGTTTTGTTTATTGACGTATCCACTTAACCAAAATCAGCTTCATCGCTAAACAAAATTCGCTTATGAAATGGACGTAGTGAGCAATACGTATTTTGAACAGAACCATGATGTTCTAAATAAATTTGCACAATTTGGAAGCGTGGTTCAGGCGTCAGTCTATTCATGTTGAAATTCTAAACCAAACTAAACATAAATCTCTTGACAGCTGTGAAAATGACCGCCAGTTAAGAAAGTGTGGCCAACTTAAAGTTATATACTTGTATAAAAAACACCCTTTACATATTTTTAGATTTTTAGTACACATTTTTCGGTTTTTAGTACATATTTTTTGGTTTTTAATACATATTTCAATTTAGCTGCATATTTTAAGAATATATTTTATATTTTTTACTGCATATTTTCGTTTTTTTAATGCATGAAAGTCGCTGCCCTGGTTATGCGGTATTTTGTATGAACTAAAATAAGAACAACCAAATAGTATATTAAATAACACCCAGCAATCAGTTTGCTCTAGCTTTAGTGGTATATCAAATAATACATCGAAACAGTTTACTAACAAAGTGTACCTGCACTCATAGAAATAAAACTGTAAAAATAGCAAAAAGAAGAGGTACTAAAAATTATTTAAAAATGAGCTTGCAGAATAAACTGCTTAAATTAGCAGATTTCTTTTACTAAATATTAGTAATATAAGAAGAGCAAAAATAAATCTGTTGAATTTGCAAATATTTAGCTATATTTGAGCTAAATTTTAGTTTATTTAAAGTAACAAAATAATCTAGTAAAATCAGCAAAAACATTTACTAAATATTAGTAGACAAAAAATCATTAAAAATGTGAAATTTTTAAAGTTTTTTTTAATGCGAATAAAAGTCTGCCCTTGTAAAATCCGCAATCTACAATTCCTTAGCAAAAATTTCTGTTGATTTTAGCAAAATAAACTGTTATTTGCTTTCCACTAAATTTGAGGTAAATATAGCAAACATTTTGTTAATATTATAGTTTTTGTTTGCTATTTTAACATATATTTTTTTAAAATTTTTAGTTTTTTGAAATGCAGCAGTTTCAACCACGAATTTTTGAAAATTACATTTTTTAAATTATTTTTGTGAACAAGTGAAACCGCTAATAAAGTACCTTTAAAATGAGTTATAAAATGATTCTTGTTGCTTAAACCGTTAAAAAGATATGGGCAATTATGAGCAACTGTTTTTGCATATTTTTAATTTTTATTTTTTTCAAAAATTTTTTTTTATTTCTAAAACTTTTTTCTTTCAGTTTAAGCCGCGAATTTTGAAAACAATTAATTTTAACTTAAAAAAATTATTTGTTAGCTTATTTTATTTAAAGCTTTATTGGCTTTAAAATGAGGTGTCAAGTAGCTTTAACCGTTAAAAAGATATGGACGACACGCTACTTTTGTTAAATTTTTGATTCATATTTTGAAGCGCAATATTTTCACAACCGTTAGAGATAACAACCCAAACCTGGTACGATAACATATCCATCAAAAAATAGTGCTTTTCCAGAAGCAGTTCTGGAAGGCATTATTTAATTACCGAGCGTTTTTGAAAAAATTTCAGAAGGCATGATTTTTGTTCGCGATGTCCCACTTGGTATACCTCTTTTTAGCAGGTGACAAGCGCTTTCTTCATGTGCTCTAAGAAGCAATAAATTCATGCCTTCGTAGGAAATGAGAAGCGCCTTTTTGTCTATTGACTATATTAATGATTCTTTGTATGCATTATTTACTGATTCACTTTTTTGCTGTGTTGCCTTCAGGGAAACACAGCAAAATGCCTTCTGAATTGCTTTATTGTATGCAAGACGGTTAAGCGCTTTCTTAAAGGCATACATATGTGTTTTGGTAGGAGTAAATGTGTTTTGGTAGGTTAGTGTTAGACAGCATAACACGTGTTTTAGCAAAACACGTGTTTTGTTATCTGGTGTGAATGTGGCTTTAACCTATCCCTGTTATATAACAGAGACGTATCACTTTAAAATGGCCTTATTAGACCTAACCTGACACATGGCACCGAACTATTCCTTTTAGCAAAAATCTGTGTCATATCTTTGGTAAGTCTAATAACACATTTTAGGACATATCACAGAACTGTCGAATACACATTACGACAACTTCTCGATTTAGAAGTTATGCAACTACAACATTTCGTAATAGATAATATAAAAGTTGTGCAATAATATAGCTTGTGTATGGGTAACTGAATTTTAAACAGCTGAAATTATTTTCAATTTTTTTAACTTCAAAATATGGCAAGTAAAATTCCCACTTATTATTAGTATTACTTACAGTCACTTCGTTTTAACACCAAAATGTTTGTTGGTATAAAAAAAAAATATCAATATGCTGCAACATAAGGAAAAATCTTTACATTAGGCTGTCCCTTACAAAACGAGTTGTCGATTTTCGCCGGGCCTTAAAGGTTTAAAACACTTTGTGTAATTAAATGCCTCGCTCGAATAAGGTTATAAACGACAACTTTTTGAAAACGAGTTTTTTGACATAATAAGACTTTGTTGTCATAAACACATCATCCTATAAAGAAATATGCAATTTCATAACAGAAACACCAGTCAAACCAGCGCCAACAACAACATTAATACAAATATCAGCAACAACTCTGACAACAACATGGAAACACCAAATGTCATGAACAACACCGATAACAACCCGACAAGTAACATCTTCATAAACGGCAATAATACCAACCAATTTGTTGGAATGGAAACCAATTTTAGCCATTTTGTTTGCGCCGCGCTTGTGATCGAGCTTGCACGCCAACGAGCCTGTTTTGCACCGCGCAGAAAAGTGATAATTTAGGGGTAGAATTTTAACACATGAAATTTTCTATACGGATACAATTAGACTTGACTTATCGAACTGTTATAGAACTGTGATTTTGTGAAAGTTTTTCACGTTTTTCTCTTCTCCTGTAATGTTCTGAAAATGGATCATATATCCTTATTCGAGAGAGGCATTCAATTAGGAGGAAAAACTAATTAAACAGATAAATCTTTAAAACACTTTTAATTTGGTACCCATTTTAGGACAGTTTATTTGAAACAAAATTTTAGAAAAAAATCGTTTAAAAATTAAACTGGGGCCATTTTTGACCCCACATTTTTAACCCTTAAAAGTGAGATTGGGATAATAGAGAAATGCGCTTGTTTTCTGTAAATTTTCCAGTGAGTATTTTTGTTCAAAAGTGAAAGCATTAACCCCATATGGATCAAGTTACATAAAATAATACTTTCAAGTGGAATTTTTTTTTATAAATTTAACAGTCAAAGTCTAAAATATGTTAAAGATGTTTTAAATAAAATTATAGATAATTATAGTCTAATAAAACTTAATTAAATTTTAATTTTGTTTAACTTTTGCGAAAATAATCAATTTTTATGAAATATTGTGGAAATGAGTGACGAACGTGACTGATTTTTATAAATCCCGGGATTCGGGATCTTGAAAACTGCAATCCCGGCATCCCAGGATTTATCAGGGTTGCCGGGATTTCGGGACAAATTTATTTACATTTTTTAGTTCACATTTAAAAAAATAATTCAATGCAAAATTTTACTATTCACATCTAACAGTATGAAAAACAAACAAAAACTATTAACTCATTATTGACCAAGTGTTCCGTTTTGCACACAGTATTTTGAATTGATAAGTGTAATTAAGCGGTTTAAAAACCTCAAACCAAATTCATATATTCACTACAAGGGTGAATAAAATTTTTTTTTTTTTTTATTACATTTTTTGATGGGACCTTTTTTAAAAATTATTGAAAAATATAGAAAAGCCTAATCTTACAGATTTTTTTATTGTTATATTACTGAGAAAATATTAAAATGTTTTCTCCGCTAAAAATTAAGTTTGGTTGAAAAATGTCCAGCGAATCTATTACTTAAATATAATCTATTACTTAAGTTAACGATGTAAAAATTAAATTTATTAATTATCTTAAAAAATAAAATAATATTCTTATTAGTCTATTAATTCAAAAGTATTTTAATTAAGTTATAGCGGAAGGTAAAAAAATGATTCCAATTTTTCTTTCAAATTGAATTCATTGCATATTAAATATTTAGTTATTAGAGGGTTGTAATGAACGAAAATGGACAACTAATTTTTAAAGGGACATCCTACTATACATACAACACAAGTAAAATATGTTTATGACGTCACTGGATAATATAAAGCGAGATTAAAAGTTTGATGACTGGGGAAACAGTAATTTATTTTAATGGCATTAAATAAGAAAATTAATTTTAATTTACAAGTTTAAGGAAACTTTATTGAAGTATTTATAGCCACTGTATACATGAACGCATCGAAAAGATAAATTACAGGAATATTCCAATGAAATAGTAATTCCAAATGAAGTACGACAAATAATAAAAGTTATTATTTTAATAAAAGGTACTTTTCTACTAAAAGGTACTTTTCTAATAAAAGTTACTTTTCTAATAAAAGATACTTTTTTAATGAAAGGTACTTTTCTAGTAAAAGGTACTTTTCTAATACAATATACTTTTTTAATAAAAGGTACTCTTCTAACAAAATGTAAATTTCTAATTAAAGGTACTTTTTTAATAAAAGGTACTTTTCTAATAAAAGGTACTTTTCTAATAAAAGATACTTTTTTTTAATAAAAGATACCTTCCCAGTGTAGAAACAGTAATGACACATAATTATTTTTGTTTTTTTTTTTTTTGGTTACCAGTAATATAACACTAGCTTACTCTCTGCGTTACTTCAATATAAATAATAATAATGACTTATTAATAACTTAATTTTCCCATACAATACAAAAAATAATACAAATAATAAAACATTACGCAAAAGAACTTATTTTTATAATTTTTTTTGTTTTTTAAATAAAGCAATGATCCAAAAAAAATTGAAAATTTATTTTTAGACTCATTGTTTTAAGTAGGTACATTAAGGCGTTTCATTTTTCCAAAGATTCGATTTTCTTATGACTTCGATTTCACCCCGAGTGATGTAAAAGATATATGTACTTAATTTCAGGAAGATTGGATAAAGTTAAGGGGTTGTACACTTTGATCACTTTTTTCTAAAACTAGTGAAATCTCTAATATTGAAGTGCGTTGTACTAATGAGCTCCTTATTCCTGCAAAAAAAAAAGGAATGTGTCTGCCAAAATAGGTGCTGAGCTTTTAGTGGCAGTTCTTCTAAATTTCCCATATTTAAACGACAGGAATTGTGAAGGAGTTGTCGAGTTTTTTTTAAACGTCCCGGAAAATATTTATCGAGATAAAGAATTTCATATGCCACAAAAGAGATGATCATTTGAATTCTTCAAGGAGTGCAGTGGACCAATTTTTTGCATCTAGAAAAAATCTTAGCTAGTGTTTCCAGATCACATTTTTCATCAGGCGAGCGAAAATACTATAACTAAATACATGCAATCAGTCATTCGTCACACGAAGAATGTATTAAGGAAAACCCATATAAGTGTACAAAGGGCAAAGCAGATTTTAACAATGTCTTAGTTAAGATAGTTTCAGATAAATGCAACATTATCGGTAAATAAAATATGCTTAATGTTACACATAAATCCCTAGAAAATGGATTTTTTTCCAGAAAATTTTAACTATTCAATGTTCGCTCCAGTAGAAAAAATTATTAAAATAAATAGATGTGATGAATTCCGCTTAAATATTTATTTTAAAACTTGTGAACAAATTTTAGAAAAAACGGTTAACTCTGTTAGAAATTGATATATATGGACACATATGTGAACATATATGTCCACTTGCATTCATACATGATTCATATGTGTTCATAAATCATTCTAAAATGTTCATATAAGGAATCATATATCGGTCATTTACGTCAAGACTGTCATAAGTCAAAAGTTAAGTTTTGAGTTAATGCTGCAGATTTATTAGTTATTTAATGCTTTATATTGTTTAAAAATTTCATATTAATATCATGTATACTTTTCTAGATAGAGGACAATATATTTTATTTTTTCTTTAAAGTGGGTGCAAAGAGTGTATACTTTATAGAGAAACTATGCTACTCACGGGTCTCCCGATAATTAGCGAATTCGCACACAACTCTTACTAAGAAAAAAATACATTAAAACCCCCTAATTTTAAAAAAGTGACCAAATAAATAGAGAAAGGTTCGACCGAGGCAGATATGGACTGAAAACTTTAAACTCGTTTTCTTCAAAATCATGTTTATGTCAGTCTTGCTGTAATAAGCAATATGTTCATCTATGTGCATTAACGAAAATTTAATTAATATTTATTATATGGTCACATATAAACTCTTATAAACACATATGAATCGTATATGGTGATATATGGACATGTATGACCTCGAATCCCTTCATATATGAGCATTAATGAGTACATACATGTTCATAATTGGATACATACTATATATGTTGATTTTTAACCGGGAAAGAACAATTGCATATATGGCAAAAATGGAGACCATGGAAGTACATAGCTTATTCTCAAAATATCAATTTGAATGCAGAAAAATATAATCATAGGAAACAACAGTTAAGTATCCCAGCAAAAAAAAGTGCTTACCCAGAAGCGTTTCCGGAAGGCATTATTTAATTACGAAGCGCTTTCAAATCAAATCCAAAACGCATGATTTTTGTTCGCGATGTTTCACTTGGTATGTCTCTTTTAAGCAGGTGAAATGCGCATTTTTCATGTGCTCTTAGAAGCAGTAAATTCATGCCTTTTTATGCATGAATCTTTTTTTGAGTGTTGACAACATTAATGCTTTATGGTATGCATTCTTTATTGCTTCATTGTAAGCATTATTCACTGCTTCAAAGAAGGCATTTTGGGAAGCACTACAGAATGCCTTCCTTAATTGCTTTATACTATGCAAGGCTTTGAAGCGTTTTTTGGACTTAAATTTTGCTGACTGAGCAAAGTTTTTTACTGACTTTACTAACTTTTTTTTGAGTGTTGAATAAACCAGCCAAAGTTTAGCTACCATTAAAATAATCAAGTGGTTGGATATTTTGCTACACCGAAGTCTTCGTGTATTCCAATTTTCCGACGTGTATCAATTTTACCTATCACAGATATATCGCTTCTGATCAATCGACTCTACATTTCGAGTAGGGAAATAACTAAAGTTGACGGCATTTAACTGGATAAATTTTACAATGAATTCGGTGTACCACAGTGATCAATATTAGTAACATTATTGTTTGTAATATATATAAACGATATGCCCAATATTTTTGATAAATGCGAAATAGTTTTATAAGCTGATGACATCAAAATCTCGGTTTCATTATCGACAAAGACTCAAATTCTAAAAAACACGTTGAATATTTATATAAAAAATTGGCAAAAAATCCGGTTCTTTAAACGGGTGCGAAATAAAATATCAGCAATAACGGCAATAAATAAGTCCAATATTGTAATAAACCCATATTTTGTATTTGGCTCCATAATCCTGTACACTTGCTGTACAATAAACACAATTAGATATACTACAAAAACTCCAAAATGAGGCTATGTTATAGTTATATTCCAATACAAACAATGCTTGAATGGCTAAATATATAACAAGGACTGGATTTAAATACACTAAATTCTGTCCGAACAATAAATATGGGAAATCCTCCAGACTATTTAATACAGGAGTGCCCAAGAGTTCCTTATGGAAGAGCAAACACAAATACATTTAAAGAAAAACTAATCTTTATTTAATATTTTTTGTTGTAAAAACCAATACATACAAAGAAAAAAGAAAAAAATATTTCAATGTTTACCAGCAAAGCATACGAAAGTGTTGTTGCTTTGCACTTGCGTGTACACAGTGAAGAACGACAAAAAACCTAATAAGACAAAGTTGTTTGTGTATTTCGTATTGCTAGTGCTGAGTGCTCTATGTGTGTATTAAAACACACAGCCTAAGTGTTTTTACAAAAACCAATGAGCACGAAGCGCATAGGGCTTGGGCACCCTTGATTTAATACATCCAGTGGGTTTCCATATTACTCATTGTCGCTCAATCTGCTCTCAGGCCACGCTTGGAAACATTCCTTTACTTTTTGATATAAAAGGTACTTTTTATATAAATGGTACATTTTTATATAAATAGTACTTTTTTAAATAAAATGTACTTTTTTATATAAAAGGAACATTTTAAAAAAGATACTTTTTGAATAAAAAGTGCTTTTGTAATAAAAGGTAGGTACTTTAATATAAAGTTGCACAGAAATACGTAAATGTCATACCCATCAATCGATGAGATGGTCTAAAAACCAATTTCAATAACGAAAAGTTTAAATTGTAATACTTTTCTTGTCAGAGTAATAAAATTGGTCGTGCGTTAAATACAAATTAAAATACTATTAAAATTGTTTGAATTATTATATTTGTTAATTAAGTTTAAAGTTTATTTAAACTCGGTATTATTAAGGAAACAATATGTAATTATTAAATTGATTTAGTTTAAATGATAATTTAATCATATCTATTAAAAATTTAATTACATTTATTTTTAAATTATTTATTTTCAAAATTTTGGTGGAAATCGAAAAAAAATCGCTTAAATTAGAAAAAAAAAATTGTCAAAATCCCCAAAATTAAAAAAAAATAAAATATCGCCAAAAGCAAAAGCTATTGAAAAATTGGAAACATTTTTTTTTTCCAAAACTTAAAAAAATCTTAAAAATTTGTATAAATCATCAAAAATGAGAAATCGCAAATATTTGAAAAATTTGCGATTTTTTGTTTAATTTTAGCGGTATATTTAAATTTCGGCAATTTTTTTGGAAATTCTTTTAAATATAAGCGATTTTTTTAATTTAAATGCATTTTAATTTTGGTATTTTTTTAAATTTTGTAATTTTTTCAATGAAATTTTGAACTTTTGTGTGCACCAAATTTTCAATTAAATGGTTAAAAGATATTATTAAACTTTTAATTCCAACAAAGTTTGAAGGCAAACAAAATTTTAATTGAATTTTTTTTAACAATAATTTTTTTCTGTGTATAAAGAAATGTATACTTTCAAATATTTTTCTGTAAAAAAATTCTTCAAATTCTAAATTTTACTTCAAAATAATTAGATTCTTAAAAAATCTCTTATAAAGGGTCCGCCAAATAACTTTTTTTTTTGAATTCCTGAACTTATGCAAAACTCGTCTCAATGATGTCTCCGAAATGTTCAATTGTTGAGAACGACGGTGAATTGATGTTGATGGCGCTTCACGCACACTTTCTGCCACAGCAGCAATATTCTCGGGTGTACGCACTGTTTTTGGCTTTTCACGCTTTGGTTTATCGATGAGGATGCCAGTTTCTTTCACTTTTTTCACAAGGTAACGAACATACGGACCATATTCGTTCAGCGGAAGGATAAAACTAATTATCTGTCAAATCAGACATGAGCTAAGTGTTACCATTCACGAAATAAGCACTAGTTGAAAAAAAAAACGTTACATGGCGGACCATTTATTTGTATGTATTATATCTTAGGATCCAAAAAATGGCATATTAAACCTTACACTGAAAGAATTATACTTCATGATATTAATGACACAATTTCATAGAATTTTTTTCGTCGATTCAATAAAGAATTGTAATATATCCAAGAAATTCAATGAAATTGTTTAAGAAATCATATGAAGCGGTTCATTGGTTTAGTTCCAATGCATTTTTAAGACATTCATGAAGAGTTTTATTAATTTAAGGAAACTTATTAATATTAATAAAAATTATATCACACTTGTATAAAAGACAAAGTACGGTCTTGCTTACTACTCCCCTGTACATTTTGTTTTTAAACAAAACAAGTGTACAAATAAGAAGGGCAAAAACGTGTATTGAATATCTATCTACCAAAGGTAGACCTTACACACAACAAAAAAGTTTTAAATTTATTTTTTGATCAATGGTGATAATCTTTAACTTAGAGCACATATATTAGTTCTCATTTAGTGAGAAAACTAGTTTATATGAATGTTTCATGTTTTGCATGGGATTGTCACTTCTTTCAAAACGTGTTCTGATGATGAGAACCTCGAAAATTCCTGAAATAGGTCAATTAATAAATTTGAAAACAAAAACTCTATAGATTATTTGTTAGGACAATATCCTGATAGAGAAATATAGAGTATGGCCTCGAACTTGAATAATTTTCATTGCACAATTAAGGGACGAAAAAAACATAATTTTTATTTTTAATAAAAATTATATCAAACTTAATAAATTTGATGAAACAGTTTCATAAATTCTATAAACGCTTCATTGTCGGAATGATTCATTGGTTCTATGAAGATTTTCATCAATTCTACAAAAATTTCATAAATGTCTTCCAAACCAAAACCAAAAAAAAACGGAAAAAGAAGCAATTGAAAAGGGAAAGAAAACAGAAAAGAGATTTGAAAATTGAAACGTTTTTGCTATGTTAATAACCTGTTATATCCAAAAAATCTTTCGTAAATAGTTAAAATTTCAGGAAATGTATAGATTAGATTCCATCATCTTAGGAAAAAAGTACACACAATTTTATGAATATTGTTAATGTCGAATGCACGCTTTTGGTTTGAAATAACGTATCATAATTGATGAGACGATTTCATAGATTTTATTTATAAAAACGTCTTTTATTTGTAAATAAAAAAAAAGTGCTTTCAGTACGAAATAATGAGTTTTCTTTGCCAAGCTATCTTATCTTCGAACATTTTCTGAGCAAAATTGAAAAAAGTTTGACATTCAGTTTGCTTTATACTATGTTTTCACTTACGTGTTTTGAGACAAACATGTGTTTTGCTTAAAACACGTAAAGTATCATTCACTCAATGTAAAAGTTTCTTTAAAAAACTAGTTTCCTAAAAAGTATGTACCTTTTCATTTATTTTAAAAAAATGTTCGTTGACGTTGTGAAGAAAAGTTTCATTGATTTACTGAAAAATTCATTTTCTACCAACAAAATTTTCTTTGTGTGGAAAAATGTTTGTAAAACCGATTTATTGCGAATATGAATCTCAAATTTAAGGAAAAATACGAAAGCTGCAATACTACGTTTCCACTGAACGAGTTTTGAACGTGTTTTAAAATGAAACATGTTTTGTAAATGTTTTCCCATAATTTTTATTTACCAAAACATGAAAGTGGAAACATAGTACAAACTTAATGTCAAACTTTTTTTCAATTTTGCTGAAAAAGAGTTCGAACATAAGATAGCTTTGTAAAGAAAACTCATTATTTCGTATTGAAAGTCAATTTTTTTTCCTTCCCAGCTGTAAATGGGAAAATTTTACTCAAAATTTTCATTATTTTTTTTATTCTTTCACTTAAATTCCCTCTGTCGATTATGCAGAGTACCGAATAAAGACCAAATATTCTCGACATATGCAAAAAAAAATATTTTGTAGTAAAAATATTGTTATCAAAATGTCATTTAATTTTCACCAGAAGATAAAGAATATGTATAAAAAAATTTGTTACTGAAGTCATAAATGTGGTCTAGTTGTATTTTTTTTTTTTTTTCTAAAAATTACTAAGAAACATCAAAAACTTGATTATACTTTTATCAATATCATATTCAAATTGAAATGAAATGAATTGAATTGTTGTTCATAGAGTTCAAAGTTCAATGTTCTTGTTGTTTTTAATACTAAAAAAATGTTGGTGTTTTGTTTTCATTTTGGCTAACAGAAAAGATATGATTTTATTTGTCATTTGTTTTATTTGGTAATTGTCTGTTTATTTAGATTTTTAAATATTGCGTGAACTGAAGACCTTAGTAAACTTCGTTTCCGTCTAAAAAAGGCATTTAAAAATATTTAAACGCAATCTTTTTATGAAATTTTTAAACATTTGACGAAATTAAATTTTTTTCTAATTGTTTTTTATAAAAAACATGACTTGAGAACAAATTTATGTATCTACAGTGAATCTTTAAGACGGACTAAACTGATAAAGTGCAAAAAAAATTCAATCATTATCGTTCCTAGCGAGTAGAGTGGCAGATTTTTGTTTTACTTAGCTTTGTGACAACTAAAGCGCTGTAACAATTCCGCCAAAACGTACATCGAATACAGGATTTTAATGAGCTTAATACTAAAATCGATAAGGCATCAAAAAATCTTAAGGACTTTAAATGTTATGGAGCAAACAAAATTTTCATAACCTTAAAAAGCATCCTTATATAAAATTCTTAATATTTCAAATGTAAAAGTATTTAATACGATTTCCTGCAAACAAGTAACCCTAGACCGAACGTAATACCATTAAACTGGCAAACAAAATGCGTCTTTTCTAAAATAATTGCGGTTTACTGTTTAAATTCTAATATATGACAGAAAAAATTGAATTTGTATATTTTTTGCTGGTGTAATATATCGCACATCTAGTTCAAAAGTGACTCAACTCAAAATCTTCTTCCTGTAAAGAGACTAACTAAAGTAATATTCTACAGTAATTAATATAAAAATTAATTACAATTGTCATTATCTGACGGTTGCAAAACACTTTCTAACATAAAATTTGAAGAAACTTGCTTTTTGCGACTCAATCTCTAACCTACACTTGGTATCCAACTATTGTATGTGAATAAAGGGCATCAAAAAACGTGGTAATTACTTGTGAAAAAGAGATAGGATTAAGAAGAAGAAGCATTCTAGTTGAGAAATTAATTGTGCATTGGTATTAGTTAATTCTGTCTCTTCTGATCGAAACAATACTTGTGTGTACGTAGTGTGACAAAACTCACTTTAGCCACAGTCATCGTGTCGACCGTGGCTCAACACGTTAAGAGGTGAGATTACGATGCATAGCTTGATGCTAAGGCAGTGAGTTCAAATACCAGTACGACACCAAAAAATAAAAAGTTTTTCATATAGAGCAAATTAACAATATAAAATACTTTGTTCAATTGACACATAAATTAACCACTGACGAGTCCCAGGAGGGGGGCGAAACTGCGGCAGTCTGGTGTATCCCTTGTGTCCGTAAAATTTTTCAATAAAAATGTTTTCTTCTTCTTCTTCCTGTAAAGAGACTAACTAAAGTAATATTCTACAGTAGTTAATATAAAAAATAATTACGATTGTCACTATCTGACGGTTGCAAAACACTTTCTAACACAAAATTTTTAATTTTTCAGAAATCGAAAAAAAATATTTGTAACCATATACCAATTGAAACATAAAGACAGACATAACTGTTTTTTAGCAACAGTTAACAACAACAAAATACACTGAATTTTTTTTATAGATAAACAAGTGTATTGTGCATGTTTTAAACATATAAACTCGAAAAACTAAAATTTTGAGTTAAGTCACTTTTGAACTATGTGTGCCATATATTTTGAAATGTGATAAATTAATGTTGCTTTAATTAAAGCAAAGCAAAAACTGCATTTTTAATATTTTTAATTTGCTTTAAACTTAAAAACGCCATAATTTTTACGCCGTTAAAAATAAATGTTTAACGCGAATGGATTTAGTGTGCTCTACGAGAAACATCGGCTAACATATACACAAAACGTTATTCATGTCATACAAAAAAATTTTTGAACAGCTGTTCAAAATGTAAAAAGTAGGGCAACCAGAAATATTCTGTATTACGTTTTTTCCTGTGCGTCCTATTAAAAAATGGATGAGATATTAACCCTTTTCCGAACAATTGACGAATTCTGGAATCGATTTATTAAAGCATATGTTTGCTATATTTTGCCTATAACTCCGTATTTTTGCACATTTTGTTCATAAGAACATATTTTTGGGAAAAAATCCAATTTTTTAGCATATTTTTGTACTTTTTGGAGCAAACACCTTTTTTTTAGCATATTTTTCGGGTTTTTTGAAAATCAAAAGTTCTATTTTCAGATTTTCTGGGGGTTGTAACACTGATTTTGAAAGTTCAAACCATTTTTGCAAATTTGAATTTTCAGTTTTAAGACTTCTGATTAAGGTAAAATTAATCCTTTATTTTCTCTTTTGTTAGCAATTGAAATAAATTTCACAAATGTTAGTCCAACTTTAAAATGCGGATATTTGAAGCAAAATGTATTTAAGGGCATATTTTTCGATTTTTAGGGCATTTTTTTATGGGGATGAAATCGATTTTTTAGAGCGTATTTGTGGTTTGTTGGTAATAAGAATTCGATCAAAAGGCCGCGAACATAAAATATAAAAAAGTGCATCTTTTTAACAAGGCATCTCGTTAGAAACGAAATTCACGTGTTTGCCAATTGATAACTCTTCAAATTTCATAACAAAAATTTCATAACAAATTTGTTATATGTTCTTACTTAATTCTTTTTCTCTCTTTTCCTCCCTTTTTTGGACTATTATATGGCTTATGTTGTTGTATATGGAGTAAGATTGTAGACATATACTAACATCAAGTAACATATAAAAAAAAATCTTAATGAAAATGATCAGATATATTTGTATATATAAAGATATAAGTCGTAATGTGACTCCATTCAAAGTCAGATATGACTTAACCGTATCATATATGAATACACTAAGGATATTTTGTAGGTAAATACGACGGCAATTATAGTTAAAAACAAATGAAATTTCACTTGAAGAAATGCCGACTAAAATTTCATTAAATTTAACTAACATTTGTCATTTGTTTTTACTGTTCAAAAACTGACTAACAATTGTAGTAAAAATGAACCACCTATATTAGTAAAATATAAACTAACATTTATTTTTCTATATTTTTGAAATAACACAAAACGACAGTAAAAAATTAATGCAAAATCATAAAACAGTCATTTGATGTGGTTTGTTTTTTCAAAAGAAATACAAGGTTAGTAAAAAATTAAATTTGTTTTACAAATGACTGACATTTACATTAAAAATAAAGAATTTGTATTACAATCCAAACAACTACATATTTTTAAAGCAGAAGTTCGCTGAGTGTAGATATAATTATTTGTATTCGGAATATTTCAATTACAGCATCACACCTAAAAAGTGAAATTGTTTTGGCTTTCAGTGCATATTTTCTTTTTGCAAATATTTACTGCATATTTAGCATATTTTTTTAACGCATAACGCATTTTTTATTTTTTACCGTATAACACAAATTTTTGGAAATGCTATTTGTAAAAAAATTATTTAAATTTTAAACAGATATAAATCACAATTTTTAATCAAAAATTATTTTATCTGCAAATTCGCCAAATGTATAAAATTTGTGCATTTCGGCAATAAAGTAGAGGAAAAAATCGTTTGTTTTTATCATCAGTAACATTATTATTTTGTAAAGTTTATTCAAGTGTTAATTTAAGCATCTGCTAAATTTAGTTTTATTGAGTTTGTGTGTGTTATATGTGGCAATTAGTAAAAACAACTTATATCGCCTTAAGCAAGTTAACTGTTGGTAACACTGATGTGAAGCATATTTTTTTAAATTCTCATTTGAAAGTTGCATCTAATATCTAAAAGTTATACATTTTTAAAAAAAAATCTATTTTTTTTTATATACCAAAACATTGTTATTGACGTTCATATATAATTAGACTACTTAAAAATTTTCAACTTTTTGCAGAACCTGTCTTTGAAGTACATATTTTTTATTAGACTTATTTACGCTGATTCCAAAATTGTCAAAATAAAGGGTGTTTTTTATACATGTATAGAACTTTTAGTTGGCAACACTTTTTTCACAGGCAGTCATTTTGTCAGCTGTCAAGTGATTTATGTGAAGTTTTGTTTGGCATTTCAGCATGAATAGACTGACGCCTGAACAACGCTTCCCAATTGTGCAAATTTATTTTTAAAAATATGGTTCTGTTCGAAATACGTATTGCGCACGAATTTTGCGAATTTTGTTTGTGTTGTTGAAACACCGTTAAATCCAGAATAACTGACTGTTTGGTGTGCTTTATGGGCTGGTGGAATCATTGGTCCGTACTTATTTTTAAACGATGCTGGTCAGACCGTTGCAGTCAATGGTGACCGCTATAGAGCCATGATTACTAACTTTTTCGTACATCAATTGAACAACCGTGATGTGCAGGAGCTGTGGTTTCAACAAGACGGAGCAACATATCACACAGCTCGTTCCACAATTGATTTATTGAAGGAAACGTTTGGTAACCGCATAGTTTCACATTTCGGACCCGTGAATTGGCCTCCAAGATCGTACGATTTAACATTGCTTGACTATTTTCTGTGGGGATATGTGAAGTTGCTGGTCTACGCCGATAAGCCCGAAACGATTGACCACTTGGAGGACAACAGACGCCGAGTTATTGCCAATATACGGCCACAAATGTTGGAAAAAGTCAGAAGTCATATTAATATGCCAGAAGTCATTTAAATTATAATGCCGGAAGATTATCTTTCGAAAAAAGTAAATTTTATGTCAATTTAAAAAATGCATCTTTGTTTCATTCCATTTCAAAGTTATATACCTCTATAAAAAACACCCTTTATGTTTTCTCATGTGCAATTTTTGAAATATTGTGGTTTTTATATTTCACTCTTCATAGAGTGAATTTTTGCGTTATTGCAAAAATTAAAAATGAGAAAAACTTTTTTTTACCAGATTTGGGTTCAAAGTACATACATAGGTATTTTTAAAATAAATGGTTTTTGTTGCCGTTGAGCAGTTTTATCTTAATTTAACCCGCCTAGCAATTGGAAGATTGTTTTTTGATAAATCACCAAAACGAGTCTTTTTCGAGTACTTTTGGTGATCAATAACTGATTAATCACTTACACGGTTAAAAAGGGACTCGAAAATGTTTCGCGCTTATGAGTAAAAAGTGCTTGTTTTGAAACGCAACAACAAATTATATAGCACTCGCAAATCAATCTTCTAGGTGTTGAAAATGTAATTGTTTTTTTCGTTATATAAGATCATAATTTGCTCATCTAGAAGATTGAAAACTGCTTGATCGCAAATAGATAATGCAGGTGTTTTAAATGTGATTAGTTTTGTTTGTTTTGCTATCGTATTTGGAGCAGAGAGATGATTAAACACTGCTTGTTGTTTTTTTTTTTCTTAAGAATAACGGGATAATTTTTGCGTATTCTTGAGTAAATGTCAACAAGTTGGATATTTGTCTAGTTATAAAAGTTTCATTGAAGTGTAAGCATCTTTTAAATTAATTGTGAAGAAAAATTAAAAGAATTAAAAAGTCTTATTTTTCAATTTTATTTCGTGTTCTCTGAATTTCAATTGATATTTTCTCAACTTTAATTTATGTATTCTGAACTACAATTGATGTTTCCAGATGTTTAAATGATATTTTCTGAATTTCAATTGGTGGTTTCTTTATTTCAAATTATATTTTATAAATTTCATGATATTTTATGAATTTCAAATCGATAATATAAATTTGTAATGATTTTTTCTGAATTTCTAATAAAAATTCTGGATTTTATTCATATTTTCTCAACTACAATAGAAAAAGTGTAGTAAATCTTTTTTTTATTAAATCATTAAATGCACAAATGAAAATGTACAAATTTTATTTTTAAGTTTTTGTTTCCTGTCGAAATGACAATAGTTTTTGTGTTATGTTAGGTGTAGTCTTATATTTGTGTTAATTTAAAAAAATACTTACTTTATGTATTAGTTTTTTATTAAAAATAAATCTTAATTTAAATTGAATATTATTCTTTTATTTCTTTTAAGAAAATAAAAAGTGACTCACAGCTTATTTCGTGTGTTAAACTGTTAAGAACATATTTGTTAATATTTTTAACATTAACTTAAATATTAAGTCCAAATGGGTATTTTTTAAAGATATATTATTTTTTATTATATTTACAAGAAAAAACTTAAAAAAAAATCAAATCTTTAAAAAAAATGCCCATTTTGAATAAATATTTAAGTTAATGTTAAAAATATAAACAAATATGTTCTCTAAAGTTTAACACACGAAATAAGCTGTGAGTCACTGTATATTTTCAAATGACTAGAAAAAGACTCCGAAACAGACTGATAAGGGACTCAAAAAAGACTCCCAAACAGACTGATAAGTGGCTCTAAAAAGACTCCTTAACATAATGATAAGTGACTCAAAAAAGACTCGTAGCTTATTCGAAGAAGACTCATAAATGACCATAAAACGATTCGAAAAAGACTATAATATAAAATGACCCAAAACTAACAAAAAAACAGTATCATAAATGAGTCATCAAGAAGAGTTGCGGCTAGGGTACCATTTTCTACCGACAAATGTATCATTTATGATCAGAAAATGAGAGCATATTCCAGCTTTTTAGTCGCGCAAAAGTATCATAAAAGACTCGAATATGATTAAAATTTTCAAAAAATGCTGGGTGGGAACTTACAAAATTAACAAAATTTCATCTAATTTTTTCAAAACCTAAAATTAATTATCTAATAATTATGATTTTCGACATAACCTTTTATTACATTTTGACACATTACTAATTTGGCAATGATACATTTTTGTTTGGCTATAAATAATTAAGAGAGAGAGTATGAAGAGTAAAAGAGTGTCGCTTAATCCTGCTTTACAGAAAAAAAGTTCAATAACCATAATCTAGGTTATATATTCTATACTCTGTACAAAATTGTAGCAATATTTGTGTAAATATTTTTTATCCTTCCGTTTTTTATTTCTCTTCTTTCACCCATTCTTCCTTTCGCTATTTTAGAATGCATTTAGGCTATGTATGACGTCATTACTTATACATTGAAACTTATTTGCACACACACACACACACACACGGTTAAACACGCACACACATAAATACTATAAGGACAGATAAGAAGCACCAATGAACGGAAATTAGATGGCTGGTGTTGCTGAGGTTTTATATATTTACAAACATATGAAAAGTGTATGAATGTTTGTAGATTATCTTTTTTTCTTCTTATAAATCGTATTTAATTCAGCACAAGGTTATTAAATATAAAAGTTATTTTTATATAAATTGTTACAAATTTATTTATTAAATGCACACAGAGAAAAATTTAGCTATTTGCCAACTGAAATTCGGTTACTACGACTCAAATGCGGTTATTACGAATTTCAGGCGGCTGACACGGCTCTTCTTTAGTTTTTATAACAAAGATCGGATAATTCAACTGAATTTTAGCTTCAACACCAGAAATATTCAGAAGTCTAATGTAAATATCGTTGTATTGACGGAATTTATAAGTTGCTATCATTAACATAGACTTTTCGATTCGGTTGGCACTTTATTTCTCTGTGTGTGGATATAAAACCACTACATCCTTTTTTTTTTTTTGACTTACCAGCTACTTAGGAATGCTGTTTCTGAGTTATATTATTTCAAATGTTTACCCTTTACTGTATGTATGTAACAACCAATATGAACCTATGTGTCACCTTGTGTATGAATTCAAAATTTTTTTCTTAATTATTACACAGTTAAACACTAAAAATTCATCGGACATACGACTTATCAATTCTGATAGACTTTAGAACGTAGTCACAAATGTGAACACCAAATTTTAATATTAGCGAAATTAACTTTTACAAAAAGCTAGTTTTTTCTTTAAAATTTCTTAATAATTCATATAAATACCTGAATAAACTTCGAATAAATATGGACTTTGAGCATTTAACACTACAGTGGAGCACGGTTATAATGAACGCGACGGGACCGGGCAATTTAGTTCGTTATGAGCGAAGTTCGGTACAAAAATATTAATACATATACAAATATAAATATTAAATATAAAAATTAATAAAATGACAGGACTTTTTCTTTAATTCTCCTTATATTTGAATTTTTGTGTATAATATTGAAACCATTTTTTCATTAAATTACGTTTTATACATTTTTAAATTCTTTTAACTGAAGCTAAAATTTTTAAAATTTGCAGCAAATTTTTAATTTTTATAACTTGATTATTTGATGTGATCTTTATAAGCGTAAAAATGTATATGAATATTATAAAATCTCTTAACAAATTAATGGGACGTCATAGATCTGCTGGACATTTTGATACAAAACTTTCCAGATATGACGCTTTTTTTCCTAAACTCTCCCTCTACAAAAAAAAAAGTTTGCTGGATTTACCTGAAACTTACAGTAAGTGTTGTCCTGTAAAATACAAGAACTTCATGGAACAACTTCTTTTAATTTTTAAAATATGTGGGCGAAGTAGGCGGATATTATGTTGGTACACTTAGGATATTATGTTGGTAAAGACGACAGCAATTGTAGTCAAAAACAAATGAAATTTCATTTAAAGAAAGGACGACTTACATTTCATTAAATTCAACTAACATTGTCATTTGTTTTTTAATGTTCAAAAACTTACTAACAATTGTAGTAAAAATGAACCACACGGTAGTAAAAAATAAACAAATATTTATTTATTTTATTTTTTTAAATAACAAAAAACAACTGTAGAAAATGAATGTAAAATCATAAAACAGTCATTTGATGTAAGTTGTTTTTTTTAAATGAACTACAAGGTTAGTTAAAAATTTTATTTGTTCTACAAATGACTTACATTTACATTAAAAATAATGAAACTGTATTACAACCCAAACAACTACATATTTTTAAAGCAGAAGTTCCCTGAGTGTATCAGCCAATAAACACATCAAATAATGAGAAGTTATCGAAATAAAGTTGATAACGGGAAGGAAGTTCCAATTAACAAGCCATATCCATGACCACAGAAGCGCCCAGGCCTATATTTTTATCGTATTTGTCACTAGCTCCACCGTACGACATCATGTTGAAGACATATCCAATAGAATCAGCCAAGTCTTGTAGCCAAATTTTTTTGGCTTGTTTTTTAAGTACATCTTACAGCTGTGACGTCCACAATAAGCTATGATGCTTGTAACAAACAAATTTCGTGGAAATGCATGTTCAAAAATTCGAAATTCAAAGAATTTATTTTTTCTGCATAAAATGCTCAACGACAATAATAAAGTTGTGGCCTACGGCCAATGTTCGACTAGTCGAACAGTGAACTTGGCGCGTCTCTAAATATACCTGGGGATTCTAAAACTCGGGAAAAACTTACTGATCGACTATTTTAGACCTATGCGAACAATAATAAAGTACTTTTATAAAATTAAAATTTATATATATTTTCCATTTCATCCAAACAAAAAGTGTATATATGCAAGGTATTTTTCAGCCACCCCCTTGAGTGGAGCAGGGGGGGTGGGGGATAATTGTTATATACTTTTTCTGAAAGAGAATTAAATTTCCTTTAATATGGTATCACTTTTTTGTGTGTCAGGAACACTAAATAACATAAAAAATGGAGGTGAAAAAAGGGAATTTTGCTGTTCGACAGCGGCTCAAAATGGGTTAACTTAACTAGTTGAGTTAAATAGATGATGTTTACAATTTAACACTTTAAGGCACGAAGAATGTTGATGAAGGCCATTGCGGGCTAGAAAGTTAACTCCATTCATGCAGGTGTCAAAAACTTTTTTTCCAAGTGTTTTTTCTGTTAATTAATGTAAATTATCACAAATAAAATTATAATTTTTCAACCAGAAAGTCAGCAATAAGACACAACAAAAGAGAGCTTATTGTTAATTTCGCATTTATTAAGAATTTTATTTTAAAGTACCCCAAAAATTCAGCATGAAAAAAAAAATAGTTCAAATTTCACCATTATTTTACCTCCTATAGCAAATTTGGATAGGAAGTATTCATTAATTACATTTTTTTATTAGCTATATGCAATTCCACTTCATTATCATACATTGTCCAGCATTTTGCAGCGATAAGCAAATGAATGCTTTTGCCTTTATAGCGTTCTTCAATGGGTGCGCATGTCTGGTTCTCAAAGTAATCCATATGGGAATTTAAAAAATGAACGCCTAGTTTTTCAAAAGCTCTAAGCATGGTGTCTACGTATATTCGAGCAATAGGAGACCGATTTTTGCATAAGACATTGTATATTACTTCCTTAATGCTTTTCCACGCATTAAGCTCAATTGATTAGAGCATTTCGTTGAAGTCAGCGTTTTGCATTAGCTTTTTTTCTTGACCGACAAAAACACCTGTTTGTATGATACCAATTTTAAGGCTTTTAACAAGAACAACGACTAGAAGAACACATACATACCTTCTTTAATGTTAGCTTCGCTTAATTTTGGAAACATTGTTTTCAGAAAATTCAATGCTGATCCATTTGTATCCAGACATTTAACAAAGTTTTTTACCACATCAAGTTTGATATGCAATGGGGGTAAGATAGTTTTTTCAGTTGATGAACGATATTGTGCTCTCCTAATGTTCCTAATGTTATAACAAATGCGACAGCAATGCTTCGGCGTCCACAGTTCATCCGAAAAAACTTCTAGCTCAAAATACCTTTTATAGATGTCTTCAACTTTACTATTGAAAAACGTAACTTTATATTCCGATATAGTATGTTTACCGCAGATATAGCAAAACAAATCAAGTTTTTCCAAACAATTGAACATTTTCGCCAAAACAAATCTTACGCGCTAAGTTTAATTGCTTACTTTAATCTTTTGTTATTTTTTAAGTAAAACACTCTAATTACAAAACAAATTATGTCCACAATATATGCACCGCAAATTGACACGTTTTCAGTAGAATAAGAAATATAGCACTTGATTTTTGATTTGATTTGATTTTTGTTTTTTTGTTTTTGTTGTAATGTAACGGATCTAATCTGCCAAAGAACAGCTGGCAATCTATATACTTATATATCTATGAATTTATAGGTCGGTGTACAGTGTAATGAAGTGGTATTGTCTAGAGCTAAAAAAAATGTAATTCATGAATACTTCCTATCCAAACTTGCTATCGAAGGTAAAATAATAAAGATATTACTGATTTTTAGTGAAATTTGCACTATTTTTATTTTCATGCTAAATTGTTGGGGTACTTTAAAATAAAATTCTTAATAATTCTTGTTGTGTCTTATTGCTGACTTTCTGGTTGAATTTTCCGTTTTGGTGTATTCAGGCACTTATAGTAAAATTTCACGGCGAATATTTTTGCGGAACATTTTAACCCCTTAAATCCCCGTTTTAATGGTGTTTTTTGCTGTTTTTTAAAAGAAGGACAAAAAAGACCCTTACCTTGAGGAGTTAGAGGGTTAACATATTCTACAAAAATGTTTTCCGTAATATTTTACATAAGTTTGCTAAACACACTATATACTTTAAACGTAAGCTTTACACGATTTTTTATGCCGATTGACAATACAAAAAGTGCATTTAGGGGAAACTTTACCTTCCCCTAAAATGAAACCCAGATGTAAACTTTCAAAACGCCGATACACGTGTCTTTTTTTTGCCCCTTCTATCAAAATTTGTCGGTCGGACCTTGTAATTTTGGAAAAAATTTGATTTTGTTGTATAGTGTAATCATTTATTTCAAAAATTGTTCAAAGTTAAGCACAGTAAATTTAAATATGGACAGGTTTTTCCTCAAAATTGTTTGACCTCGCCCACTTTGCCTTTTTATTTGAAATATTAAAAAAGTGTTTCCATGAAGTTCTTCTATTTTATAGGACAACACTTAGTGTAAGTTTCAATTAAATCCGGCAAACTTTTTTCTGAAGCGGGAGAGATTAGAAATAAAGCGTAGTATATAGAAGCATTGTTCATTAAGAAATGTTTGTAATTTGTTTTGCCTTAAAGCGCCCTCTAGTGGAAATATTGGAAACCAAAGTTGAAAATTTGACAGCGCTTAAATCCTAGACGGTTAAAATGAACAAATCTTTATTCAAAAATATATATATTTTTTTTATGTTAATCGATTTTTAAAATTTTTTGGAAAAAGATTGTGGTTTTGGAGCATTTTTTTTAAATTTATGCACATATGGCAACCCTGACGATATAATTTAGTTTTAGTTTAGTAGTATTTTAATAAAAACCATCCATTATTTATATTTTGAGTGAAAACGGAATAAATTTTTAAATATTTTAGACATTGTGTATTTGAAAATACAATCGCTGAACTAATTTCTATCACGGAAATACATTACGATTGCTAGCACGAAAAGACCAACGAGATTTTGTGATTTAACGCCGCTTATTTTTTTGTTTGCAGAAATACGCCAGTATTCAGGACAATGTACGCATAATATTACAAAGGCCTCAAACACGTAGGACCATTTGTGAATTAAATTTTTTACATGGTATTATTTGTGGTGTAGTTGATTGCCCAGAATTATTGCATTTAATCAAATTATATGTTCCTTCTAGATCGTTAAGAGTTAGAGATAAGTTCTTTTATATTGATGTACATTGAACTAATTATGCGTTAAATGAACCTCTTACTAGAGTTTTGAGATTGTTTAATAAATATTGTAATCAATTAGATATAAGTGTTAACCACTATCAATTTAAAACTGTATTAAATAATATATTTTAAGTTTTTTTTTTAATATTGTCATAATTTTGCTAGTCTGTAAGGATTTTTGTATCCATAGACGAAATAAATAAATAAATAAATTGTAAGCTTTTGGTGCAAGCCCAGCTAACATAATTTATTAAGCCATTTTGTTTATGTGTAAATTTAGTCTTTATTTTGACATGGTCGCCAACATAGGTAAATAAAATTATATCGCCGCTCTGTGTATATAATATTCTGTACTAATGAAATGAAAATAATGAAATCTCCTTTTAAATATTAAATATCTTTTTAAATGATACCAAAATGACTACCCATATCAATTCAACCCCTTTTATATATGTACGTGCACACAGAAAACAGTTTTGTAGTTGCAACCGAATTTTTTGCCAACCGAATTTTTGTGGCTCCACGTACTATCACTATTATTATATTTTAATACTATTGTAACAACCGACATTTATTTACAAATTTCGAATTTTTATTTTAACAATTGAACATTTTATGTTGATGAACTATAATATTCTGTAAATAGATTCAGATGCATTCAACAAAATTTATTTTATTAATAAAAAAATTGTATGCCTCGAACCGGCGGTCTTCCATTTGTCAGGCAACCCAATTTAAATATGTTTTTCAAATTTTAACTTTGAATATTTTCTAGTTCTAAATTTAAATATTTGTCTAAAAATAGATTTGTATGTACACCAGAAATTCTGTTGCTAATCTCAATATTTTATTAGAGTTACCAAAACTGTTAAAATATTTTATATTTCATAAAAAAAAATTCTTATTCCGCGAACTGTAGTCGAGCAGGTTACCTTCTGCTTGTCAAGCAATTACTTTACATCTAGCCCACACCCAATTTGAATTTGTGTTTTCAAATTTCTACCTTGAATATTTTTTTACTTTCAAGTTTAAATATGAATGTCTAAAAATAGATTTGTATGTACAACAGAAATTGGGTTGCTAATCTTAATATTTTATTAGAGTTACCAAAACTATTGAAAAACTTTATGTTAATTTAAAGTTGGTAACAAAAACTTATATTTTAGATAAAGTGATTGTTTTTTGTAGGCGAAACTAATATTCGATTTTACCTGCAAATATTTTATTCAAGGGATAAAATCTCAGAAAAGTAGTTGGTTGTTGGTATTAAAGGTAATGTAAAAGATAATATTTCTTTAATATTGATTGGAAAACAAATATTTTGAATGATGTGACTGTGTTTTGGTTAATTGTATATATTTTCTGTTTACAATATAGTTTAATTATTCTGATGATGAAATTATTAAATAATGATTAAGTTTTGTTAGTTACAATGGAATTCCAACCAACTTATTCTCTGTGGGTGGTGTATTCCTTTTCACATAATTTTTATGAAATTTTTTTTGTTATAAATTTTACATTAGTACGGAAGTTAAACCATATTAGGTTGACAACAAATTTTTATTTCATTCACTTGATGTACACTAGGTAAATTTTAAAAATAATGAGCGCAAAAAACCACAATTTAAGCTTAACCTCTTCTGACTTCAGCAAAGCTTGGCATAAACCTTCTCCTAGTTAATATGGTGTTTAGGTGTTTTTTCTCTTTTTAAAAATTCGCTGTAGTTAGCGCTTAATCGCTGTTCAAAGTTGCGTGGTTTTTAACAAATATTTAAGAAATATCATGGTTGGCAAACACTGGTACCTTGAAATAACTCCCAAATGAAATAACTCCCAAAAAAAAAATGAAATAACTCCCAAAAATTTTCCATATAAATTGGGATTTATTTCACTATGAAATATCTTCCAATGCATTAGGACTTATTTCACAATTTTCAGTTAGGAATTATTTCGTTATGAAATAACTCCCAAATGTAATAATTCCCAACCAGATTTTGTTGGGAGTTATTTCACTTATTTTTGTCATGGGGAGTTATTTCACATTTGTTGGGACTTATTTAATTTTCATTTTTAAATGTGATTTTATCGTTGGGAGTTATTTTATTTTTGTTGGGAGTTATTTCATTTCTATTAAAATTACATGTTGGTAAATTTTATGCATTTGTAACGGTTCTTAAAATTGTCGTAAAGTAAATAATAAAGTAAAGTAAATAAATGAGTTATTTTACCAAAAGGAACGCAGTTCTTGCTAGAATTTTGGTAGTTTTGGTGGCATGTCATAACGTCCAATGACATAATGTCCATGGACTTTATGACACTCTACAATGTGACAATATGTCCTCAAATGGAATGACATAAAGTCCATGACATTATACTCCAGTGTGGAAACAGATCAGTAATTTTGAAGTTTCTTTTGTGTCGCACGCAGAAAAAAACTTTATTTCGCGAAGCCGCCTGCCGCGATCTAAGGAGAAAAAAACCCTTTAGAGCGGGAATTATTTCATTTTTTTGGGACTTTTTTCATTGGGAGTTGTTTCATTCTTTGTTGGGAGTTATTTTATTACTATGAAATAACTCCCAAATGTTGGGGCTTATTTCAGTTTTTTTTTTGGAGGTTATTTCATTTATTAAAATTGGGACGCATTTCATTTTTTTCGGGACTTATTTCTTGGGAGTTATTTCATTGGGACTTATTTCATTTGGGAGTTATTTCACGGTACCGCAAACACTACATCTTCATTATAACGGTAGTTGCCTACTACAAACACATCAATACCGATATGAAAATTTTAGAGCTACGATTCCAATACTGTTATGTGTCTTCTAATATCGCACGGTTTATTTCAAAATTTTACTCATTCAATTTTGTTATATCTTCAAAATACCGTTATAAATCTTCGTTTCGGTGTTTTAGCGTTATTTTAAATTTAGTTCATGATATAAAACCGATTTTAAATAAAACCGAAATAAAACCTATTTTACCAGAAGTCGCATGTCTTTAATGGAAACCCATTTTTTAAATATTCATTTCGCTTTTGATGTAACTCTGGTAGCCAACAACCGTTATTATGGTAAATTAGTGAATGCCAACCCTGAGAAATATACAATGTTTGAATTATAATAACTTTTGAAGGGCCAATTTTCATGGGACATTTAACTCCCTTTTCCAATATATACCAAAAAGTTTCCTAACGCGTGCGTTTAAGGGGTTAAGATGTTTTGTGAATACGTTCTGCAGCAAATTTTACTAGGAGGTGTCGAGGACGAAAACGTCATCAGGTCATGTTAAATCACTAGAAAGGTGAATTTTAATTTGTCACGTGCAGCCCCAGTGCATTAACAATGTTAGGTTAGTTTTCAAAATTTTTGTTTTTAAACCTAATGTAATTTTTTAATGAATTTTTTTTATTTAATATTTTGTATCCCTCGAATTTTTTCCTGGTAATTTTTTATTTAGTTTTTTTTTTTAATTTGCAAATTTTGAAACTAAATAATTTCAAGAATTTAATGTTCCGCTTTTCAATGTTTTTAATTTACAGAATTTTTTTTATATAGTTTTTGAAACAATCTACAATTGTTTTTAATATCGATTCACATTTTCAGTGATTTAACATGACCGGATGACGTTTCGTTGCAGAACATATTCACAAAACATGTTAACCCATTTAACGCACGTTTTATGATACTTCTTTGGTATTTATCGGAAAAAGGACTAAAATGACCCATGAAAGTTGCAAATATAGGGTTAAAATATTCTAGGAAAAACTCAGAATTTAGATTAAAAGAACTGTTACACGACTTTTTGAGTCTAATTCAACACTGTGTATTGGCGAAAAAAGTGAAAACTTTAAACGGCCATAAAATTTGACTGTACCCCCAACACAGGACTAAATCCTTTTTGGGTTGTACTATACTTACCTAATGCATTCATCTGGTATAGGTATTGTTCAAATACAAATAAATTGTGTTGTACAGTGAAATTATGTCGATATTCGCTGAAAGATAACTTAAACTTAACTTTGTAAATTTACCTACAAATAGCTCGGAAAACAGAGAATTTACATCCCTATTAAAAATCGACATATATGTATAAATACATGAGCACACATTCTTCATACATGTTCACATGCCGTCATACATGATTCATATGTGTTCATAAATGAATTATACATGTTCATATGTTGGACCATATATGTTCATGTCTATGCATTTGCGAAAATTGAAGTACTATTTACATGTATGATCATACATATCCATACATGGTAATATGTGTACATTAACGAAAATTGAGGTAATATTTACATGTATGATCGCATATGAACACCTATGAGCATATATGAATCACATATGTAGGCATATGAACCTTTGAACTCGAATGTCTTCATATGTAAACATGAATGAGTTCATACATGACCAAAAATGGATAACATATATGTTGATTGTTAACCTGGATAGTAAAATTGTTATGCTTTTCAATTTTGCACCCATAATTATTGAAGGAATGTTAACTGATTGTTATAGCACTAGGTCCAATCGTTTTGTTTGGCGAAATTTAAGAAAAATCAGGTTACTTAACATTTGAGGACCTGCGCAAAAAGCCTCTGATATGTGGACAAAAAATTAAAATTTTTTTAAAAAAAATATATTTTAATTTCAGACATAATAATGATCAAATAAATGAAAGCATGTTTTGTGAAGTATTGAAGTTCAAAACAAAAAAATTGTAAAATGATTATTAAAAAATTTTGAGAAAAGAGTAAAAATATGCAATTTTTAGTGAAAATCAAATACCAATATCTCTAAAACCAAAATTAATAAAAAAAATGATGTGACATAGTTTTATAAAAGCAACTCCCAGAAAAATTCAAATTCGGTGTTGACAATCGAATTTGTCGCCAATCGAATGATTCAATGGTGGTAATCAAATATTGTAGATGTGAGGACAGTAAATATATCAACACCAAATCTGTAGCTTGCCGCCACGGGTTAAAGCTATCCGATTTTTCTAAAATTTGCACCAAATAACTTTTAGATCTCATACATACATTCTTCATACAAGAACTGCCGCTCTAGGCCAACATATACGCAAAAGAAATGAAAATGAAAAGTATTCAAGTACGAGACCATACTCTATATTTCTTTATTCTTTATTTTTGTTTTCAAATTTATTAATTGACCACTTTCAGGAATGTGTTGATAGATCTATTTCGGGAATTTTCTAGGTTCCCATCATCAGAACACGTTTTGAAAGAAAGATTATTTGTTAGGATAATATCCTAATAAATAAATAAAGAGTATGGCCTCGAAAAAACATTATATCAAACTTGTATATACGCAAAAGGTTATTCATGTCATACAAAAATAAAATTTGAAAATATATTTTGAAATCCCTCATATATTTTACATAAATAAATTTACAAGTGTTGCTCAATTGTCCTTAGATTATGAAACCTCTTTAATTTTATGTATAATACTACATTTATACAACAACCAAAAACTAGAAGTTTTTGAAAACTACTTGCATTTACTTGTCAAAGTCTATACACATGTTTAACCAAAAACTAGAAATTTCTAAAAACTACTAGTTTTTTTGGCTGTAGTATAATTGAGGTAAAAAAGACAAATAAAAACAATTTTGTAAATTATTGTATGTACTTAAAAAAAAAACACGTGTTTGTACTTTTGATGGCACAAAATGCTTATAATACTTAATAGTATAGTATTTGCAACAATAATATGTTTGCGGTTTATTATACTTTCATTTTGTGAACATAAACCTGGATAATCCTTTTACAAAATCATTTTTGTTGTTTAATATTTAAAGACATTTGTTATATGAAGACACTTATGAAGGAATGTTTTTTATTAAGAATTTAAATATTTAATTTATATTTGCCCTAGAATTAGTTCACATTGTACCCCAGTTTATCATTTCGTTACATTTCTTAGAATTTATAACAGAAATAATCCTACTTTAGGTATAGAAATTTTGATTTTTCTAGAAACATGTTTAATTTTATGAAAAGAAAATATTATAAAAGAGAAATTTAAGTGCTCAAGTACAAGTTATATATTTAAATTTTTAAAGATGCTGGAAATGGAAAAAATTTGCCATACTTTACTTAACGTATACGTTATTTTTTTCATAATTAATATTAATCATACGTTCTAGGTTAAAATTGTTAAATTTGAATTATTCACTAACGAAAAATTTAATGTTGTTCAACCATAAAATCATTCCAATTAAACATAACTGGCTGTTAACTCAGTATGGGCACACTCTTCGGTTTTTAATTTTGTAAGGGAATGTTCCCAGTTGTAGCCTGTTCTATAAAGTGAACCTTCCGTTTTTTTTATGTTCTGGCATGAATATAACAAAATTGTCAACTGTCATTGAGATTAATTTTCGCTATCACAATTTTAAAAAAGTTTAGACTCGAATGCACACGTTTTTCTTGGTTTTATTGTGTCATTTAAAAAAAAAAAAACTCAATCAACCTAATTGTCTAAGGCGTTTTCGTGTCGATTATAGGGCGTTTTTTACAAAACGATATTGTGTGTGTCGAAAACGACTAAATTGTAACACTGTCGGTAAATCTACTACAATTTCCGTATTGCGTATGTCGTATTTACTGTAAAAAAATTGTCGTAAAAATTTTTAATCACGACAACATTTGAAAATGGTAAATAAAGTGGATATTATCAAAAAGTAAGTTGATGCATTGAATGTTTATGTTTTTGAATTAACTTAAATTTTAGGTTCAAAATTTTTACCCTTAAACAGTTTTAGAGGCTGGCTGGTAGCTGTGAGGGAAAAAATCCACATTTACCAAAAGACTTTGCTAAGAGTTTAAACAAATTCAACATTCAGGATGACTGGAACAAAGTTGGCGAAAAAATTAACAATTTAGGACCTCCTCTACGCACAGGCGAAGGCTGGAAGAAGGTTGTTTTAAAAAAAGTGGTTTCCTACTTATTTGCGGCTTGGAAGCGAATATATGTTGGATTGCTGCCTTAATTGTCTTCGCAAGGCAACCAACTCACTTATTCCATAATCTTCCTTTTCATCAGATGATGAAAATACAGCCACACTTACAGCCACATAAACATGGCTTTATTAAGTTTTTTTTTAGAAAAACTAGTTTTTAATTTAAATTAAATTTGCATTTGCCACCGAACAGCTGTTTTTTGTTGACATAATTTTAAATATTTTTTAACAACTCTGTAATATTTATGCTATTACAATATTGTCATTGTCGTTTTTTTACACGGTACCACAAAAATTAAAAAACGACAACGCCAACGCCAGCTGTCGGATTACGACAACGCCTTAGAAAATCAGGGTGAATATAAAGTGTAATTTTTCGTAAGCATAAAAAGTGAACAACAAAGTTTTAAAGAATTTTCCATGTCAGATTATTGTAAATGGTAAGAATTTTTTTCACAATTATAACAAAACTTATTGATTGCATAAAAAAAAACATAATAAGTAAAACAAAAACTTTTAAATTTATATTTTCTCAATGTTCCCTAAAATGGTTTTTTGATATATTTTCTTATTTTTTTTTTTTTTTGATTATTTTGCAAGTGTTAGTCTTTTTTTATGGTGTACGCATCATCTTAAGTGTTCTTGTCTATTTTGGACAATTTTTCAATATGTTTCACAAAAAAAACACATATCGCAAGCAATGCAAAGGTACCAGTTTTTTTCTATGCAGTTTGACATTTGAGTTCGTGCAGCAATTTCCGTGAGAGATAAAACTTATATTATTTTGTGACCGGAATTCCTTACGCTCTTGTTACTTTGTATATCCAACTTGTTTTACTAATGCTGCAACATTTTCACAAGATTATACACTATTGTGAATGGTTAAAAAATAAATAAAAAATAATTCTACTCAACGGCCAAAAAAAAAAAATCCTTACACATCTTTTTTAATACACCTTCACTTAGAATACTATGTAGGCAAAGACCACTGCAAATGTAGTTAAAAACAAATGAAATTTCACTTAAAGAAAGGACGACTTACATTTCAGTAAATTCAACTAGCATTGTCATTTGTTTTTTAATGTTCAAAAAAATTAACCACAATTCTAGTAAAAATTAACCACATATCGCTCATTTACTGCAAGAACGCTACAACTCAAAAAACATGATGTTTGAGTTAATGACGCAGAATTATTCGTAATATCACGTATCATATTGTGTAAAAAAGTCGTATTTATATCTTGTATACTCACCTCTTGAGAGAAATTATGTCGTTGTTTTTTTCTTCAAGGTGGGAGTAAATTGAAAACTTTAAACTCGTTTTTTTATTTTTTTTAAATAACAAAAAACTAATGTAAAAAATTAATGTAAAATCATAAAACAGTCATTTGATGTGGTTTATTTTTTTAAATGAACTACAATATTAGTAAACAATTAAATTTACAAATGACTGACATTTGCATTAAAAATAAAGAAACTGTATAACAACCCAAACAACTACATATTTTTGAAGCAGAAGTTCCCTGAGTGTATGTACGCTGAATCAAAATCTGGCAAAAAACGTCTTATTTGCAGTTTTCTAAATAATGCTGTTTTATATTTACATCGTTCACCCCATTTCCAGTACATTTTGCTTAATTTTTCGAAATTATATAAAGCAAAATCAAAAAGAAATATAATCTACACAATATAAATATACAGAAAGTTGTCTTTAATTTGAGTACAATCATGTTGGTGTTTTTATTAGAATATCTTACTGGTATTGCAAGGAAGTTGAAAATTATACTTGTTTATTTCTATCCTTATAAATTTTATGTATGCTAAAAAAAAACTTTAAAATTTTATTACTGTGCATAAACTAGATATTCCAGTGAACACACACAAAGAAAAATTTAGCTATTTGCCAACTGAAATTCGGATACTACTACTCAAATTCGGTTATTACGAATTTCAGTCTGTTGGCACAACTTAACATTAGTTTTCACAACAAAGTTCGGTTAATTCAACAGAATTTTAGTTGTAACTCCCAAAATATTCAGTAATCTAATGTAAATATAGTTGTACTAACTAAATTAATAGGTTGTTACCATTAAAATACACTTTTCAATTCGGTTGGAACTTTATTTCTCTGTGTGCAAGTTTTTGTATTTAAATTGCAAATCCATTGAAAATGCCCTGAAATGTTTAGAAAAGGAGATTAAAATTTAACCAATAATTTCAACATATTGCAAATATTTAAAAAACAAACAGCGACACGATTGTAATCAAATTTAAGATAATGTTGTGTAGTTTTATATTATTACAGACAATTTCATGACTTTGCTGTTAAATTTCGAAAAATTAAGCAAAATATACGAAAAAATGGGCGGTTGGTGTACGTATAAAAACCAAGACTGAAAATGAGAAAAACATGTTAACGGATTCACCATAAATAAGTCTATTAAAAAATATGTTCTTCAAAGACAAGTTCTGCAAAAAGTTGAAAATTGTTGAGTAGTATAATCGAGATGGATTTTTCAGTTTTCCGTTGATATTTTGTTCCTTAATTTGTCCGTGTTAATTTTCCTTAACGTTTGGTGCTTATTCTCTTAATAAACAAAATTAAAATAAATTTCAATTTAAATACAAATTTTTGTCGAGTTTACATTATTTTCTAAAAATTGTATATGCTTTCAGATAATTTTTTAATATAGGTTAACATTAGGGAACATGTGCCCTAGTTCCCTACTGTGGACCCTTTGAGTTGTTTTGAAAATTGTTATAGAACTTTTGAAATCAGCTGCCACAAGAAAATGATCTATAGCCGAAAAATGCTCAAGGTGTTGCCCTACAAGCGGATGAACTTGGTATACTTCACTTAGTTTTTATATATCCAGCCCAAATACCAGGTGTAGGGCCACATTAGGGTACATTCCTTTACATTTAAACGGATTTATTTTTGTACTGGATAGCAATAATTCATAAAATTATTTGACATTTTGAACACAATGGTAAATATAAAAAATAGTTATTCAGAGTTACTAATAACACTACGCACAGTGGGGTGTTTGAAAAAAAAGTAGTAATAAATATGGAACTTCTTACCTACTGATCCGATTGGTACGAGTCAAATTTGGAAATTGTAAAAGAGGTGTTAATCTTTTGTAATTTTCTGATTGGGTCACCCTGTTTTGGTACAGGAAGTACTTACAGGTTGTCAAAATTGACAACCTCGTGTATTAAAAATCTTTCGGAATGTGTAACTTTTGTAAATGTGGACCTGGAGTAATGTACATTGTAAGATAGCGAAATAAACATGCTTATAGGTTTAGGTTATCTTCTTTTGTTTAAAAGTTATCAAACTTTAAAAATAAAAAGTTTCTTTTTTGCAATGACTTTATTTGGTTTATCTACCAAAACAATTTTATTAGTTAACGGATTTAAAAACAAAAAAACTTCAGTGTTCGCTATGCTGTCATATAAATTTTATGCACATTTCGCGTTTTCCCCATGAATCGTACTTTCTTTTTTTTTACAAGAAATAAATGTTCAGATTTGTCTTTTTGTTTAGGCACAAAAATGCTTTGATCGATTGCGAAATGGCATTATCAAATGTGAAAAAATAGTAAAATATAGTAAAAACTGAGAAGAAAGCGGATTTAATTGTTAATGATGCATATTTATTAACCAAATTTGATACCCGAATGTAATTGAAGGTCTTTTATGTATTTAGCATAAACATTTAAAACAGGCAAAACTTTAATGCAAATTTTGCGAAAAATCTGACCCATTTCCCATTTTATTAGTTCTTTATTCTGTTCCACTCCTTTTGGCAAAATATATGTTCTGCAATTAGCTGTCAATGCCGTATAAAATTGTTAGACGTAGGTTAAGTTTGTAATACGATATTTTATTAACAAAAAATTAAATTAATTAGCAATTTTCGATATTTTCTACCGGGTGTTTTTTATAGAGTGACACGAGTTTAAATCATAATAAAACAATTAAATATATTTTTAATATAATTTAAAACGGGCTTAATTGGAAAGAAAATTTTATGAAATTAATGTTTAAATATGATTTCTGCCATGTGGCCGCCACGAAAATCTGAAAAAGCAGTTTTCAAAAAATTTTCGCAGCATTTGCGGCCGTGTTTCGCCGATAACTCTTCGAATGTTGATTTCCAGGTGTTCAATTGTTTTTTTTTTTTTTTTATTTAACCAATACTCAGGGGATGCCCCTACTCATGCAGTGCATTGTATTGATCAGGAAAATAGGGTATGGGAAGGAGGAAAGAGGGAGTAGTGTTTGTTTATATTTGATTTAAATTTTTCTAAATTGTAAGTAATAGGGAAGACTTCTGCGGGAAGTTTGTTCCACATACGAAACACAGGACAATCAACTACAAACGGATGCGCTCTACTAGATAAGCTAGTATTACGAATAAAAACTCGGGCTCGTGGAATAAGTTCACTTATCTCAGATGAGCATCTCCCATGGTAATATCGATAGAAAAGTGTCACACAACCCACATTCCGACGATGCTCCAATGAATCATTGTTACGCTTCACCGACCTCCCCTGAACACGGTCCAGAAGCTTCAGAATAGACAGTGGAGCCCCTGCCCATATATGAGAGTTGTATTGTTGTTGTATTATTTTTTCATCAAAAGTTTCTTTGAGTAAATCAATTGTAGCGCCCGCTGTGTGGCATGTGGCTCCGTCCTGTTGGAACCACATATCAGCAAGATTAATGCCACGTAATTGAGGTACGAAAAAATTTCGAATCATGTTCCTATAACGTTCACCATTGACAGTAATATTCTGACCATCATCATTTTTGAAGACATATGGGCCAATGATTCCGCCAGCCCGTACCAAACAGTAATTTTCTGTGGATCTAATGGTGTTTCGACAAAAGCTTGTGAGTTCTCCTCACTCCAAATGCGACAATTTTGCTTATTTACGTACCCATTCAACCATAAAATGGTTCAGACATGAAATGGAAGAAGTACACGATGAGTTTTACGAATAGAACAATTATTTTGATTAAAAATTTCAACAATTTCCACGCGTTGCTCTGGTGTAAGTCGATTCATAATGAAATTTCAAAGCAAACTAAACAAAAAGCAACTATCAGCAGTTAAATGGGTTTTCAAATAAAGCAGTGATGCAGTGCAAATAAAGCAGTGTGACAATATAAAAAAACATGCTTTATTACAAAAAATAGTAACCGATTCAATATCGATACCATAACGGTATTAAGAGGAACGGTTACTATATGCAGGATTTTTTAAACCAAGAGATTCGGTATTGTTATCGGATATCGATTTAAAAGCGTTTTGAATCGGATAACGGTATTTAAAAGGCTTCGCTTTCCTACCTGGATATATATTTTTCAAACATAAAGGCTTTTTTACTTCTATTAAATAAAGTCTTTCTGCAAAATTTCAGAAAAATCCGTCCATACGTTTTGAAGTTAAGACGATATTCTTCAGAGGTATCCTCCCATAATCTTGTATATCCTTTGACCAAAATAAGAGATTTTTTTAAAGCTCGCTCTTCAATCTTACTTTGTGTTCATTAACAATAGTTTTTAGTAGAGATGAATAATGTATTCGGCACTATGCCGATTACCGAATATATGCCGAATAATTTTCTCATAAAATTTCACATAAACTCCAAATAAAAGTACAATGTACCTTAGATATAGCCCAACTAATTAGAATAATAATTGTTTTTTATGTTGAAAAACTATCGTGTTTCACGTTTAAAAAAAAAAAATATAATGTGAAAAACTTGTTTTTCTAAATATTTTACGTAAAAGTTCAGATTTTTAAGCTATTTTATTTCAACCGAATAATTTTGCCGAATAGTGTCACTATTCGGTATTCGGCCGAAAGTGTATTTTAAAAAAGTGTATTTAATAAAAAGTGTATTTTAATTGTAACAACTTATAAATTCAATAAGTACAACGATATTTACATTAGATTTCTGAATATTTTGGGTGATGCAACTAAAATTTAGTTGAATTAATCGAAATTAGTTGTGAGAACTATTGTACGAACCGACTGAAATTCGTAATAACCGAATTCGAGTAGTATTAACCGAATTTCAGTTGGCAAATAGCTAAATTTGTTCTCTGTGTGTAATTTTTAGTACCTTTTCTGCTATTTGTACAGGTTTATTTCCATGAGTGTATTTTCAGCTGTGAAACATTTATAGGAAAAAGAATTGTGCAATTTTTCTATAAATATTCCTTCTCCTTGCGGTGCCTCTTGGAGGGTAAAACAATGATTTTGAGTGCTTTTTTATGTAGACTGGAATCAGCTAGCTGAATATATCTGAAGTCTTAATTTACCACGAAAGTTTTAAATATAAAATAATTAAATTATATTGTTATAATTAATATTACTCATACGTTCTAGGTTTCTGCTAGTCATGGACTAATTCTAATCTTATTTATTTTTTTGGGCAAGTTTGCTCTAGACGAAACTTTTCGAAATTTTAAATTTAAATTAAGTTTAATTCAAATTTATTAATAATTCAATTAAATATTTCTTAAAATTACTTTACTTTTAAACTTTAATCTATCTTTAATCATATTTTATCAAAGAGTTCTTATAAAAACAAAGATTAAATCATTCATCCCTTTAATACTTATTTTAAGAATTCATGGAAAATTTCACTACGTTAAAATCCCAAAATAAATATTACTAACCAGCTGTTGCTTTTTAAGGCTACATTACTCGAGCGAATACGTTTCGTCAGCGGACTGTATGTAACTGCATACAATGTGTAAAATACAAACAATATGTTACCCGAATAAAAAAAAATGATTATGATGCAACGAAGAAATGTATAAAATTTTATAAAGCCTTATATATAAGGGGCGTTTCATCTCAAGTGACCCAACTTTTAAAATTGATTTCTTCCGATCGGGATGAAATTTGCACCAAGGTTACTCCTATTAGATAGTAGTTTAGACACAATTGTTCAACAAGATCGGTCAAGAACTCTCTGAGTTAGAGGGGGTCAAAATTTGACATTTTGGCGAAACTGGTGTTTTTTCTCATCCACATAACTTATTAAATATAGTTCTTAGCAAAATTTGTCCTAAATAATCTAGATAGCCATTTTTTTAATTTTTCGAAAAAAAAATATTAAAAAAAATAAAATTTTTTGACTATTTTTTTTCAAAATCAAAAACTTTTTTGACTTTTTTTTTTTAAATATGCCAATAATTCCGCCAATTCAATTATATTTATATTGTCCGTTTAATAACATATGGTTCAACATATTACAAGATACAATTATATATGCCGTTTTACGAATAATTACAGTGGGAAGCAAAATTGCATCTTACTATATATGATGTCATACTTACAAGATTATATAATATTATTTTTACTCGGGTAAATTGTGACGGATTTGCTGAAAGTAAATGCTGTTGAAAATAAAATTTACTTTCCTCAAAATCCGTCAACATTTTCTTAATATGCATTAATTTTAAAAAATTGTTCATAAACTTTTCGTCATAAAATTTCGTAGTTTCATAAAAAAAAAATCATTCGATTTCCTAAATTATTTCTTAAAAAATTTAATGATACTTTTCTTTAGAGCTATGAAATTTTTTTAAAGACTGAATTTTTTTATTTTGTCATAAAATTTCATAATTTCATTAATTTTAATACATTTTAAACTTTAGTTTTAAGTGTTCAACATATTTTATAAAGTACTTTATTATTTTAATGTAGCCTTTTATTTATTGTGGACTTCAATGAAATTATTTAAAAAATCATGTGAAGCGGTTCATTGGCTTAGTTCCAATGCATTCTCAAGACATTCATGAAGAGTTTTATTATTATTATTAATTCATTGTCGGAAGCTTCATTAGTTTATGAAGATTTTCATTAATTCTACAAACATGTTATAAACATTGACTTTAATGAAATCTGTTGCATAGATTCTATGAAAACTTTCTATTAAGGAGTTTCAGTGACAGTTTTCATTAAAGCTATGAAGAAATTCATTTCATTTGTACACATAGTATGGAGTTACAGTACGTTTACGAAACGTATCCGCTTGAGTAGTAAAGCCTTAAAGAAACTCAAAGTGGAAAACTACTGTATTATTATATACACTCAAATTTTAGCACAACATTAACCTTATGGGTGGTCCTCCATATATTCTTTCATATTCAACAGTAAGTAACAGACTCTTTGTCAGACATAATGAATTTAAATGACACATAATTTTATGATGCTTAGTTATAGTCATGGTTGGCAAACACTATCTTTTCATTACCGATATGAATATTTTAGAACTAGGATGCCAATAAGTAGCACCTGTCTTTTAATATAGCAAAGTTTTTTTTTTCAATATGTGTCCATTATATCTACAAAACAACGTTATAAATCGGCGTTTCAGTATTTTAGTGTAATTTTAACAATATTTCAAGATATTTTAAAATCTAACCGGTAAAATAAAAAACAAGGAACCGTTTAACAAAATGAAATGTGTCTTTAATGGAAATGCTTTGTTTTGAACTTTCATTTTAGACTTGATGTAACTGTGATTGCCAACTAACGATTTTATGAAAAGGTATTGAGTGCCAACCCTGGTTATACCTTCACAATACAAAAAAAAAAGCACTGAATATAAGCAGTATTACCAGGGTTGGAAAATTGAAATTTGAACGAAATATTAAAAATTAAACAAACACGACGCACAGTGGATTGAATGTTAGGGAAAATTTCTTTTTCTATTAAGAATAATCAATCCCTCTCACCGAAATTGGAGGGTGCACTATATCAAAACCTTCTTTGTAAGCAAAACCTTCTTTTGGCTTCAAAGTAATAATCAGAGAAGATCAAAAAACCTAAAATCCATATACCAGTACATTACCCGGTTAAAAATCAACATATATGTATTCAATTATGGACACGTATGAATCATACCTGTTCACATATGAAGACATTCGAGTTCATAAATGTCCATATACCTCCATATGTGATTCATATATGATCATAGGTGTTCATATACACATATGACAATGTATGGAAATGTATGGACATGTAGGATCATACATATAAATATTACCTCAATTTTCATTAATGCACACACATGAACATATGTATATGATTCCTCATATGAACATGTATGAAACATTTATGAACACATATGACTCATGTATGGATGCATGGGGACATGTGTGAAGCATGTATGTTCACGTATGGATCCATATATGTCGCTTTTTAACAGGGTATATAACTTTTCAGTGTTTTTTTGAAAACATCCTAGCCGTAAAATCCATAAAAAAATATTAAGAGACATTCTTTTACTTTTTCACGATGTCAAAATATTTCCCGCGTAAACCTTTTTGAAGTTGGGAAAAAAAATGAAAAAAATCTACCATATTTTAAAAACATTAACAAATTTTAAAAAAAATTACCTAAATTAAGTTTAAAACTTCTAAACCTCGAAAACATTTTTGTTCATTTCGGCAATTTTTTAGAAACTTTTTTTTTATTTCAGAGATTTGTTTTCAATTTTAGCTATTTTTTCAATTTTGAGTTTTTTTCCAATTTTGACAATATTTGTTTATTGGCATTTTTTTTTTTCTTCGTTGGGGTTACAAAAACTGGAAAGTTTATGTGCACCAAATTTATTTTTAATTAAAAATTTTATACATAAGGAGTGCGCGAGAAATAAATATAACCTGCTTTTAGGCTTATAACTTTAAAACAAACAGCTTAAATTTTAAGTTTTTTTTTAATTAATAAATATTAAATACAAAGTTTTAATTTACAAAGTTTTACAATTTTTAAGTTGTTTTAAAGAAAAAGCATACATTATAAAAATGTCAAGTGTAAAAGTAATGACAAGTATTTAAAGTTATAAGCCTAAAAGTATGTTACATTTATTTCTCGCGCACTACTTATTAATAAACATTTAAGTTTGAAATAAAACGAAAGTTTAACTGAAATTTTTTGACACTAGTTTTTGTGTACACAGATTAAATTTTCTTCACACCGTGAATGAAAAATTTCTTAAACTATATGAAAAAGTTTTTCAATGAAACTTTTTCATTAGGCGTATAAAATCTTTAATAAATAAAATAAAAATTTTCTTACATTTTATAAAAAACTGCATAAATTTAATGAAAAGTTTCAATGAACGAATTCCAGTGACACTTCGCAGGTCTAATGCAGAAATTCATTGACATCAAGCAGATAACTCTCTCAGTGTAATTTGTCTTCTCAGGGTTTTTGTTACTTAAAATTGAGAGAAACCCTTGCATATTATTCCAAAAATGTTTCTTCGAAAAACATTCGTAAACGCTGAGTTATTCGATATGAAACAAACGGTTTCTCGAATAACTCAAAACCCGTTTTATTTCCAAAACCGATTTATTGAAAAATTTTCCAGTAAAATAGTAAATTCCAAATAACAGGTTGCAGAACATCTTATACTGTATTAAAATAGGATCTAATTTAAATTCTACAACCGATTCTTAAGGTATGGAATTATACTTATTTGCAATATGTTCTTTAAATCTAAACAAGAACAGATTGTTTTAGAACTTGTTCTGGGACAGTGAAACCTTATATTTTTATTCCCATGAACCTTTTATAGAACCGGTTCCATGCAACGGATGGTAAAAGAAGCTATTCTGGAACAAATTTGGAGGTAAACCGGTTTTGACTACTATATATTAAACCGTTTTTGACTACTATATTGCCAATACTCTGGAATTTTTTCCATCATTTAGATTTAAAGGTTATGCTTTCTGTAAAAAATTCTAGCTATAGGATTAAAAATAAAAAAGTTGTTTTAAATTTTTTGAATTTGGATTAAGAGCACAAAATAAGTCGCGCGGGGCATTGTAATACATTTCCAATGGAGAATTACTAAATTTTACATCCCTGCCAACATTATAAGTTGGCAACAGGAAAGGTTAAAAAAAAAATATGAAATGATTATAATGTGACAACACTTTGTCATCTTCTTTTTTGCATCCAAGATATGGAATTATCATTAAAAATTGGGTATTTTATAGAAGTAGTTAAACAAACCTAAATAAATGAATAAAAATGAATAGAAATTATGATATTTAAATGAAAGGAAAATTACTTACTTGGACTTTGTAAATACCCGAGTGAAAATAATATTATATACTGTTGTATAATGTGAGCCAGTATCTTACAATATGTTGTACCATACTTTATTAGACGGGCAATATATAATTGGAATAAAATTAATATGTGGGATTAAACAAAAAAAAATTATTGGTTTAAGTTGTGGAAAATTGGTGTTTTTTTCAAATCCATAACATCCTTCTCAAAATTTTAATATCAATTCGAAATTTTCAATTGAAAATATCTATTAAAATTATCTTAAATGAACATCACAATTTAAAATATCAACATTCAAAATTTTTAGTTTGACATAAAAATTTCTAATTGTTAAGCAGAAAAAATTTAAATTTAAAAGTACGTTTAATTTAAATTGGTCTCTTAATAACACTATGTCACAAAATAGAAAAAATTGCATGCACTTTTAAAGAGACCTAGTGTAGATTGTAGGCCTTGTTAAGTAGATCATTTGGCCATTTTTAGAATTTTGAATACACCCTCAAATTCTGAAGTTATGTTCAAAAAACGTTTTTTTATGACTTTATTTACTTAAATATTTTTACCTTTTTTAGTTATGGGCCGATTTTAAATTTTTAAACGGTTTTGGAAAGATGACTAACTAAGCTTTTCAAATATATATATATATATATATATGTTTATACTTTTAACAAAGCTATGTGGAAATAATACCCCAAATATTTCAAACTTCCAGTTTTTTGGCGAGCTTTTTCAACTTAGGCGCCTTTTTTTTCCTATACATTGTTTGGGAACATATTTTTTTATTATTTTTATTTGAAAGCAAATTTAGTAGTAAGTAAACTGCCAAAAAAATCAAATGCTTATTGACAAAGATTTATTATTTTTTGATAAAAGAAACTAAAGCATATATAGGATAATTTTTAAGTAAAAATAACGGTAAAAATGTTTGCATATAAAACAGTTTATATACAGTGGCGGACAAAAGTATTCACACAGCAGCAAACTTTATTTTTAATCTTTTATATTTTTAAAATGAAACCCACTAGCCGGATATGGTATTCAACAAAATTGTTTTGTTAACTTGTAAATTATTAAAATACAACAAAAAACTTATTCTTAATATGTTATATTATAAGAAAAAACTAAATATGTAATTCAAAGTATTATTTTAGGCGGACAAATGCTTCAAATGTTTGTACTAAAAATAAAATTTCACATGATTTAATACTTTGTGGAGTAGCCTTTCTTTGCTATGACTTCTTTTAATCTTCTTGGCATAGAATGGACCAATTTCTTCCTAACATCTTTTTTTTTAATTTTTTTTAAATACAACATGTTTAGTGTTAGTTTTTTGTTGTATTTAAATTATTAATAAGTTAATTAACAATTTTGTTGAATACCTTATACGGCTAATAGCTTCCATTTTAAAAATATAAAAGATTTAAAATAAAGTTTGCTGCTGTGTGAATACTTTTGTCCGGCACTGTACACAGAATATACTAGGAAATTATATATTATATCTGTATTATAATTATATCTATACATTTAAATAAAAAAATTTTAACATTAACAATTATTAACCAATCTTAAACCAGGACTACAAATATTCTCTGGGGCAACCCGGACCAGGACAAGACGAGGGAAATTCTGAATCTCAGTAGGAAGGAACTGCGTCTTTTGATGGAAATCCTCTCAGGACACTCGACACTTAGGGCCCATCTCCACCGTATTGGTAGGATGGACTCGGAAGTGTGCAGGGCCTGTGGGGAGGACGAGGAGACCTTGGAACACTATCTCTGTGAATGCCCGGCATTTGCCGGGATCCGGGTCGAAATACTATCCAGTGACCCAATATCCACATTGGGGAATCTTAGGGGCATAGGATGGAAGAAGTTGAGGAGTTTCGTCAGTGCGACGGAGTTCCTGGGGTAGAAAGGTGGCATAGAACCGATTGTTTAGAGCGCACAACAAGCCGACATTCTGGCTTAAGTGTAAGTCCTCAGGGACTTAAGTCGGATTAGGGAAGTATTTCCCTTCTCCGAATCCTCTTTTCGACCTAACCCCTAACCTAACCTAACCAATCTTAAAAGATATGTTGTCAATTTACTCACTACTAAATTTGCTTTCAAATAAACATAATAAAAAAATATGTTCCCAAACAATGTATAGGAAAAAAAGGCGCTTAAGTTGAAAAAGCTCACCAAAAAACTGGAAGTTTGAAATACTTGGGGTATTATTACCACATTGGTTTGTTAAAAGTATAAACATATATATATATCTGAAAAGTTTAGTTAGTCATCTTTCCAAAATCGTTTAAAAATCTAAAATCGGCCCATAACTGAAAAAGTTAAATATATTTAAGTCCATAAAGTCCTCAAAAAACGTTTTTTGAACATAACTTCAGATTTTGAGGGTGTATTCAAAATTCTAAAAATGAAAAAGTGATCTACTCAACAAGGTCTACAACCTACACCGTGTAATCGGACAATAATACACTAAACGTTCTATAAGTGTCACCAACCTGATTAAATTTTTTTGAAAAACAAGACTCTTAAGAATTATCAGACACAAGGAATCAATAATTTATTTATTCTTTTTTTTTTTTTTGTTTTACTTTTTTAAAAAGACTTTTATAGAATTTTTAAATTTATTTATTTTTTTTTCAACTTTTAAGGCCAGGTGACAAAGTATTCTACGAATCAATTTTACAGACCTTTAAAGGGGAGGGGTTACAATTAAAACATACCGACATTTAAAGCCGGTGGCAATTATAGAACTTTTAGTGTATATTGTCCCATGTACAAATTTATTTTCCCTGGATTTCATCGTATCAAATTATATTAAACTTAATGTTATAAAATCCATTTATATACAATACGATCTACAATTTTTCGGATCAAATTGTGTTGTAATTAGATATAAGGATATATCAAATTTGATACATATTTTGTTGTATCACATTTTTTTTTACTCGGGTATGTATATAAAAAAAGGGTGTCCTAGATTTGTTTGTCATAGATTTTATTAAGGATAAAATTTTAATATATAATAAATTTATTTTAATGTGTTAACACAAATACATAATTATGAAATAAAATTGAGCTATTTTTTAAATAAAACAGTTATTAAATAATTTCGTTCGAAACTTCATCGACATTATCCTTAGGATAATCAATATTATTTTTAAATAAATAACATTGTCGCCAGTGCAGCTTATTAGCAGCCGTATATGTTATAGGAAAATTGCAGATACTATATCGCAGTTCTTCTTCAGTATTGTCAAAACGATTCTGATTGAGACTACATTGGTTGACAAAAAATTTAGCAAAATATGTTGTCAACTCAAAACACTCAAGACAGTGATGAAAAGCATCATCATCCTTGCCAAAATTTTCATATATCACACGTTCAGGATGAATTTGAGAACCAAAAAAAGGAAATCTGAAAAAAATTAAAATTACACAGGAGGAAAAAATCATAACTTTTAAAAATTGATGAGAATATGACCATATAAATGATCATGATGATTTTAATGTCGTACTTTATTTTTCGCTGTATGGTACAGTTTTAACTCAAAATGACTTTAAAGTTTGGCGCAATTAATCTGACTTCTTTTTGAGATACATATTTGATTCGCAAAACTGTAGATTAATTAATAATACTATCCAGTAAAAAATGTTGCTTACATGCAATCAGGTTTGTAAGGGAGTAAGCCCAAAAGAATCCCTTACAAACCTGCTTACATATGCTATGATTTTTATATGTCGAATTCCCACTTGGAAACATTTCAGCGCTTAAAAAAAACAATGATTTCATGGGCTAAAATTTCATGTCTAATGTAAAAATATGAATATTAGGGTGGGGCGATTAGTATGGAAGGAAAAAAATCTTAATGGGCGCTTCGCGTTTCTGATTCTTGGGATTGTACTGAGCAAATACGTCTACGGTGAAAATCGAGCTTCCAGATTTTGACTTTACGGCAAAAAAACCCTATTTTGAAATTAAAAATTAACCCCTTAAACCCCACCCACAAATATGATTGATGCATTAATCTGCTAGAGAATCTTCCAAAGAAGAGATTGATACCATAATCTTTGATAAGCTCCTCCTACTTCCTGAGATATGTCCATCCCACACATTGTTACTTTCACAAAATACGGCAAAAAAGCCCTATTTTGAAATTAAAAATTAAGCCCTTAAACCTCACCCACAAATATGATTGATGCATTACTCTGCCAGAGAATCTTCCAAAGAAGAGGTTGATGCCATAATCTTGGATAATCTCCTCCTACTTCCTGAGATATGTCCATCCCACACATTGTTACTTTCACAAAATACGGCTAAAAAGTCAAAATCTGGAAGCTCGATTTTCACCGTAGACGTATGGTTTAGTGGACTTTTTTGCTCAGTGCAATCCTAAGAATCAGAAACGCGAAGCGCCCATTAAGATGTTCAAATCGCCCCACCCTAATGAATATACATAATTTATTTTACATAAAATTCTACAGATATTAGTTTTTTTTTTGTTAAAATTTTTGACATATAATATTAATATGTATTATTTTTTTTACCGCTCCACGTGTTAGCTCTTCAGAAACAGTTAAATGACTAATTATTTTTTATTTCATACTCGAAAACACAATCGGAAATCACTCGGGAACAGATCGTTTATAATCCACGATACGAAACTTTCTGCATTACAACCTGCATCCTTATAAGTGATTAGGGTAATCTGCATCCTTGTTAGGGAAAACAGTAAGCTCAAAATTTGTGTTTGTTTATTTTTATATGAAAATTATTCGTTTCTTTTGCTACTTCTCAATGTTATGTAATAGTAAGCACTTACATCAGCGCATTAGTTTTATCCTGCTTCTAAAAACACGAAAATATTTTACTGGGTAGTATACAGAGATAATGGCGCTACGAAATAACCCCCAATGAAATAACACCCAAACGACAAAATGAAATAACCCCTAATGAAATAAATCCCAAAAAAATGAAATAAGTCCCAACAAAAAAAAATTAAATAATACCCAAAAGAAATGAAATATTCCCCAAAGGTGAAAATGAAATAACACCCAAAATTTGGGGGTTGTTTCAGCGAAGCCACCTGCCGCGTCCCATGGAGGAGAAAACCCCTAAGAGCGGCCGCAGGCCGCCACGCAGAAAAACTAACAAATATTAAAAAAATTTCACTTTTAGCAAAATGAAATATCCCCCAAAAAATATGAAATAACCCCCAAAATAATTGCATATGAAATAATCTCCAAAGAATTTAAATTTTGGGCTTTATTTCATTGGGGGTTGCTTCATAATGAAATAATCTCCAAACCGTAAGATGAAATAATCCCCAAAAAAAATGAAAAAACCCCCAAACAATTTTACACATTTTTTTTGGGGGTTATTTCATTTTTGGCCGTTGGGGGTTATTTCATTGGGGGTTATTTCGTAGCGCCAGAGATAATACTAGCAATGAGATGATACTAGTATACATATTTGTTTTCATATCTCAGAAGTCGTTATGGGCAAATATTAGGACGGGTCGATTTGTATGGAGGCAAAAAAATCGCTTAACGTCAAGGAAAATCGTATTCTAGGGATCAAAATAAGAAACTTTGCCGAAGGAACAATACCTCTAAAACGAATTCTGATGTCCCGACTTTTGACCCGTAGGGTCAAATTTTGAAAAATTCCACTTTGACCCATTTAGAGTGCCCCAATCGAATTCAACCCCAATCGAATATAGTTTATACATGCATCTGCTAGAGCGTCTTACGGAGAAGAAATAGAGACCCTAATCTGGAAAGACTCCTCCTACTTTCTGAAATATCTCTATCCCGAGATTTGTACATTTTGCTATAAAAAAACGGTTAAAAAGGCTCTTTCAACTTAAATTTTAACCCCTTAACGGTCACCTAGAATGATGATTTATGCATTAATCTGCTAGCGCGTCTCCCGGAGAAGAAGTAGCTCCCATAATCTTGGAGAGATTCCTCCTACTTTCTGAAATATCAAAGTGGGCTTTTTCAAAATTTGACCCTACGGGTCAAAAGTCGGGACATCAGAATTCGTTTTAGAGGTATGGTTCCTTCGGCAAAGTTTCTTATTTTGATCCCTAGAATACGATTTTCCTTGAACGTTGAGCGATTTTTAAATCGACCCGCCCTAGTAAATATACTACAATTAGCAAATGAATCATATTTTTCTTTGATAAAAAGCGCAATTATATTTATTAATTACACAGTTAAACATAACGTCCGTATTCATAAAAAATCGTAATTCAGATTTCAAACACAGTTTAAGCCTTGAAACTGTATTCATAAACGGATATTAGCTAAAAATACATATTTTAAACCTTTTGTAAAGGGTGATTTTTTAGCAACTTTTTCGTGTAACATGTTACTGTTAAACATATTCAGTTTGGTCTATAATTTAACCAAGAATCGACTTGTTCGTTTGTAGGTTGATTGTTGATTAAATTATAGACCAAACTGAACATGTTTAACAGTAACATGTTACACGAAGATTATTGAATTTTTATATCAAAATTCATGCTCGGTTAAGAAAGTGCATCCTGCACTTCTTCCAATTTATGGTCACTTTGGGCGACCTTCCGAGGCGGCTATTCGGAATCTTGTGACTAAATTTCGCACCAAATTTGCATTTTTGGACATTAAACCAACAACACGCATACGTAGAGTGTGGACAGAGGAAAAAATCACAGCTGTATCCGCCAGCGTCGTTGATGACCGTGAATTATCGATTTGGTGCAGTTCGCAGCAACTGGGAATATGTTACTTCACTACGTGAAAAATTTTGCGGAAGGATTTGGGTGTAAAACCTTTTAAAATATAGCTGGTGCAAGAATTGAAGCCACACGACCTACCACAACGGCTAACTTTTGGTGAATGGGCGCTGGCCAAGTTGGATGAAGATCCACTTTTTTATCGAAAAATTGTGTTTAGCGACGAAGCTCATTTCTGGTTGAATGGATACGTGAATAAGCCAAATTGCCGTATTTGGTGTGAATAGCAGCCAGAAGCATTGCGAGAACTGCCAATGCATCCCGAAAAATGAACTGTTTGGTATGGATTATGGGCCGGTGGCATTATTGGACCGTACTTTTTCGTAGACGACGAAGGTAGGAACGTTACTGTGAATGGCGAGCGCTACCGTGCGATGATTACAAATTTTTTTTTCCCCAAAATGAAGAGCAGGACTTGGGGTACATGTGGTTTCAACAAGATAATGCCACAGAGCACGCGAAACAATGGCCCAATTGAGAGGCGAGTTCGGTGAACAGTTTATTTCACGTTTGGGGCAGTTCAATTTTGTGGGGCTATGTTAAGGCTCACGTCTATAGGGACAAGTCCGCAACGGTTGACGCACTGGAAGCCAATATTGACGAATTTATTCGGCCGATATGTTGGAGAGAGTATGCCAAAATTGGACCCAGCGTATAAACCATTTAAGGCGTGGCCGCGGTCAACATTTACATGAAATCATCTTTAAACATTGAATTATATAGATCGTTCTATCGACTCAGTGGTCGATCTACGGGAGACCTGTTGGCGTTTCTATCGGAACGTTGGAGCCGGTCAATCCACCGCTTTGGTGAGAGTAAAGTTGTTGCTCTAGATATTTCTAAGGCGTTCGATCGTGTGTGGCACGGGGCACTCGTGACTAAGCTAGTTGCTTTTGGTGTCGGTAATGTCTTCTCTCGATTTATAACGAGTTTTCTCAGAGACCGCACTATACGTGTTGTTTTAGATGGGGTCTCATCAAACGAGTTTCAGCTAAATTCAGGGGTACCGCAAGGTTCTGTTCTTTCTCCTACCCTTTTTCTTATTTTTATTAATGACCTTCTTGGTCAGACCATCAACCCTATCTACTCTTTTGCAGATGACAGCAACATTTGTCATTCATTTTCATTCGATCATAGGCCAAGCTCTTTGGAGATAGAGGGCATGCGGCAGAACATGAATGACACACTCAATCAAGACCTTTCTATAATCTCCGAGTGGGGTCTCGCGAATAAGGTCGATTTTAATGCACGCAAGACCCAATGTTGTATGTTAACCCACAGACGGGCTGTGGAATTGACATTGTCATCTGTAACTATGGATGGTATAGGTATTGAGGAATCGGATACTCTTGATGTTCTGGGCATGAGAATACAGTGTGATGTCCGTTGGAATAAGCACGTATTTCAAGTGTCGAAAGAGGCATTCAAGTGTCTCGGTTTTCTAAAACGGTGCAAGACTTACTTCACTCCATCCGATCTCCTTACTATTTATACCAGCTATATCCGGCCAAAAATGGAATACAACTCTCATATATGGGCAGGGGCTCCATTGTCTATTCTGAAGCTTCTGGACCGTGTTCAGGGGAGGGCGGTGAAGCTTATCAATGACAGTAGTGTATCCAACTCTATTGATTCATTGGAGCATCGTCGGAATGTGGGTTGTGTGACACTTTTCTATCGATATTACCATGGGAGATGCTCATCTGAGATAAGTGAACTTATTCCACGAGCCCGGATTTTTATTCGTAATACTCGCTTATCTAGTAGAGCACATCCGTTTGTAGTTGATTGTCCTGTGTTTCGCACAACGCATTACAGAGAAAATTCGTTTTTTAGTCGAACGATTCGTATGTGGAACAAACTTCCCGCAGAAGTCTTCCCTGTTACTTACAATTTAGAAAAATTTAAATCAAATATCCACAAACACTACTCCCTCTTTCCTCCTTCCCATACCTTATTTTCCTGATCAATACAATGCACTGCATGAGTAGGGGGCATCCCCTGAGTATTGGTTAAATTATAATAAAAAAAAAAAAAAAAAAAAAATATCCAGTTATCTAAACTTCCAGAATAGTGAATAAAAAATTTAAACACAGGAGGTTCTAGAGTGAACACAGCCTATGTGAATAGCTATGTTATGTGAATAGCTTCCAACCGTTGATTTTTTTAATTGTTTGTCTTATTAGAAGTATGTTTTTCCCCGAAATAAGTGAAGAACCTGCAACCGTTGATTTTTTTTAATGTTTTGAGTGTTGAATTTTTGAGTTTTGAGTGATTGTCTTTTGAGGACAAGGCACTACAGAAATTCCTTGAAGCAAAAAAAGTACAAAAAAATATAACCGACTACTTTCATGTACATTAATTATCAAAAAAACTTATTAAAAATAAGAACTTAATGTAATAAAAATCATTTGAATTACTTATTTTATATTCTCTCGATTATGCGAACTTCTCCATTTAGTGAACAGGCTCTGTTTGAATTAGTTCATATAACCGAGCGACTACTGTATTCATTTATGAATACAGTTTTAAGGCTAAAATTTGAAAATTTAAGCAATATATTTTTTGAATCACCTTGTTAGCAGAGAAGTGGATGAGATTTAAATTTTTGGCGCATGAATTTCTCATTATCTACATAGTTTCTAATTCTGAGCAAGTGAAAAGTGAATTTGGCCGCCTTCTCTAAATATCTTGATAAAGTACAAAAAAAAAATTATTATTATTTTAATTAGCTTAGTAGATACTAACATCGTAGAGGCATTAAAATGTTTTAAGGACTTTCAATTTTATGCAGCAAATTTTACGAATTTAAAAGTACACTCAGAATATTATGCAGTTTACTGTTTTTAGTTTAATAAAAAAGTTTTCAGATGAGTTGAAATAAAGGAGCAGGCATTTATTTTTTAAATAAATTTTTATTTCAACTTTTTTAAACATTTGTTCAAAATAATTTACTACCATTTACTGATTTTTTAGTTTCATTTATTATTTTCGTTTATTTAAAGTTTCATACAAATTTAACCACAAAACGTAATATTGTCGTTTATTTGTTTCCGTTACAGTTATTATATTTTTTTTTTTTTCAAATAAAAAAAATAATATAACTTTTATTTTGGCTCACAAAATAAAAAAATAAAAAATTAACAAAAAAAAAAAAAAAAAAAAAATATTCATAAAATCGTGTCTGTATTTTTTTATTAAAAATTATTTCAATTCAAATTACAAGAAATTGAAAATTTTACACATGTAGTGTGTGGGTATTAGGGTGCCCTTCGTTATATGGGCCAAAAAAAAAGTGTTCAAATTTTAGGTCTCACCCCCCAGAAATATGCGAATGGCCAAAAAAGTGATAAATACGAAGTTTTGGGCCAATCGAAAAATGTTTAGAGGTCGCTCAAAGCGATTGAAAATTGCAAATGCGTTTATATGGGGAAAAAATTACTTTTTTCGAGACTTATGTAAATTTTTCAATTATGGGAAAACATTTTAGTCTACATATTAAATTATTTGATATAAAGAGATAATTATCTATTCAAAAAGGAATACAAATTCAAATTCGGTTAAGAACCAGCCCAGTAATAAATAATGCCCCAGACCAAAAAAGGTTAAATTATTACTTCATTGAGAAATTCGACCACACGTCATAAATATTTTTGAAATCGATTACTAAGTTATAATTTTTTTACTTAAAACACTCAAGGCTATGAGATATGGAACATGATTTTTTTATTGGATGTCGAAAACCTGTCGTAAGATGACGTCATACGCGGACAAAATTATTGGGACGTTTTTGAAATCTCTAATTTCAAATTTCAAAATTTTTTCTTCAACGAAACCGAAAAAATTGAGGTTTGGAGTCCAGTAGCTTGTTTAGAACACCTTAGAGAATGAAAATAAAAAAATTTTAAAATATCCACTGGCACACTTGGGTAGGGCAACGATTTGATTTTTGCGGATTTCGAGGAAATTGCGTTTTTTGGTGATAACACTGGCTTATTTGCTGTCATAAAATATTTAAAATTAAAAATTGGCTACTTCTGTAATGTTAGTTTTTTTTTATCATCGCTACCCAAGGTTGACAAAAAAAAATTTTTGGACATCATTAACCCATGTGGACCTGGTGCCCAAAATGACCATAGTTTTTTTTTTTTTTTATTTACAAAAGAAGTCAATTTTTTGCTTACTACCAATTAATTTTAGGAAATGTGATTTGAAATATTATAACATAATGTTTGAAGTTAGGATGGTAAAATTTTTGGACGAAATAATTAACGTTAACCCTTACCTTGTCGATTCGATTTTTGCGGATTTCGAGGAAAATGTTGTTTTTAGTCATGACAAGGGTCATTAGTTTAATAAAATATTAAAAATAGAATATTATATTAGAGATTTCAAAAACGTCCCAATAATTTTGTCCGCGTATGACGTCATCTTACGACAGGTTTTCGACATCCAATAAAAAAATCTTGTCCCATATCTCATAGCCTTGAGTGTTTTAAGTAAAAAAATTATAACTTAGTAATCGATTTCAAAAATATTTATGACGTGTGGTCGAATTTCTCAATGAAGTAATAATTTAACCTTTTTTGGTCTGCGGCATTCTTTATTACTGGGCTGGTTCTTAACCGAATTTGAATTTGTATACCTTTTTGAATAGATAATTATCTCTTTATAGCAAATAATTTAATATGTAGAATAAAATTTTGTTCCATAATTGAAAAATTTTCATAAGTCTCGAAAAAGTCATCTTTTCCCCATATAACGCATTTGCAATTTTCAATCGCTTTGAGCGACCTCTAAACATTTTTCGATTGGTCCAAAACTTTGCATTTATCACTTTTTTGGCCATTCGCATATTTCTGGGGGGTGAGACCTTAAGTGGGTATACATTTTGTAAAAATAACAAACAAAAACTAAAAAACTGAAATAAAAAATTTAAAACGAGAGAACATTTTTCTAATAAGTCTAAAAGCTATTTTTTTCGCAATGGGTTGCAGTATTTATTAAAAACTTCATAACTATGATGATAAACTTCTTTGATTTTCGTTCAATGTAACACTTCATAATGAAGTTGTTTCATAGGAGGGCGAATTTAGGACAGGATTCTTTATATTTAGGAAATGTTTCATAAATATTATGATGAAGTTTCATAACTTTTTATGAAATGATTCATAAATGCTATTAAATATTTCATAAATAATATAAAGCAGTTTCATTAATTTTTATGAAAGTTTTATAAGTTTTGATAAAATGTTTAATAACTATTATGAAACGTTTCATAAAAGTTTCATATTATATTCAAAAAAAAAACTCTATTTAAAATTAAGAACACATCCAATATTATTTAATTGGTGTTTCAGAATTTCAAATAATTTCTGGTAGTTTTTGAGTTTTAAAAAGTCTAAAGGCTGAAAAATAATTGTATTAAGGTACTTATTTCAGGTGTTGTTATGAAATGAAAATTACATTTTTTTTAAATTCAAATAATTGTATTTCCAAATTTTCATTGCATAACAACACCTGACTTAAGTCACTTAAGCCAATTATGTTTTAGCCTTTAATTGCAAATGATATTTTCTAAATTTCAAATAAAAATTTAACAGTTTTTCACAAAGTCTATGAAACTTTTTTATGAAGTGATGAAGGCCTATGAAAATTTGTCATAAATTTTTATATATGAAAACTTCATAAATATGATCAATATTTAATGACAAACGATTTATGAAACAATATCATCAATATGATGAAACTTTTTTCTCTGAGTGTATAAGGAAATCTACATCTATTGATAAATACTTACTCAACCGATTTATGAAATAATATCATGAATATGATGAGACTTTTTTCTCTGAGTGTATAAGGAACACTACAGCTATTGGCAAAATACTTACTCATTATGTTCCAAAATTGTAATGAATTGCAAACCATGTTGATCCTCATTACAAGCCAAAACTTTCCATTGTTTTGAAATTTTATAGAAATTTAAATCTTCCTTTGTTATACAATATCGATGATAATGGCAACCAAATGGTAATGTTGACATTTTATCTTTGATCGTTTTATCGATATGTCCAAATAATTTTGAATTTTCTAATACTAATACTGAAATCAATGAATATTCATGAATAATGCAATTTATCGAACTACCTTTATCATCTTCAAATTTAATAGGCAATGAACAATTCATATGCCTACAATCCTGTCGTATATCATCCATATCGGCGGAATGTGTCAACATTAATTGGAATCCAATGCAAGTACCCCAAAGTGGAAAATGTTTACCCTTTTCGTTAAGCTGCTTGGCAATTTCGTAAATATGTTTGGAACTTAAAACACAATCATTTCTTAATTCTTCAGTACAATATTTGTTGTCAAAGAAAACAGCGCCACCTGGTAGTAGAATACTGTAAGTACAACAATATATTTTTATTGAAATACACTGGAAAAACAAATTTCTTAAAAATTTCAAACTTTAGATTTGTTATGCTACGTTTTCACTGAACGTATTTTGGACGTGTTTTGAAATAAAACATGTTTTTCCATACATTTTTTTTTACCAAAGCACATGTTTTGCTTAAAACACGTAAGTGGAAACATAGTATTAAAATAACCATTGTGTTTTGACAAATATTTGATTGATGCAATTATTATTTTACTATTGTAAACAAAAATTTTAATTGGTTTTTTAATGTTACACAGAAAAAACTAAAAACGGGTTTCAATTAAAAAATTTATTGAATCAATTAATATTTTAATTGATTTTGCACCTATCACGGCAATGATACTATCAATCAAACCTTTTATTAAAATTAAGAAAGAAAAAAAGTTATAAATAACTTCTACAAAAAAAAATATGAAACTCACAAAAAAAGCGTGTGATCTATACGTTGGTATGTGTGTTTTCTGCAATGCTGAGTCTGTTTGTGTGTGTACTTGTTTTGTTTGTTAACTTCAAATGTATTTGGTATTTTATACTGAATATTTTCTATCTATGCATACAGTGTATGAAAAAATAATATGATAATTGAGTCTAAAATAAAATATGTATTTATATATTTAAAAGTCAGTTAAAATATTAATTGATTTAATTAAATATTTGTTTAGAAACAAATTAAATTCAAATCAAATCTTTAATTAGATATTTTTGGTTGATAATTTTTTCTGTCTATATTGTTTTGTTTTAAATTTTATATTGTATTTAAATAAAACATTGAGTTTTGAAATAAAATTTTTCTCAGTTAGTCGGTATTTGCTAATCTTTATTAAAATTTGTAATTGAATTAATAGCAATTTAAATTCTTAATTATTTTTTCCAATCAAATAAGCGATTAACACTTTAATTGAAATGTTGTATAATCTTTATAAAAAAGTATGTAATCAGTATAATATTGTTTTCATTGAAAAGTAGTAAACTAATTATTTAATTAAATGATGAATAAATAAATAAATATAATTTATACTTTTAGTTGATACAAATTCACTTTCAATTAAATGTTTAATTTAAGTTTATGAAATGTTTAATTAAAAATTAATTTAGTGCACACATAATTTCCAGTTTTTATATCCTATTCCAGCAAAAATAAATGGAAAAACTTCTAAATAAATCACTTACATCGACAAAAACTGGTCCGTAATAAAAATATGCAAATTAGGAATTCTTTATCACGGGTGACAAGATGTTATTACTTTGTATGGGTGTTGCATGGAAGCGTGCAGACCTAGCAATCAAAGCGTTCCGGGTTCGAATCCCAAAACCGCCAATCACTTTTTTTTTTGTTTTTTATACCATTTTTTACTTTTTTTAATTTTTATGGGAAGATTTTGAGATTTTGTTTTTTTTCGTCTTTAATCTAATTTTCGATTAAATATTTAATTAATTGTTAATTAAAAATTATATTTACATATAATTAATTTTTATTAAAGCAATATTTTAAAACATTTAAAGAATATCCTTAAAAAGTTGCTTGAAAAAAGCATATATCAAAGCTTTAAAATAGTCTATATTGATAAATTTTTACTAAATAAAAATAACTTTTTTAAAGACAAATTTATGCATGAATGCATTTTTTTGTTTTAGTATATCATCAAACACGAATAAGTCTGCCAAAAGTCAACTATCATATATATCAAGCGATAACTCAGGGGCAGAGCGTCAGGTTGGCCTGGCCAAGTTCGTGTGTTCAAACCCCACGCCAGCCACAAGATTTTTTTTTATTAAAAAAATAAATAAAAACAAGTGAAAAAGAACATCCTTTTCATTGGTTTAAACTTACATTGATTGTTATTAAAAGATACAGCTGCCTTCCTATGACAAGCCAATCTTGAATTCACCGTTGAAAAGAAATTCGATTCAATAGTTGTAGTCCGTCTATTACTCTTCTTTCCTCACTATTTTTGCTGGGATAATGAGAACCAAATATTTATAAAAAAAAGTCGCCAAAATTTAAAAAATCTTAAAAATTTAAAAACTCGCATAAATTAAAAAAACAATTACCCAAAATGTAAAAAAAATCGGCAAATTTAAAAAAAGGTCAAAATTGAAAAAATGATTTTCAGCGATTTTTTTTACCGATTGTTTTTTTTTTTAGTTTGGTGGTTTTTAATTTTTTTATTCAATATTTGTTTTCTCCAATTTCAACGATTTTTATTTTGTAATTTTAGAAATTTTTTTGCGATTTTAATATATTATTTTTAATATATTACGTATGAATAAACTTTTAATTGACGCTAGTTAAATCAATTAAATAGTTGCAAATTATTTTGATTCAATACTCAATTTTCTTAATTAGACTGAATTTAATTAAACTTTTAATAGTATTTACGAATGAGAATGAAAAGTTATTCAAGTTATTTTTAATAAAAATTATATCAAACTAGTATTTACGAATATTTTAATTGAAACTCAATTTAAGTTTTTTCTGTAAACTTGCTAATATATTTTCCAGTGTAATTTTTATGATGGCAAAACAAACTCACCCATTAATTTTCTTCATTATTGTTTCATAATAAGAACGAGATCGATTTATCCTGTAAAAAAAGAAAGCAATTTCATTGAAAAATTTACAGATTTTAACCATTCACAATACACTCAAAAAATAAGTTAGCAGAAAAAAAAATTTAGTAAAACGTCGTGTACATCAAGTATGTTTTTACTAAAGTTTTGTTTTGCGCTAAAATTGTGTTTTTATCTGAATTTTTAGTTATATTTAATTAATTAATTATCAGTCTTTAATAAAAACCGTGTTTGTGAATACACACAGAGAAATAAAGTGCCAACCGAATTGAAAAGTGTATTTTAATTGTAACAACTTATAAATGCAGTTAGTACAACGATATTTACATTAGCTTTCTGAATATTTTGCGTGTTGTAACTAAAATTCAGTTGAAATAACCGAACTTTAGTGTGAAAACTAATGTTGAGTTGTACCAACCGTCTGAAATTCGTAATAACCAAATTTGAGTAGTAGTAACTGAATTTCAGTTGGCAAATAGCTATTTTTTCTCTGTGTGTAGACATATACTGCGCTATATTAGTAAAACTTTTCATTATTTAAACAAACAAAAAGTTACAGTTATATTAGTTTTTTGTTTTTATATACATCGAGATTATTTTTATGTTATTTTCAATTTATAACGAGCTTTCAACCTCCGTATATTTACAAAAATAAAGCAAATCAAACATATTAGCTAGGTTGATACTATTTATCAAACAAACAAACGGAATAAAATTCCAATATTGGAATTAGTGATTTCTTTAAAAAAAACAAAAAAAAAAAAACAAACAAATTACAAACTTTATAATCTGTTGTCAGTTGTTGCTACTTCAAGCAACAACTAAACAACTAACATGCCTACTCTAAGTGAAGAAGATAGTGATGATAATGTTAATGAAGGTATTTGGCAGCAAGTACCAGGCACATCAAATAAACGCAAATTAATAACTTCACCTAATAGTCAGCACAGTAAAAGAATCAATTTATCAGACGTACCAAGTTCTTCAATTGGAAATCGATTTGATGTCCTAAAGGAAAAGGAAGGAGATAAAGAACCAGAAGGAAGTTCCAAAAAAGAAGATACATCAGAAAAGCCACCACCAATTTACATTCCTAATGTATCAAATATAAGTATGATGATAAGATTTATAAGTATAAGATAAGATCTGATAAGATCTATAATACCTTGTACTGATTTCAATTATAAATCTATGAAAGACAACCAATTTATTAATAATAAAAAATAGTGATTCATTCAGAAAAACTGTTAAAAATTTAGAATTAAAAAATATAAGTTTTCACACATACAAACTGAAACAGGAAAGAGCTAATAGAGTAGTCATTAAGGGTATTCACCATTCGACATTACTTACTGATATTAAGGCCGAACTTATTTTGTTAGGATATCAAGTTAGGGATGTAGTCAATGTTAAAAGTCGTGTAACGAAACAGTCCCTGTCAATGTTTTTTGTTGACCTTGAACCTCACCCTGATAACAAAAACATATTTAACATAAGATACATAGGTAATGCAATCGTATCAATTGAAGCCCCCAAAGAAAACTAATGATTTGGTCCAATGTTATCGGTGTCAGCAATTTGGTCACACAAAATCTTATTGCAGGAAACCATTTCGATGTGTGAAATGCGGTTCGGATCACCCCACAGCAAGTCGTACAAAAGACATAAACACTCCTCCCACATGTTTACACTGCCAACAGACACATACAGCTAATTACAAAGGATACAATACTTATCAGCAATTATTGCACCAAAAAAGAGCTTCAAATCCCAGAAATCAATACCAATCGATAAATGAACAAATTCAAGTTAATTCTAGAGAGTTCCCCCATTTAAATGAAAACAGCAATGCTAATGGTAACAAAAACAATCCCGGTGATGATTACATTTCATACTCACAAGCAGTTAGAGGTACACTCACAATATTTTTTCCGTAAAGACTACTGAATATACACATTAAATTAACTGAAAATCAGTTAAAAACAGGACTACTTACTTTTCGTTTAAAACAATTGTACTTTTTAGTTTATTTTCAACTGTTGAAAAATTAATTGACAAAATCCATAAAAACAATAGATTTTCGTTTATTTCAATACTCAATATAATATAACAACTTTTTGTTTTAAATAGAAAATTTTAACTGAATATTTTAACTACTACGGAAAGTCCGTTTTTTTGTTTATTTTGTTTATTGAATAACAGACAGGAAGTTGAAAAATATATTTCTTTGTTAATTTAACTGTATATTGCATTGAAACAATTTTACCGATTAAACTTTTAAATAACTGTTGATTTTTTATGGAAAAGTTCTTGTGAGTGTAATGCCAGCAATACTGAATCTAAACTTTTGGAGAGACTAGAACGTATGATGGACAAAATGTTTGACATGATGTCGCAAATATTGATGAAACTATGCAAATAAACCTAAGAATTGCAACATGGAATGCAAACGGTGCATCCAATCACAAAAGGGAAATTCAAATTTTTCTCTCTTCACAATATATTGACATTTTATTAATTTCAGAAACTCATTTCACTGAGAAAACTTATTTTAATATTAGGGGTTACGACCTAATACAAGCTAATCATCCCGATGGTACCGCTCACGCCGGTTCTGCAGTATTCATAAAGTCTTCCATAAAGTTTGAGACAGTGGATTCTATAATATCATCATCAATTCAGGCTAGTGGCATTAAAATCAAATGCAACAACAATGATGTTGCCATTTATGCAATCTATTTTCCACCTCGACACACCATATCTCTTGAAAATTATGAAAACTTTTTTACCAAACTTGGTTCACGCTTCATTGTTGGTGGTGATTTCAATGCCAAGCACACCTAGTGGGGCTCTAGAATTAACAACCCTAAGGGAAAAGAACTATATAAGTGCATAATTAAACATAACTACAAAGCAACATCTACTGGTAAACCTTCATACTGGCCTAGCGACCCATGTAAATCCCTGATTTATTAGATTTTTTTGTTTGCTCTGGTATATCAAGTACCTTTTTAGACATTTTAGATTGTGATGATCTTAGTTCGGATCACACGCCAATTATACTTAATTACAACACAGATATACAAACTGTTTCCAGAGTTTGTAAAATCATTACACCAAAAACAAATATTTCATCATTTCAACATTGGATGGATACAAATTTGCAACTAAATATTTCGCTTAAAACAGGTGATGAACTTGATATGGCCGTTGAAAAATTTACAAGCATAATCCAGGAAGCTGCACTTCTTTCTACTCCGCAAACAACCCGACAAAATGGAAATAATGTTATAATTTCTGCTGAAATTAAAGATTTAATTAGAAATAAAAGAAGACTTCGTAGAATTTGGCAATTAAGTAGGAATCCGAGAGACTTGACAAATTTTAATAATTTGTCATCTAAAAAAACGCATAGCTGAAACTAAGAACGAAAATTTATCAAACTTAAGAAATTTAAGTGCAACCAATAATAATGAGTACAGCTTATGGAAGGCAACGAAATATCTAAAAAAACCGACTACAAGAGATGTCCCAATAAAAAGATTTTATTTTATTTATTTATTTATTGGTTATCTTAACTTATGTCTTAAGCTTAAGACAACAACATATTAAGCAATGGCAACACTGGCCTTCAGCTATTTAGTTTTAGTAATATATATAAGGAATATACGTAGTGAATTTAAAATATATATGTATAATCTAGTTTTTTTTTTCATAACTTATCTAATGTATTATAATTGATTTTATTTGATATGAGTTTCTAAATATCTTTGTAAAGGTTGCAGGCCTTTAAATAATTAATTATAGAACGAATATTATTAATAGATGGGTTGGTGAGGTGTTCAATGGGGTTAGCTTTGAGGATTCGGTTGCGAGAGGATTCAAAAGTTATGCAGGAGCATAAAATGTGTTTGACTGATATCTGTTCCGAATTGCAAAATGGACACGTATTAGAAGTATGTTCGATAATGTGTCTATGAGTAAGACTAGTATGCCCTAATCTTAATCTGATGAATTTAATAAAATCCTGTTTGCTTAGGTTATTGTTGTGGTTAAGGTTCAGGTACGTTCTAATGTTTGTCTTTCTGCGATTGATTTCCCTGTACCAATTTGATGTCCTTGGCCATTGATCCATCTCCAGGAGTAGAGAGTCACTAATATGGCTTTGTATATCTTCTATATTCAGGTTATCCGTTTGAAAGAGTGGCGATTTAAGGGAAAGTTTAGCCACAGAATCTGCGAATTCGTTACCAGGGATTTGACAGTGCCCCGGAATCCATAATATTCGGACTTTTGGATAGTTTCCTATTAAAAAATTTCTAATATATGTGCAGTAATAGTTTCCGTTATATAAGTTTCCTATTGATTTAATAGAAGAGAGAGAATCGGTACAGATAATTGTCCTCGACATAGAGTTTTTTAAATATTTAATGGCCTCAAATATGGCGATCAATTCCGCCGAGAAGACGGTTGAGAATGAAGGAATAATTGCGGCTCTTAACACAGAGTTCGAAGTTGTCAGACTGTATGCTACGTTGCTGATACCTTTGGAACCATCAGTGTATATCAATCTGTAGTTACTGTATTTATTCCTGATTTGTTGAAAGTACTTTCTATAAATACTCGGATGAGTAATGGATTTAGGAAACTCGTTAAGAGAGGTAATTAGACAATCGGATTGTAGTAGCCATGACGGGTATGAGGTAATAGATATTGTATTATGGGGTTTAAGTGGAAGATGATTTTCCCTAGCAAAATCGTAGACGCGGCTTAGAATCGATTGGATTTTGTTTAAGTTAGGTTTCCTTGATAATTGAAGGGATATATCGTATAAAGGTGAGTCAGAACTGTTAAGAGCATTACGTAAGAGATTGAATGTGACCAGGTTCCTCCTTGTCTCAAGTGGTTCGATGCCAGCTTCATACAGCATGTTGAAGATCGGTGATGTTCTAAAAGCCCCGAAATTAATTCTAACTGCGGAATTTATGATCGATTTGATCTTCCGAAGTGATGATTTTGGAGCAAAACCATATAAATATAGGCCATAATCAACCTTAGATAGAAGTAGTGCCTTGATTACCGAAGTAATCGAGTATATATTGCAGTTAAGTTTCCTGCTTGATAAGCATTTGATTATATTCAATCTACGTGTTAAATCAGATATAATATGTTTTATATGATCATTCCAATTGTATCTCTTATTAAATATTACGCCTAAAATTTTCAAAGAAGAAGTATTCTCAATGTTGAATGATCCCGAAGAAACATTTGGACTACAAGATATCTTTCTGCAAATGTGCAGGTGTTTACATTTAGCCAATGATAATTTCGCACCAGAGTAATCGCACCAGTTTTCTATGTAATCAACCAAGGGTTGTATGTCAATAGTATGGTTCTTTTCCCTACCCAACTTTTTGATAATATAAAAGTCATCTGCGTACGCACAAAATTTGTAACCTTTCAAAGATAAAAGGTATTCGCTTAGTCTGTTGTAAGATATGAGGAATAAAATAACAGAAAGAGGGGATCCCTGTGGGATCCCGTTATGTAAGGGGTATGGGTTGGAATAGTAATTATTGAGCTTAACTCTAATTTGTCTCTTCGTCAAGAAATTTTTAACATAACCTATTATCCTAGGTCCTAAGCCCCATTCAATAAGCTGTTGAATAATCGTGTGGATCCCCACTCTGTCGAAGGCCTTTGAAAAATCGAGTGAGATTATTGAAGAGTGGTTTTTGTGGGATAACGAATCAGTAATTAAATGATCAATGTACAGTAAGGCATCATTTACTGACTTACCTTTTCTGAACCCGAGTTGATGCGAACAGAGAAGTTTCCTTGAATTTACGTACCACCAAAGGCGATTGGCTACAATTTTATCCAATAATTTAGAGACGCATAAATTTAACGAAATAGGCCTATAAGAGTTAATCTCAGTTTTATTAGTATTCGGTTTCGGTATCGGTGAGATGGTACTGATTTTATAAAACTGGGGAATAAAATTTGTCATAATCCGGTTATAGAGATCTATAAGTCTCATTTTAGTTCCGGTGCTAATGTGCTTTATCATTGGGTAGGATATCCGGTCAATGCCGGGCGTATTTGATCTCATCATGTTCAATGCAAAGTTAAGTTCGACTAACGAAATATCGTTTTCTATTAACTTGGCCTTATCAGTTGGATTTGGTGTAATTTGGCTGTTTATAATTGAGTATTTCGTTGATCTAAATTTATTAGAAAATCTTTGGTCATGCGATTCACAGGACCAATATTTGGCGAATTCTTCCACTATAGATTTTTGTCGGTCAAGATTTGGGACGGGTTATTAGGTGATTGAATAGCGTGTATTGTGTGCGGTAAACTAAGACCACAAAATGTTCTAATATTGGACCAAATTTTGGTAGTTGGGGTTTCAGGGTTTATTTCCCCAGTAAATTTTGAAATTGATTTTCCCTTAGCGATTTTAAGTTCCCTTTTGAATTTGGCAGTTGCCCTCCTATAGTTTATAATGTTGTTATCATTAATGTTCCGCTTTAGAATGTGCCATAGTCTGTTCTTTTCCCTCTTCAATTCATTAAGATTATTGTTCCACCAAGGAACGTTCTTTCTGATAGCTAGGTTTACCTGAGGTATAGCCATATTAGCGCTCTGTAGAATAATTTTCTGAATATTCGACGCCTCCCTGTTAATGTTATCACTAATAGGGCGATCTACGTAAATTTCGTTGTAAGGTCCCTGAAATTTGTTCCAGTTGGCCCTGCAAGTAATGAATTTAGGTCTAGGTCTTGATGAAATTGGGCAACTTGAAGCAAATAGGTGTATAATAATGGGAAAATGATCACTTCCATGAAGGTCATTTTCGGTTTTCCATCCAGATTGCAATTTCAACCTAGGAGAGCCGAACGATAAATCAATGTGAGTGAAAGTGTGGTGCGTACTGAAGTGTGTTGGAGAGCCATCATTAAATATGACAAAATTTGAACGATTAATGTAATTGGCCACAGTATTACCCCTCTGGTTATTTGACGCTGAGCCCCACATGGAATGCCCACTATTAAAGTCCCCAGTTATTAGGGCTTCTTTATCTATTTGGTCAAACATATTACTTAAAGTTAAATAGCTAAATGTATCAGATGGGGATATGTATGTGTTTATTATAGAAAATTTACTCTTTGCCTGAATGCTGGCACCAACGGCATCTAAATCATTAGGAAGAGTGAGGGGGAGAGAATTGAAGAGAATTATGGATCAATAGAGCAACTCCACCATAAGAGTGACTGGCCGAATTTTTAAAGAGAATCTGGTAGTTTAATGGAATTGGTATACCGGCAAGAGAGTGGAAATGTGTCTCTTGAAGTGATATTATTTTTGGATTATGTTTTTTCAAAAGTAGCTGTAGTTCATTATAGTTGTTAGTATAACCTCTAATGTTCCATTGAATAATAGTAATACTCATAATATAAAGATAAGAATAAAATAAATTTGATTATAATATTGTTGTGTAAAAGAGAACTACAAAATAATTAAACACCAAGGAGAATATACATATAAATAAGGAGCAGCTTAACTACTCCCTAGTCACATGTATATTCTCCCTGGTATATACCATAAAAGACCTCGCCCCAGCGGACCCCCTAGGCCGCAGGCTATCCCCTTACCTTTTTTAATATTCAGTAGGGGAAAATCCTAAAAGCCTAGGGGGGCCGACTGGGACAAGCTCAAATGAATAGTTTAGAGTTGCATAATATCGTCGTCATCAATAATATCGATATTAGTGTTAATTCCTTTTTTGTTATTCTTATTTTTAGCCTTTAATTGAGATTTAAGACGATTAGATATGTTTCTAGGGAGTATTTGCGTATCCTTCCTAGGTCTTAATGTGCAAGATAATGATGTTGATTGAAGATTTTTGTCGATCGCGTTAGCAGTAGGTAGACCAGATTTTGTATTGTCATTTTTATTGGAATTTTTGTTAGTTTTGGAAGCGTCTGGGTTTTGAGTGTTGGAATTGATTGTTGTATTTGATGGACCGTTTAGTATGGGATCATCATAGCTTATGAGTTTAGCGCCGGTTGGTGCGACCTTATTGTTAGAAACAATTGATGAGAAAGATTCGTTTTTATTTAATTTCTGTTGTTGTATATTTTTTCCGCAATTTTTAAACTTGTTTTTTCGAGAACTCTGATGGCCTGAATTTCTTTGTGTTTTAGAAAAATCGGACATTTTCTATCTTTGGCTGAATGTTTTATGTCTTCTATGTCGTTTTCTTTGCAGTTAATGCAACAGGCTTCATTAGCACATTGTTCTTCGCTGTCGGGATTAATATGATTTAGGTTACCGCAATTATAACACAGTTTCTGATGTTCACATGTTTTTTGTACGTGTCCATAGTGCAGACACTTGTTGCATCTTATTGGCGATGGTATATAAGGGCGAATGAATATCTTTTCATATCCCATGTAGACATATTCAGGAAGGTTAACAGAAGAAAATGTAAGTATTATAAGTCCAGTTTCTTTTAACGTGTCTTTATCTTTTTTTAATATTTTTTTTACTTCAACTACTTTTTGCAGCGACATATTATTCATAATTTCCTCCTCAGAAACACCGAAAAGGTCTGAAGAATAAATAACACCTTTAGAGAAGTTTAGAAATTTGTGTTCAGAAACATCGATTTTAATACTATCACTCATTGCTGTAAGTTTAATAAGTTTGTTGGCTTGTATGTTATTTTTAGTTTTTACTAATATTGTGCCATTTCGAAGTTTTTTACATTCCAAAACCTCACCACTGCAAGTCGAGTCAATAACTTTTTTATTAGGAATGGAGAAACATTTGAGAGATTACTTTCACTATTTGTCCGTGTAATTACAAGGTATATAGGGCCATTGGAGTTAATTGATAATCTTTTCGAGAAATCGTAATCCAGGCCTGTTACGTAACTAGGTTTCTTTTTTGAAACGTCGGGGGGATCAGGTTGATCCATCGTTGTAGTTTTATATTAAGTGTTAATTGTTTTTACTTTAAAGACACTTTATTTTGTTATTGTTTAACTTTTATGTTTTACACAGTGTTTAGTTTTTATGGTCTCTTAATTTTTTTTTTTTTTTTTGTTTAACCGTTAGTTGTGTTATTTTGTTGGTTTACTAGATGTTAAGTTTTAATACGTAAATCACTGCTAAAACGATGTTGTTTGTTTAAAGTAACACAATCGACTGGTCCCAATAAAAAGATCTGACTGAACATTGTAGCAAAAATAAAGCTGATGCATTTGCTGATCATCTGGAAAATGTATTTCAACCAAATTATTTTAACGACAATATGTAGTGAAGAATCTAATATAAAAACTTTTTTAGAAACTCCTTGCCAAATGGATCTCCCAATAAAATCGTTTTCACCAAGAGAAGTTCTAGATGAAATCACTAAACTCAACAATTTCAAGTCGCCTGGATATGATAAAATTGATCCAATAGTAGCAAAATCCCTTTCAAAAAAAAGCGTATTGTTTCTCACGTTAATATATAACTCAATATTAAGACTGTCACATTTTCCATCTCAATGGAAACATTCCGAAATAATAATGATACCTAAGCCCAATAACCCTGAACACGTTATATCATCTTATAGACCAATTAGTTTGTTACCAACATTTTCAAAAATTTTTGAAAGATTATTTTGTAGTAGAATGTTACCTATTATTGAAAAGAAAAGTATAATACCAGACCATCAATTTGGCTTTCGTCATAAGCACGGAACACCGGAGCAATGCCATCGATTAGTGACAATAACAGACACACTAGAAAGAAAATTATACTGTTCTGCAGTATTTTTATATGTCAAATAGGCCTTTGACAAGGTATGGCATATAGGTCTTTTATATAAATTAAAAAAAGTTTTACCAACACCATTTTATCTTCTTCTTAAATCATATTTGGAAGACCGAAAGTTTTATGTGAAAGTACGCGATGATAAGTCAAAAATATGCGATATCAACGCAGGAGTACCACAAGGAAGTGTATTGGGTCCTATTTTATACACCATATACGCATCTGACATTCCTGTAACTAGTGATATCACAATAGCCACATATACAGATGATACTGCTATACTAGCATCATCTACATCACCTAATGAAGCAGCTAACTTGGTGCAAGACTATTTGAATGAATTGCAACAATGGTTAACAAAATGGAAGAGATGTATTAATACTGAAAAATAAAAACACGTCACTTTCAGTTTAAGGAAAGAAGAATGTCCATAATTGTACATGAACGGTTTTCAAATACCTAAAGCTCAATCCGTTAAATACTTAGGCATGCATCTTAATCAACGTCTGATATGGAAAAAACATATACAGTACTTTTCGTTTACAGTCACATCGCTTATAGTCCATTTAGCGATATAGTCCATTTTTACACTTTTACTGTCATCTAAAATCAAATTGCATACAAAATATTTAGTATATAGTCCATTCACGATATAATCACATTTGGCTTATATGCCACTAAACTCTGGCTACTAAAAGTAAATTTATATGCAAATAATTTAAGTTATAGTCACAATACAGAAAATTTCTAATATAATTGTGAAATCTTGATTTTTTTCGGTTTAAAATTATTTAAAAATTTAAGAGGCTAAAACGAAAATTGGAACAAGGAAACTGAGCTGAATCGTTTCAAACATCGTGTTTATATTCCAAATTTTCCACCTGTTATAATAATAAATAAATTGCATATAGTCACATTTTATGATGACTATATCACAATTTATTTATAGACAACAAAATGGCATATAAAAAAACTAGCGATATAGTCACATTAGCGATATAGTCCACAACTTGTGTGCAACTAAGAGATGTGACTATAAGCGAAAAGTACTGTATATGCAAAAAGCGAACATCTGAACATAAAAACAAAACAAATGTGGTGGTTATTACGATCTAAATCCCAGTTAAGCATGGAAAACAAAGTTATTCTTTACAAGTGTATCTTAAAACCGGTGTGGACATATGGCCTTCAGTTGTGGGGCACAAAAAGCAACTCCAATGTGGAAATATTGCAAAGTTGTCAGTCAAAAGCGCTACGTGTTATTGCAAATGCTCCATGGTATATGACTACACACAGAGAAAAAAAAGTGCCAACCGAATTGAAAAGTGTATTTTGGTGTTAACAACTAATAAATTCGGTTAGTACAACCATATTAAAATTTGATTTTTTAATATTTTGGTTGTTGCAACTAAAATTCAGTTGCATTATCCGAATTTTGTTGTGATAACCAATATTCAGTTGTACCAATCGATTTCATTTGTAGTAACCGAATTTGAGTTGTATTAAAAGAATTTCAGTTGGCAAATGGCTAAATTTTTCTCCTTGTGTAACAAACAAATTCATAGAGATCTCAATATTCCATTTATTAGGGATAAAATAAATAAATTTAGCACCCGATATTTAGACAGATATTTAGACAATAATATATTAGCAATATCTTTACTAGACGAAACTGAGAAAATTAGGAGGCTAAAACGACATCACGTTTTAGATCTACCATTCAGGAAATAAAAATTAAGATTTTAAATATTATAAATATTGTAAAAACAACCCTCACTAATGATAAAATTATGAACACAAAATTTTAGTATTAGTTTATTAAGCTTACTGAAGCTTAATAACTTATGTTAAGTTAATTTACGTGATCAAATTTACTAAATATTGTAAAATAGATTGTAAATAAATATCTTCATAAAAAAAGAAAAAAAAAAAAATAATTATCAATACACAAATTTTGCTAAAGCCTTTTTACATTGTCACATTTTTAGTATTTTTTTCACATATTCACAATAGAAATACACATACAAAAATCGTTGTGCAATAATTGGTATTAGACACTCATAATAATCCATGCTAAAAAGACGAAAACAATTTTCAAAAATAAACAAATTTTCATGTATTTTACGAAACTTTTTGTTATGTATTATTATCAGTGTATCAAATAAAGATTTTGCCGAGTGTTTACTTTATTCTGCTTTTATTAGCATAATTTATAAGAAAAATCATAATTAATGGATATGCTAACAATGACTTTGCAACGTTTTTTTTTTCTCTGTATTTGTATTGTGAATGTGGAAAACATAAAGCACAGCTGAGACTTAAAGAAAGTGATACCAAAATTGTGCTTTTAAGCACATTTATAGTGTGGACAACAACCAGATTGAAAGCCTCGTATAGTAAATAGCAGGGGTGGGTACGTAAATGGCTTGAAGAGTCAAATTTTGGGATTTCGCAATCTTACGGAGCGCCTCTCTATATTAAACTTGCAACAAAAATATGCACTGAAAGCGGTGAATTTTTTTTTAAAGAATTTGCCTCCCCGAAACCTAAATTTAAAGTCAAATATCATTTATTTTTTAATTGTGGGTCTTTCTTTTTTTTAGACCCAAGCCCAAAGGAAAATATTTTATTGGTTAGTTAAGTTCTGCGAAATTTTGCTGTTATTACGACAAATTTAATTATTTTGAGCCTAGCGGTATTAGAAGAAAAAAATTAGTAATCGCTGCTAAATTTTAGTAAAATTGTTGTAAAATTCGATTTAAAACCGTTTTGCTAATGTCGGAAAAAAAAATTATTAAATTTTAATAAAATTGGTACAATGAAATTAGTAATAAAAATTAGTAACCGCTAATAATTTTTAGTAAAATTGTTGTAAACTGTAATTAAAAAAAATTCGTTAATATCAGCAAAATATATTACTAAATTTTAATAATATTAGTAGAATGAAATTAGTAGAAAAAATTAGCAATCGCTACTAAATTTTAGTAAAATGTTTGTAACTATTAGTTTTAACAATTATTTATTTAATCAACACAAATTATAAATATTCTTCATTTAATTTTATTCTCGGATAAATTACACAATTTTAGAACACAATATAATTAAACTTAATATCGTTTTTATATTTTACTATTTATTTTATTTTTCTTGATCATTCTTGGCCGTCTGTGAAGTTTGTAAGTGATATTGCTTGTTTCGTTTTTGTTCATTGATGACATGAAAGAAAAAAATATTTAGTTATACTTACATAAGTAAATATATTTTTTATTATAAAAATTACCTAAGTATTTTACACATTATATCAATAAGATTTGAAACAGCTAATTCTTTTTTGTTCGCTTCTAAATAAACATATTTTTTCTAGAAATTTCTTAAAAAGCGCTTGGTGTTGTGGTTTTTGTGTAGATAACAGACATCATACATGCATGATACAAAAACCAACCACCATTAGTTATAGAAATGCACACACACATGTCCACTTGATACCTGTCGTTTTTTAAAACATAGCCGGTGGCTGTATGATAAATACAGCCAGTTTTAACTGTTTTCCCAGTTTTTTTGGATGCTTAATAGTTTTGCAGTTTTCTCATGATAAAAAAAAAGCTTTTTATAAATGCATGTAAATTTTATAATTTTTCATGTTAATTCAGCATATTTGTCCATATGCTATTTTTTTTTTATTAAATTTAAAGACTCAATACAAAACTTTCCTATTGTGGCAATAAGTAAAAAAACAAATTCAAAAATAAGATCATAATATACATAGAAATAATTGTTGTTGTTTTTTTTTTTAATGAAAATGAAAATTATTCAAGTTCGAGGCCGTACTCTATATTTCTTCATTGGGATATTGTCCTAACAAATAATCTATAGAGTTTTTTGTTTTCAAATTTATTATTTGACCCTTTCAGGAATGTGTTGATAGATCTATTTCGGGAATTTTCTAGGTTCCCATCATTAGAACACGTTTTGAAAGCGGTAGCAATCCCATGCCAAACATCAAACATTCATATGAACTAGTTTACTCACTACATGAGAACTAATATACATATGAGTTTGAAGTTAAAGGTCGAAGAAAACATAATTTTTATTTTTAATAAAAATTATAACATACTTTTTTTTTCTTTATTTGCCATATAAAAATTATATAGCAATGATTGAAGATGTGAAAATATTTTGGATAAGAAAACCATGTGTAATTTTTAATCGATAGATCAACATCATCGTTCCGCTGCATGCTTTTAAGCAAAATTATCCAGATATAAAGGACTACAAGAAGAATACTATGTATAAAAAGACCGCTGCAAATGTATTTAAAAATAAATGAATTTTTACTTGAAAAAAGGATGACTTAAATTTCATTAAATTCAACTAACATTGTCATTTGTTTTTGGCTATTGATAAAATGAACCACAAATGTAGTAAAAGTTAACCACAAAAATAGTAAATATAAAAAAATTTTAAAAATTTTACTAACGTTTATTTGTTTTATTTTTAAAACGGATCAAATTAATGAACATTCATAGTACAGTTATTTGATGTGTTTACTGTTTTTTCATTTTAAAATAAAGTTACAAACAACTTCAAATATTTACTGCAGAAATTCCCTGAGTGTATGCTTCGAGTTGTTTTTGCTTCAACTATGTTTTAAGTGAAAACGCAATGTAGTTCAGCACATTTTTGATTTTATGTAATTGGAAAACACATGTTTCGATCAAAAAAAAGTTATTTATTTAATTAAAAAAAAAATATATTTAAAAAAAATTTTTATGCATTTTTTTTATGAAAATCTATTTATATACACATTACTTTTTCCCACCATGTAACCATATAACTAACCAGTTACTTTACCCCATACAAGGCAATGAGCGACTTTGAGGCTCCTAGCCTGTATACTTCATCAGTTAAGTAACGTGTACCGTAATGCATGAAGCCTTATGACGATACATTACTTTAACCATGATTTGGTAATGTGTGGTTTTGCTGTGCCCCTTAGGAGATTGCCATTCTGCACAACAATTAAATGACATAAACGTAACTTGCGCTTTAAATATCCAAATGTACTTGTATACTAAGGCCGAGTTTTTGGGATGTCAGTTAAAGAAGGTTTAGTTAATCCGACAACGAATTTTTTCTGCCATTTCCAAGTTTATTAATAAAAAAATTTTCAGAACCACATCATTTTATTTAGAATTTTAGCCATTATTATAACAAAATAAAATAAATCATATTTCAGAAACAGTATTCATTTCTACGAGTAAGTTCAAAGATAATCTACATTCCCAAAACTGAGCCCAAGTATCTACATGATATCAAGAAATAAACTCTTTGTAAATGTTCTCTTAGTTTAAATGTTTGCAGACGAACAGATTTTGCTCTTAAAACTATAAAAAAAATTCTCCTACTTTCTACACCCCATTAACCCATTAAAGACTAATGACATATATATCATATCGAATTAAATCATTATCTAAAATTATTGAAATTTTAGTAAAAGGAAAACATTACAAAAATTTTAAACTATTGTTCAAATATCAGGCTTTCTCTACCAAATGTCCAGCTAAAAAAACTAATATCATGTCAATCTCAAACTTATAACAAAAATATATAATACAAACTATATACTGCAAATAAAAAATGTAACAACTTTTTTAACTTAACTTTTAGCGGTTAAATATTTAAGATTTTTGCATTCATTTTTATTATATATTTGGAAAATGTAAAATATTTTACGACATATTTCAATTGATTTTTTTTTATAATAAGTTAATGTACCCAATTGTGGCCTGTTCCCTAAAGAGCATGCCAAAACTGTAAACTGTCATTGAGTTTAATTTCCGCTATTACCATTTTAAAAAAGTTTCTACTGGAATGCACGCATTTTTTTTGTTTTATTTTGTCATTTTAAAGAAACGCAATATAAAGTTATGAAAACATAGTTTTAAAGAAGTCTTAATTTTGCAAACGGTACATGCTTAAAAAAACGCCCTGCTAGAAAAAAAAAAAATCACAACCCGTTCCGAATATTTAGCGTAATAAAAAACGAAATTTTTCTTAAAATTGGCCAAGTTTTTATTTTTTTTTTTTTTGTTTCTATTGATTTCAAAAGTTTCATGAATACTCATAATAATCCATAGGTAAAATACACGAAAACTATTGTTGAATTAACGAAATTTTTGGTTGTTTTGACATTACGAAAAATTTAGTAATATATCCAAATGATATTTCGTTACCAATAGCAAAATTTTATTTGTATAGTTTACGAAATTTTGTAAAAATACAGAAAACATTTCTAAATATGCAATTATTTCGTTAAAATACAAAATAATTTTGTATAATTTAAAAATGTTGTTCTTATTATTTAAAAAATAACTAACTAAATATTTAACTAACTTTCAGCTGTTTTTTACTGACATTGCGTTTTCAGTTAAACGCCTTTACCAAAGAACGAGTTTTGAACTAATGTTTAACTAATTTACGTTGTTACCTGCTCATAAACATATTAACAGCATGAAGCAGAAGTAACAAGACTAGTGTAAATGTCGCAGCTTATACACTCATAATAATTGATGCTAAAAGTACAAAAAAAAAATGTCAAATCAACGAAATATTTTATAAAACTAACAGATTTTCGTTTATTTTACAAAATTTTTTGTTATTATAAAATTGTTTTCACATGGATTATTATCGAAATTTTGACTTACTTAGAAAAAAATTCGTTTTCATGGTCAAAAAGTCGAAAATGTAGAAAATTCACCACTTTTTGTCACGTTTTTTTTTTGGATATTTTGGCCTATAACAGCCAAACCATTGAGATTTTCGATCCAATACTAAGACAAAAATTGTATCCAAGACAATAGTTAAGAACTCTAAGTCAAAACTACAACTAAGTCCAAATTTCAAACAGTTTACGAAATATGAGCCCAAGAAAATTTGCAAAAAATAAAGTCTGAGCAAAAACTGCAAGTCAAAATCTGGAAGCTCGATTTTCACAGTATACGTATGGTCTAGTGGACTTTTTTGCTCAGTACAATCCCAAGAATCAGAAACGCGAAGCGCCCATTAGGATTTAGTTTTCCATACTAATCGCCCCACCCTAGTATACATACATGCTTGTAAGTAATTGGGAATTATTATGCTTTGTTCTTAATGTTATTAATAAACTATTTTGTTTATCTACTGATTTTTTATTTAATTGCATTATGTTAACGATGTAAAAGTTCTGGCTTTTTAATATAAATTTAAAACAATCACAAAAAATAGATTTAAATTTCAGAAAAATAAATTAACTAAAGTAAAAATTGTATGCTAACAAGGGACGTGTCCCAGACCGGCAGATCTTAATGAGCTTCGGATGTTTAGCTAAGTAAATATTACCCCATTTTATGTTTTTTAGGTTTATTTCTTTCAACTTAGAGTAACTATAGACAAATTTTGTTTTTTGAAGACACATTTGTTGGAGCACATATTATGGCCAAAGACTTCAAAGTATTTTTGTTATTCAAAAAAATGTGTTTTGAGTAAAATTAAATCAGGTGGTTTACTAAGGAATTTAAGGTGTATAAACCTAAAGATAATGCTTAGCAATAACTATTTAATTTAATTGAGGGCGTGGCCTGAGCTTTTTTAGAAATTCGGAACCATTCGGTATTTATGCGACTTTTTCCGAAGAAATTCTGACAACTCTGGGTCCACTATATAGGCAATATGGGTATCAAAATTGTTGTTTTCGTTTCATACAAATAAATCTAGTTTTTGTAAATTAAAGACAAGTTTTCTTACAAAAACAAATTAACTTTTAACCCTTAATCGTGAGATTGGGCAGCTAAAAAAATACGTTTTAATTTTTTTTTACTCCTTTACAACATATCTAAAAATTAAAATCTGCGAGTTCGGGTCGGGATACCTCCCTTATACGTTTTTTAATTTTTTTTTTCAATCTACTACACGCAGAAAAAAAAGGTGTATCGTTTGCAAAAAATTAGAGTAATAGTTTACAAAGTTTTGTGGTAATTATACAACTACATAAAATTAACGACAATTTTCTCAAAACGCTGAGCTAAATGTTCGAAGTGATATATATAAAATAAGCCCAAGTTTTTTTGTACAATATTGCAAATAAAAGTTTTTTTAAACTGAATAATTTATTTAACAACAAACAAACACTTTAAATAATATTAAAAACGAATATAAATACCTAGATACAGTTAACCATGATGTGTTTACGATGTCCAACGTCTTGAGAAGTTATCAAATTCTGCGTCGTAATAAATCCAATATATTGGGCCTGCAAAAAAATACAATTAGTATTTATATTTTTTTATTTATATATAAGATATTACTTACATTCTTAATAATTTTTCGTTTTTCACAGCCAAGTTTTCATTCTTTTTATTTAATTAGATTGCATTACACTGATAATAATCCATGAGTGAAAATACGAAAAAATACAAAAAGTTTCGTAAAATACACGAAAATTTGTTTATTTTACAAAAAATTTCGTTGTTTTGACATTTTTTTCGAACTTTTAGCATGCATTATTATGAGTGTAGATATAAAATCTTTAAGAAACTCAAGCTTCATTATGGTTTTACGTTCGATCTTGCGCTATCTAATAAATATTGCCACATCGATTTGTGTATGTCAAACTAAATTCTAAGTGCTCTTTGTAATTTATCTGTTTTATTAGAAGCTTATTTTATTTTTCAAATTTCATCAATGTAAATTTTACATAGCCTATTTTGTATTAAAGATCAGTAATGTAAATTTTACAAAGCATAAACTTGAATAAATTATGAACAACTTGTGAAATTTAACAAAACCTCAGTTTAGCACACTGATAATAATTCATGCATAAAAATAAACCAATATTTGTTCATTTTACGAAAGTTTTTGTTGTTTTGACCTTATTTTCGTATTTTTTAGCTTGGATTATTATGAGTGCATATTACCCAAGTTTTTATAAAAACACACCGCTTTTTTTCAGCGTATAAGCTCCAGCAAATATTATTGTTCATTACAACAAGTCAATTTATTAAGAAAAAGAATTTACTAATTTTTTGCTAAAAATCAGCTGTTCAGCAAAACAATTTTGCAGATATTAGCAATTTTTCTGCAAGGATCCTCCCAGCAAAAATTTTGCTGACTCAACTAACTTTTTTGCTAACTTAAAGTTTTTTTATTTAATGTACGAAAATTTTTTAATATTTACAAAATGTTTGTATGAAAAAAGTTTTCGAAAAATAATTTTGAGTGCATACATTATTTTTAAACGATGGGACATTAATAGGTTAAATAATTTTCTTTTTTTTTCATTTTTTTTCCTTATGCAATATTTTTTGTTTACTAACAGAAAAATAAATGCAATAAATGAAATGTCTTTGTTGAGAAACAGCAGCAATATTTATTTTATATACTACTTACCAAATAGGTATGACTCTAGCACCAGCTGATTCTAAATATTTAACATATGAAGCTGCAATATAACTGCAATACTCATTTCCATAGAATTTTCTTAACCGTTCTGCAATATCCATGCATAAAATACCAATTATTGGTGTAAAATTATTATTATTTTTATGAGTAGTCGTCATTGATTTTGTGTAGTTTTCTTTTGGATCTTTTTTGGCGTTATTTAATATTGAAATTGTAAATCAATTTTTTTGTTTTTTTTTTATATCTATTGTGTTGTTTATCGTGTGATGACTTGTTAAAGACTGAAGCAATTTGAAAAGAAAATTAATTCTGGCAAATGGATAAGGGATTATGAATTTGCAATAACTGAATTTTACGACAAACAAATAACAAAAGCTTCTATGATTCATTAGAGTTTTTTCAAAAAGAAAACGTTGTCAGACTATGCCTTAGAATTTTATTATTATTTTAGTAATCAATATCAGACATTAAAAATTTATTAGGCACTCCCTTGTTAATGCTAATTTAAGTCGTTTTTAAAATCTATACACTCAGAGAAAAAAGTTTCATCATATTGATGATATTGTTTCATAAATCGTTTGTCATAAATTATTCATCATGTTTATAAAGTTTTCATAAAAATGATGACAAGTTTTATACAAATTTATGACAAATATTTCATTCATGTTTCATTTCACAAAAAAAAGTTTCATAGACTATGTGGAAAAAATTTTAGCTTTTTATTGAAATTTTTAATCGAAATTTAAAAAATATCATTTGCAATTAAATGCTGAAACATAATTGGCTTAAGTGACTTAATGCATGCCATGAAATTTGGAAATACCATTATTTAAATTTAAACAATTTTAATTTTTATACCAACCAACACTTGACTTGACTCACTTAAGCCAATTATGTTTCAGCCTTTAGACTTTTTAAAACTCAAAAACTACCAGAAATTATTTGAAATTCTAAAACAGCTATTAAATATTATTTGTTCTTAACTTTAAACAGAATGTTGGTTTTCCAAACATTCGAATAAAATCCAAAATTTAACTTAAATGTAAACAGAATTTTTTGAATATAATATTAATATTAAACGTTTCATAATATTTATGAAACATTTCATAAAAATGTATACAGTTTTCATAAAAATATGAAAACTGCTTCATTATTATGAAATATTTGATAACAGTAATGAAACTTCATCATATTTATGAAACATTTATGAAAGATTTCATATATTATCATATATAATTATATGTAATCATATCTGAACATATATGGCTAGATATGAATATTGCTTAAATCAGCGAGCAGATTTTTTGATTTTGCTGACATTAGGAATTTTTTTGCGAGCACCCTCCTGAATAAAATTTTGCTGACCTCACGCACTTTTTTTTAGTGTACACTGATAGAATTTTCCTTCATAGTATTAATGAAACGATTTCATTAAAATCGATTCATTGGTTTAATGAAAATTTCATTAACTGAATAAAAATTCATTAATATTGGTATTTTATTTCATTAACATTTTTTATGATTTTTATTTTAATATCATAAAAAAAATTTATTAAATCAATGGAAAAATTTCAAATTTTTTTCAATAAAAATTTTGACTTGTAATAAGAAAAAAAAACTTTTTTTGATATATCATTTTGAAATAAAAAAAACTGAAAAATTTCTTTTAAACAGAATTAACCAAAACTTTGATATAACAAATTTTTTTTATTAAATTTGCCTAGAGCTTACAGTTTTTGACGAATTTGAATAGTTAGTCAATAAATTCCATTGAACAGATTCTCTAAGAAAAACGATATAGTTTTGTTCAAATCGAGACCTAAATTGTTATCGTTTTGACGATGTTACACAAAAACTTTATGCTAAATTTTTGTTTTTTAACAACATTGTAACCAATATTTATCTAATATGGTCAGAATTTAACAACAAAAAGTGGACTATAACCGTCGATCGTT
>CM037853.1:48343758-48362758 GCA_021234595.1 Delia radicum
GTCAATTCCGATTGACGCCAATAATAGCCGTCCCCTATATATAAGAAAATATGCCTTCTTTTAACACAAATTATAAAAAAAATTAAAACTTAAAAAACCTTGAACAATTTTGTAAAAATAAACCAATAACAACAACATTAAATTAAAATATCTTTTTTGATTTTTGGTTACTTTGGAAGTAAAGTGCGGCCAAATGAGGTAACGTGAGGTAGAAATCTATTTTCAATAGAATTTCTTACGTCAAATCTACTTCCGAACTAAACAGTTGTGCGTACTATAAACAATCAAAAGTAAACAGCTGACACTATACTTTATGATACATATAAACTACTGAAGCCTTAATGCCTGTAAATTATATTTAAACGATTTTTTTTTTACAGTTCAAAATATACATAATTGAAAAAAATTAAAATCAGAAAATAATTAAAATATGTATCCTTTTGGGATGCAAAAATTTTATTTTCAAACTTTGGAATTTTTCCTAAAATCTTCTGTCCTGACTTTAATTATATACCGTATGTCAGGATATTCATGCCAAATATCAAGAATATTATTTTAAGCCGAAATAAAAAAGTGCTAAATTCAGCGTGCAATTTTTTAAACATGCTCTTGAAGTAATTTTTTTTGATCAAAAGTTTGTCATTTTCGAACAATGCCTGACGTAGGGTGAATGTTTAAAAAACTATTGTAACAAAGTTCAAAGAAAACAGTAAAGAAAAATAAATATAAGTAAAGAAAAATAATAGAAAACATATGATTTTCTATCGTTGATTTACTTGAATAAACGTCACTACATTGCTAGGTCTGTCAAAAAAACAGAGTAGTATTTGGAAGATGACAAAGCCAATTGTGACAATTTTTTGTTGTTGTTTTTGTTTTTTCTTTGATATTTTAAATTTTGAATCTCGCTCCTAGACGAGGACAAGAAATTCTCATTGAGTTTGTGATTTAACATAACAAATATCTCTAGAAATTCTAATAACAAAGTCCCCTGAAGATTTCCTTGGGCAGGAATGAAATCCGGATAGGGACACGCCTACATCAGATTGCTTTTCACAATTTGTTAAATAAGTTTTGGGACTTTAGCACATTTAATTACTATAAATAGAAAAATAAATACTTTTTGCCAAAAATTAATTTTTTTTTTTATAAATTTTAAAATTTAAGGATTTTTCGCGGTTATACTATTAAAGCTTATTTAAAAGAGTTGGCTATTTTTTTCCGGAAGTATGGTTAACACTGAAATTTGTTTGTTTTTAAATCCGTTAAATAATAAAAATGCTTTGATAGATAAACAAAATAAAGTCATTGCAATAAACAAACTTTTTATTTTTAAAGTTTGATAACTTTTAAACAAGAGAAGATAACCTATCCCTATAAACATGTTTCTTTCGCTATCTTACAATGTACATTACTCCAGGTCCACATTTACAAAAATTACACACTCCAAAAGACTGTCAATTTGACAACCTGTAAGTACTCCCTGTAATAAAACAGGGTGCCCCCAATCAGAAAATTACAAAAGATTAACACCTCTTTAGAACTTTCAAATTTGACTCGTACCAATCGGATCAGTAGGTAAGAAGTTCTATATTTATTACTACTTTTTTTTCAAATACCCCACTGTGCGTAGTGTTATTAGTAACTCTGAATAACTTTTTTTTTATATTTACCATTGTGTTCAAAATGTCAAATAATTTTATGGTTTCTCGCTATCCAGTACAAAAATATAGCCGCTAAAATGTAAAGGAATGTACCCTAATGTGACCCTACACCTGGTATTTGGGCTATATAAAAAAAACTAAGTGAAGTATAACAAATTCATCCGCTTGTAGGGCAACCAGTTGAGGATTTTTCGGCTATAGATCATTTTCTTGTGGCAGCTGATTTCAAAAGTTCTATAACAATTTTCAAAACAACTCAAATTGTCCACATTAGGGAACTAGGGCAAATGTTCACTAATGTTAACCTATATTAAAACATTCTCTGAAAGCATATACAATTTTTAGAAAATAATGTAAACTCGACAAAAATTTGTATATAAATTGAAATTTATTTTAATTTTGTTTATTAAGAGAATAAGCACCAAACGTTAAGGAAAACTGACACGGACAAATTAAGGAACACAATAGCAACGGAAAACTGAAAAATTAATCTCAATTACACTACTCAACAATTTTCAACTTTTTGCAGAACTTGTCTTTGAAGTACATATTTTTTAATAGACTTATTTATGCTGAATCCGTTAACATTTTTTTTCTCATTGCAGTTTTTGAAATATCTAGGTTAAATACATACAGCAACGGCCCATTTTTTCGAATATTTTGATTAAATTTTCGAACAGCAAAATCATGAAATTGTTTTTAATAATTTAAAACTATACAACATTATCCTTCATTTGATTACAATTGTGTCGCTGTTTGTTTTTTAAATATTTGCAATTTGTTGAAATTATTGGTTAAGTTTTGATCTCCTTTTCTAAACATTTCAGGACATCTTCAATGGATTTGCAATTTTAATACAAAAATTTGTTCACTGGAATATCTAGTTTATGCACAGTAATAAAATTTTAAATTTTTTTTTATTATGAGCAATTCCATATGAAAACGATCAAAATTGGCAAATTTTTGGACGACCCCTCTCCGATTTTAAAATAAATAGTCTCAATCGATTGCCCAGCAAAAAATAATGTACCTACATATTTTTTTTTTTTTTTTTATAGTGACTGGTTTAGTGGTGGTGTGCACCACTGTCATGTGACAAAATTGAAGAATTCTTCATAAGGGACCTCATTGAAAGTTGTTTAAAAAAACTACTAAAGCGATCGCAACGAGTGATAGCTCGTTGGAAAGGTATTGAATCAGGCTTTAATTGAAAAATAAATTTTTCCTAATTTTTCTTGTTAAATAATTAAAAATAATTCAATTATAAAAAATATAAAAACAATGAGAACAAGGTGGTCTCTTAAATGCTCTTCTCCTGTCCAAACAAGGAGTCGGGGCCCATTTTTTTATTGCTGATTCTTAAAGCAAAAATTATGAGGAATCCAAAAAAAATAAAATTAGCCGGAAAATTTAGGAGCTTCTGTGGAAAATCGGAAAACTTAATTTTCATGGGAAAATTTAATTTTCATGGGAAAAAAAGGTAAATTTCTGAGAAAAATTAGGAAAATTTTATTTTTCAATTAAAGCCTGATTCAATACCTTTCCAACGAGCTATCACTCGTTGCGATCGCTTTCAATGAGGTCCCTTATGAAGAATTCTTCAATTTTGTCACATGACAGTGGTGCACACCACCACTAAACCAGTCACTATAAAAAAAAAAAAAATATGTAGGTACATTATTTTTTGCTGGGCAATCGATTGAGACTATTTATTTTAAAATCGGAGAGGGGTCGTCCAAAAGGTGATCGCTTTCATATGGAATTGCTCTTATACATAAAATTTATAAGGAAACAAGTATAATTTTCAACTTCCTTGCAATACCAGTAAGATATTCTGATACAAACACCAACATGATTGTACTCAAATTTAAGATAATTTTCTGTATATATATTTATATTGTGTAGATTATATTTCTTTTTGATTTTGCTTTATATAATTTCGAAAAATTAAGCAAAATGTACGGAAAATGGGGTAACGATGTAAATATAAAAACAGCATTATTTAGAAAACTGCAAATAAGACGTTTTTTTCCAGATTTTAATTCAGCGTACATACACTCAGGGAACTTCTGCTTTAAAAATATGTAGTTGTTTGGGTTGTAATACCGTTTCTTTTATTTTAAATGTAAATGTCAGTCATTTGAAGAACAATTTTAATTTTTTACTAATATTGCAGTTCATTTAAAAAAACAAACCACATCAAATGACTGTTTTATGATTTTACATGGGTTTTTTGTAATTTAAAATAAATTTTTGTTAATTTTTTATTAGCATATCGCACATTTACTGCAATAACATCATAACTCAAAAATTTTGATTTTGGTAGAAAACGAGTTTAAAGTTTTCAATTTACTCCCACCTTGAAGAAAAAAATAACGACATAATTTCTCTCAAGAGGTGAGTATAGAAGATATAAATACGAATTTTTTAGACAATATGATACGTGTTTTTGAGTTGTGACGTTCTTGCAGTAAATGAGCGTTATGTGGTTAATTTTTACTACAATTGTGGTTAATTTTTTGAACATTAAAAACAAATGACAATGTTAGTTGAATTTACTGAAATGTAAGTCGTCATTTATTTAAGTGAAATTTCATTTGTTTTCAACTACATTTGCAGTGGTCTTTGCTTAGATAGTATTCTAAGTGTAGGTGTATTAAAAAAGATGTGTAAGTTTTTTTTTTTTTTTTGGCCGTTGAGTAGAACTTTTTTTATTTATTTTTTAACCATTCACAACAGTGTATAATTTTGTGAAAATATTGCAGCATTAGTAAAACAAGTTGGGTATAAAAACAACAAGAGCATAAGAAATTTCGGTCACAAAATAAAATAAGTTTTATCTCTCACGGAAATCGCTGAACAAAATCAAATGTCGAACTGCATAGAAAAAACCTGGTACCTTTGCACTGCTTGCAATATGTGTTTTTCGTGAAACATACTGAAAAAGTGTGCAAAATAGACAAGGATACTTAATATGATGCTTAAACCATTACAAAAAGACTAAAACTTGGAAAGTAATCAAAAAAAAAAAGAAAATATATCAAAAACCATTTATAGTAATTAAATGTGCTAAAGTCCCAAAACTTATTTAACAAATTGTGAAAAGCAATCTGATGTAGGTGTGTCCCTATCCGGATTTCATTCCTGCCTAAGGAAATCTTCAGGGGACTTTGTTATTAGAATTTCTAGAGATATTTGTTATGTTAAATCACAAACTCAATGAGAATTTCTTGTCCTCGTCTAGGAGCGAGATTCAAAATTTAAAATATCAAAGAAAAAACAAAAACAACAACAAAAAATTGTCACAATTGGCTTTGTCATCTTCCAAATACTACTCTGTTTTTTTGACAGACCTAGCAATGTAGTGACGTTTATTCAAGTAAATCAACAATAGAAAATCATATGTTTTCTATTAGTGTCAGTTACATTTAAATTTGCACAAGCACCTGCATATTTGTTATTTAAATTTATTTTCATCGGGATAAACATTAATTGCATTTATAGTAATTAAATGTGCTAAAGTCCCAAAACTTATTTAACAAATTGTGAAAAGCAATCTGATGTAGGCGTGTCCCTATCCGGATTTCATTCCTGCCTAAGGAAATCTTCAGGGGACTTTGTTATTAGAATTTCTAGAGATATTTGTTATGTTAAATCACAAACTCAATGAGAATTTCTTGTCCTCGTCTAGGAGCGAGATTCAAAATTTAAAATATCAAAGAAAAAACAAAAACAACAACAAAAAATTGTCACAATTGGCTTTGTCATCTTCCAAATACTACTCTGTTTTTTTGACAGACCTAGCAATGTAGTGACGTTTATTCAAGTAAATCAACGATAGAAAATCATATGTTTTCTATTAGTGTCAGTTAGATTTAAATTTGCACAAGCACCTGCATATTTGTTATTTAAATTTATTTTCATCGGGATAAACATTAATTGCATTTATAGTAATTAAATGTGCTAAAGTCCCAAAACTTATTTAACAAATTGTGAAAAGCAATCTGATGTAGGCGTGTCCCTATTCGGATTTCATTCCTGCCTAAGGAAATCTTCAGGGGACTTTGTTATTAGAATTTCTAGAGATATTTGTTATGTTAAATCACAAACTCAATGAGAATTTCTTGTCCTCGTCTAGGAGCGAGATTCAAAATTTAAAATATCAAAGAAAAAACAAAAACAACAACAAAAAATTGTCACAATTGGCTTTGTCATCTTCCAAATACTACTCTGTTTTTTTGACAGACCTAGCAATGTAGTGACGTTTATTCAAGTAAATCAACAATAGAAAATCATATGTTTTCTATTAGTGTCAGTTACATTTAAATTTGCACAAGCACCTGCATATTTGTTATTTAAATTTATTTTCATCGGGATAAACATTAATTGCATTTATAGTAATTAAATGTGCTAAAGTCCCAAAACTTATTTAACAAATTTCTCAATGTTCCACTTTAGGGAACATTGAGAAAATATAAATTTAAAACTTTTTGTTTTATTTATTAAGTTTTTTTTTTATGCAATCAATAAGTTTTGTTATAATTGTGAATAAAATTTTTACCATTCACAAACATCCGACATGGAAAATTCTTTAAAGCTTTGTTATTCACTTTTTATGCTTACGAAAAATTACACTTTATATTGTGTTTTTTATTTTAAAACGACACAATAAAACCAAGAAAAATGCGTGCATTGAAGTCTAAACTTTTTTAAAATAGTGATAGCGGAAATTAATCCCAATGACAGTTGACAATTTTGTTATATTCATGCAAGAACATGAAAAAAAAAACGAAAGGTTTACTTTATAGCACTGGACACAATGGGGAACATTCCCTTACAAAATTAAAAACCGAAGAGTGTGTTAACAGCCAGTTCTGTTTAATTAGAATGATTTTATGGTTGAACAACATTAAATTTTTCGTTAGTGAATAAATCAAATTTAACAATTTTAACCTAGAACGTATGATTAATATTAATTATGAAAAAAATAACGTATACGCTTAGTGTTAAGTAAAGTATGGCAATTTTTTTCCATTTCCAGCATACACGTCTTTAAAAATTTAAATATATAATTTGTACTTAAGCACTTAAATTTCTCTTTTGTAATATTTTCTTTTCATAAGATTAAACATGTTTCTAGAAAAATCAAAACTTCTATACCTAAAGTAGGATTATTTCTGTTGTAAATTCTAAGAAATGTAACGAAATGATAAAATGGAGTACAATGTGAACAAATTCCAGGGCAAATATAAATTAAATTTTTAAATTCTTAATACAAAACATTCCTTCATAAGTGTCTTCCATATATAACAAGTGTCTTTAAATAATAAACAACAAAAATGATTTTGTAAAAGAATTATCCAGGTTTATGTTCTCAAAATGAAAGTATAATAAACCACAAACATATTATTGTTGCAAATACTATACTATTAAGTATTATAAGCATTTTGTGCCATCAAAAGTACAAACACGTGTTTTTTTTACCTACATACAATAATTTACAAAATTGTTTTTTATTTGTCTTTTTACCCTCAATTATACTACAGCCAAAAAAACTAGTAGTTTTTAGAAATTTCTAGTTTTTGATTAAACATGTGTATAGAATTTGACAAGTAAATGCAAGTAGTTTTCAAAAACTTCTTGTTTTTGGTTGTTGTATAAATGTAGTATTATACACAAAATTAAAGAGGTTTTATAATCTAAGGACAATTGAGCAACACTTGTAAATTTATTGATATAAAGTACAGGGTGTCTGGTGGCAAATTTATATTTTTAAATACAATTATTTCAAAAAGTAATAACGGTGCGGAGGAAGGGTGGCGTTTGAATTATCGATTGTGCGAATTTGTCAGTCACGATGTCGCAGTGGTCGAGTGAGCATTGCGCGTTCGCTGTGGAGACATTTTTTAAGAGTAATGATTCTTACGTATTTGCTCATCGACAATTTTGTTCAAAGTTCAGTATTCGCCGTATACGTGATTGACCGAGTGTAAAATTTAATTCGTGGATGGATTTTTTTTTTATGGAGCTACTTCAAATAGAGGGTTTATAATGACAATCCCCAATCTCTTGTGGCTTTTAAGGAAAATATTCGTCGAGAAAATACTCAATTGAACAAAGTTTACTGCAGCGTGTGGCGCAGAACACAAGGCTCCGTTTTGAACTGTGTGTTCAACTCGACGGAAGACATCTGGATGACATACTCTTTAAAAAATAAAATTCGCATTTCCATTTTATCGTTCAATGCTCTAAATAAAACTTTGCGTCAATTATTACGTTTTTATTTAAGTTTGAAAATATAAATCTGCTACCAGACACCCTGTATATGAGGGATTCCAAAATATATTTTCAAATTTTATTTTGTATGACATGAATAACTTTTTGCGTATATACAAGTTTGATATAATTTTTATTAAAAATAAAAATTATGTTTTTTCGACCTGTAATTGTACAATGAAAACTTCAAGTTCTGATGAGATCTTAGCCAGATCGAAATACTAGTATCAACTTATAAATTGAAAATAACATAAAAATAATCTCGATGTATATAAAAACAAAAAACTAATATAACTGTAGAAAATTATTAAAGTTGGGGCCATACTCTATATTTCTTTATTAGGATATTGTCCTAACAAATAATCTGTAATGCATGGGATTGTCACTTCTTTCAAAACGTGTTCTGATGCTGGGAACATAGAAAATTCCCGAAATAGATCTATCAACACATTCCTGAAAGTGGTCAATTTATAAATTTGAAAACAAAAACTCTATAGATTATTTGTTGGACAATATCCTAAATAAAGAAATATAGAGTATGGCCTCGTACTTGAATACTTTTCATTTCATTTCTTTTGCGTATATCTTAGCCTAGAGCGGCATTTTTTGTATGAAGAAAAACTTTTTTGAAAAATTTTAATTTATTGCCCAGATTATTGTAGTATGAGGTCTAAAAGTTATTTAGTGTAAATTTGAGAAAAATCGGGTAGCTTTAATCCGTGGCGGCCCGCTACCAAAGTTTTTTTTTTTTAAATTCACCCAGAAAACAGATTTGGTGTTGACAACCGAATTTGTTGCCAATCGAATTATTCGGTTGTGGTGTTTTAGTTGTGACCACAGAATTTTCGTTGATGCAACCGAGATTTGGTTGCAGCTGTCAAATTACTCTTGCATCGATATATTTACTATTCTCACAATTAAAATATTCGGTTACCACCATTGAATCATTCGATTGGCGACAAATTCGATTGTCAACACCGAATTTGAATTTTTATTTATTGGGAGTTGCTTTAATAAAACTATGTCACATTATTTTGCTTATTAATTTTTAGCATGCTGAAAATGCATATTTTGAAATTTTTGAAATCGGACTAACGGTTTTAAAGATATTGGTATTTGATTTTCACAAAAATGGCATATTTTTACTCTCTTCTCGAAATTTTTTAAAAATCATCTTAGAGTTTTTTGTTTTTGCACTACAATACTACACAAAACATGCTTTCATTTATTTGATCATTATTATGTCTGAAATTAAAAAAATATATTTTTTTTAAAAATTTAATTTTTTTGTCCACACATCAGAGGCTTTTCTCGCAGGTCCTCAAGGGTTAAGTAATCTGATTTTTTTTAAATTTCGCCAAACAAATCTGTTGGACCTAGTGCTATAACAATCAGTTAACATTCCTTCAATAATTATGTGTGTAACATTGAAAAGCATAACAATTTTACTATCCATGTTAAAAATCAACATATTTGTATCCATTTATGGACATGTATGAACTCATTCATGTTTACATATGAAGACATTCGAGTTCAAAGGTTCATATGCCTCCATATGTGATTCATATATGCTCATAGGTGTGCATATGCGATCATACATGTAAATATTACCTCAATTTTCGTTAATGTACACATATTACCATGTATTTAAATGTATGGATATGTATGATTATACATGTAAATAGTACTTCAATTTTCGCAAATGCATAGACATGAACATATATGGTCCAACATATGAACATGTATAATTCATTTATGAACACATATGAATCATGTATGAAGGCATGTGAACATGTATGAAGAATGTGTGCTCATGTATGGATACATATATGTCGATTTTTAATAGGGATGTAAACTCTCTGTTTTCCGAGTTATTTGTAGGTAAATTTACAAAGTTAAGTTTAAGTTATCTTTCAGCGAATATCAACATAATTTCACTGTACAACACAATTTATTTGTATTTGAACAATTCCTATACCAGATGAATGCATTAGGTAAGTATAGTACAACCCAAAAAGGATTTGGTCCTGTGTTGGGGGTACAGTCAAATTTTATGGCCGTTTAAAGTTTTCACTTTTTCGCCAATACACAGTGTTGAATTAGACTCAAAAAGTCGTGTAACAGTTCTTTTAATCTAAATTCTGAGTTTTTTCTAGAATATTTTAGCCCTATATTTGCAACTTTCATGGGTCATTTTAGTCCTTTTTCCGATAAATACCAAAGAAGTATCATAAAACGTGCGTTAAATGGGTTAAAAATGTTTTGTGAATATGTTCTGCAACAAAACGTCATCCGGTCATGGCCCTTCAAAAGTTATGATAATACAAACATTGTATATTTCTCAGGGTTGGCATTCAATACTTTACCATAATAACGGTTGTTGGCTACCAGAGTTACATCAAGAGCGAAATGAATATTTAAAAAACGGGCTAAAATTAAAGACATGCGACTTCTTGTATAATCGGTTTATTTCGGTTTTATTTAAAATCGGTTTTATATCGTGAACTAAATAACGCTAAAATACCAAAACGAAGATTTATAACGGTATTTTGAAGATATAACAATATTTAATGAGTAACATTTCAAAATAAACCCTGCGATATTAGAAGACACATACACACAGAGAAATAAAGTGCCAACCGAATCAAAAAGTGTATTTTAATGGTAACAACTTATAAACTCAGCTAGTACAATGATATTTACATTAGATTTCATGATATTTTGGTGTTGGAACAAAAATTCAGTTGAATTAACCGAACTTTTTTGTGAAAACCAATGTTCAGTTGTACCAAACGACTGAAATTCGTAATAACCGAATTTGAGTTCTAGTAACCAAATTTCAGTTGGCAAATAGCTAAACTTTTCTCTGTGTGTACCAGTATTGGAATCGTAGCTCTAAAATTTTCATATCGGTATTGATGTGGTCGTAGTAGGCAACTACCATGATAATGAAAATGTAGTCTTGACATTTCTTAAACATTTGTTAAAAACCCCGCAACTTTGAGCAGCGATTAAACGCGAACTACAGCGAATTAAAAAAAAAAAAAAAAACACCTAAACTCCAAATTAACTAGGAGAATGTTTATGCCAAGTTTTGCTGAAGTCAGAAGAGGTTAAGCTAAAATTGTGGTTTTTTCGCTCATTATTTTTAAAATTTACCTAGTGTACATCAAATGAATGAAAATAAAAATTTGTTGTCAACCTAATATGGTTTAACTTCCGTACTAATGTAAAATTTATAACAAAAAAAATTTCATATAAATTATGTTAAAAGGAATACACCACATACAGAGAATAAGTTGGTTGGAATTCCATTGTAACTAACAAAATTTAATCATTATTTAATAATTTTAATAGCAAGTACTTAAAATTCATCATCAGCATAATTAAACTATATTGTGAACAGGAAATATATAAAATTAACCAAAACACAGTCACATCATCCAAAATATTTGTTTTCCAATCAATATTAAAGAAATATTATCTTTCACATTACCTTTAATACCAACAACCAACCACTTTTCGAAGATTTTATCCCTTAAATAAGATATTTGCAGTTAAAATCGAATATTAGTTTCGCCGTCAAAAAAACAATCACTTTATCTAAAATATAATTTTTTGTTACCAACTTTAAAATAACATAAAGTTTTTCAATAGTTTTGGTAACTCTAATAAAATATTAAGATTAGCAACCCAATTTCTGTTGTATATACAAATCTATTTTTAGACATTCATATTTAAACTTGAAAGTAAAAAAATATTCCAGGTAGAAATTTGAAAACACAAATTCAAATTGGGAGTGGACTAGAGGTATAGTAATTGCTTGACAATCAGAAGGTAACCTGTTCGACTACAGTTCACGGAATAAGAATTTTTTTAATGAAATAATTTTAAAATAATATAAAATATTTTAAGATATTTATTAAGATTAGCAACAGAATTTTTGGTGTACATACAAATCAAATATTTAAATTTAGAACTAGAAAATATTCAAAGTTGAAATTTGAAAAAAAACATTTAAATTGGGTTGCCTGACAAACGGAAGACCGCCGGTTCGAGGCATAACATTTTTTTTATTAATAAAATAAATTTTGTTGAATGCATTGTTTATAGAATATTATAGTACATCAACATAAAATGTTCAATTATTAAAATAAAATTAAATAAACTACACAACTGTTTTCTGTGTGCACGTAGTATATATTTTGTAGCATTTAGCAACTAAAAATAGTTGAATTGATATGGGTAGTCATTTTGTTATCATTTAAAAAGATATTTAATATTTAAAAGGAGATTTCATTATTTTCAATTCATTACTTAGTACAGAATATTATATACACAATGCGGCGATATAATTTTATCTACCTATGTTGGCAACCATGTCAAAATAAAGACTAAATTTACACGTAAACAAAATGGTTTAATAAATTATGTTAGCTGGGCTTGCACCAAAAGCTTACAATTTGAGGCCTTTGTAATATTATGCGTACATTGTACTGAATACTGGCGTATTTCTGCAAAAAAAAAAAAATAAGTGGCGTTAAATCACAAAATCTCGTTGGTCTTTTCGTGCTAGCAATCGTAATGTATTTCCGTGCTAGAAATTTGTTCAGCGATTGTATACAATTTTGGAAAATCAGACCGATCGAACGATGAAATTTTCAAATACACAATGTCTAAAATATTTAAAAATTTATTCCGTTTTCACTCAAAATATAAATAATGGATGGTTTTTATTAAAATACTACTAAACTAAAACTAAATTATATCGTCAGGGTTGCCATATGTGCATAAATTTAAAAAAAATGCTCCAAAAACACAATCTTTTTCCAAAAAATTTTAAAAATCGATTAACATAAAAAAAAATACATATATATATTTTTGAATAAAGATTTGTTCATTTTAACCGTCTAGGATTTAAGCGCTGTCAAATTTTCAACTTTGGTTTCCAATATTTCCACTAGAGGGCGCTTTAAGGCAAAACAAATTACAAACATTTCTTAATGAACTATGCTTCTATATACTACGCTTTATTCCTAAACTCTCCCGCTTCAGAAAAAAGTTTGCCGGATTAATTGAAACTTACACTAAGTGTTGTCCTATAAAATAGAAGAACTTCATGGAAACACTTTTTTAATATTTCAAATAAGTGGGCAAAGTGGGCGAGGTCAAACAATTTTGAGGAAAACCCTGTCAATATTTAAATATACTGTGCTTAACTGTAACATTGAACAATTTTGAAATAAATGATTATCAGTGAATTTTTATTGTTGATCTATAAATTGTGTGTGAGATGTTGGTTAGTTCGGTTAAAGATCATGAATATTTTTTCCATATTAACAGAAAAATTATAATTTTATTTGTGATAATTTACTTTAATTAACAGAAAAAACACTTAGAAAAAAAGTTTTTGACACCTGCATGAATGGAGTTAACTTTCTAGCCCGCAATGGCCTTCATCAACATTCTTCGTGCCTTAAAGTGTTAAATTGTAAACATCATCTATTTAACTCAACTAGTTAAGTTAAAAACATAACGTGACTTAGTTTGTTGAGTAGACGAAATTTACTGCGAACTTATTATCGATAGACTTTTCTATGGGCTATCTATAGGTGACATCTGTTTTTTTTAAGTTTCAGAACTTTGAAATTTTCTAATAAAAAACAAAACATCGTTTTTATTTTATTTTTTATATTCTTAAAGGAAATATCGCAGTTTTTTTAAATCGATATACACATTTTCAGAGAAGTGTTTTTTCTTTGTTTTCGAAATATTTAATTTTGGATTTGTTTTGCGTCAATGCATATAACGAGTGGCCAAAAATAGAAGGAGTTGTTGTATGTAAGTGAAATTTGGTACACAAGTATATATTGTTTAAGCATGTAAAAATATAAAATTTTGCCAAAATCGTAGCAAGGACCCTCCTACCTGTCAAATATCCTGAAATCTAAAAATGCAAGAAAAGCTACAAATATTATCGGAATATATTTCTTAGATAAACAGCTAGAATTTTATATGCAGAATTTTTTATGTTTTCGAGCAAGGATGCGGAAAGCTGCAAAATGACCTTGAAATAAAAAATTTCATTAAGTCAAAAAAAAAAAAAAGAAATGGCTAAATGATATTTTTATTATATATACCTAATATTACGAAAATAGGTAACAATACGTATCCATATAGCCTGAAATATAAAAAACAAAAAAAAATATAATTTTTCAAAAATAACATTTTTCTTAAAATTTACTATGCATTTTTATGATTAAGGTGCTAATTATTAATCAGTTTTACACTTAAAGCAGGGTTTTTAACAAAGTTGGTTTTAGATTTTTTTTTGAAATTGCACAAATATGATGAATTTCACATCAAAACCTATAAAAAACGCACATTTTGAACCCGACTCTCTCAGAATTGGATGAAATTTTGCATACAGCTACATTTTACCTATACAAACACAACCTCATATTTAGAAATTGCATTTTTGAAAATATGTGGGCGTGGCAGGTATCGAAGTTTTTGAAAAAAGGACAATAACATGTATTTTCAAGCTGTGATTACTACGGAATGGGCTCAACCGATTTCAAAGATCTTGGTACATTAGAAAGGTATTTAAATCAGCTTTCAAAAAAATTTTATATTACACTGAATTTTTTTTTTGCAGAAATAAAACTTTAAACTAGGAAAATACTTCAAAGGCCGAGGGTTTTTTTTCCAAAAAAATTTTTGTTAGAAAGATCTCTTTAATATATATATAGAGCAATTCCATATGAAAACGATCAAAATTGGCAAATTTTTGGACGACCCCTCTCCGATTTTAAAATAAATAGTCTCAATCGATTGCCCAGCAAAAAATAATGTACCTACATATTTTTTTTTTTTTTTATAGTGACTGGTTTAGTGGTGGTGTGCACCACTGTCATGTGACAAAATTGAAGAATTCTTCATAAGGGACCTCATTGAAAGTTCTTTAAAGTTCTACTAAAGCGATCGCAACGAGTGATAGCTCGTTGGAAAGGTATTGAATCAGGCTTTAATTGAAAAATAAAATTTTCCTAATTTTTCTCAGAAATTTACCTTTTTTCCCATGAAAATTAAATTTTCCCATGAAAATTAAATTTTCCGATTTTCCACAGAAGCTCCTAAATTTTCCGGCTAATTTTATTTTTTTTGGATTCCTCATAATTTTTGCTTTAAGAATCAGCAATAAAAAAATGGGGCCCCGACTCCTTGTTTGGACAGGAGAAGAGCATTTAAGAGACCACCTTGTTCTCATTGTTTTTATATTTTTTATAATTGAATTATTTTTAATTATTTAACATTATTTTATTTTATTATTAAAAATACATTTTAAAAATTATTTTACAGTTAAAAATACATTTATGAAGAAAAAATCTATTTTTTTTTTAAGAGCCCCAAGTTGAGTGTCTAGTGAATATGGTCTGCCTGCCTTCACAAGATCGGCCATAAATCCATGGATAATAGCAGCAGTGGCATGTAATGGCACACCAAACCCGACTGAGGCTACAGGTCATAAAATATTTTGTAAATTTTTTAAATTACCAGGTAATAAATATTTCGCCTAAAATGACACGTGCAGAAACAAGTCATAAAACACGGATTTTCCATAAATATGGCGAAATATTTATTACCTGGTTATTTAAAAAATTTACTAACATTTTATGACCTGTGGTCGGCTTATTGGCAGTAACCAATTAAGTCCCTCTTTAAAAAACATTTTATGACCAGTAGTTCACGCAAATTTTCCTATTAAAGAAAAGCAAATATCGCTTATTTTTTTACCTATTTTTTACCAAAAAATAAATATAAATACTTCACACACTCTGAGTCAAATTTCAGTTGAATACTAAACGTGAAAGTGTTAAAGTGTTTTTATTGTAAAGTAAAGAGTGAAGCTGTAAAGACAATTTAAAGTAAAATGAATAAATTTTGCTGCAATCCGTTTAACAAGAGTGGACATCGTTCGAAAAAGATAAAAGTATTATAATTAACTGGTGTTTCGAAGCGATACATGAATGAATTAAATATACAATACGGTGAAGAAGCAGAATTCATTTGCCCCAAGTGTAAAATCGATTTGTCTCAACAAGCAAATGCATTGAAACAAATGCAACTACAATCCGAGATTGAAATGACAATTGAACAAAATGTTTCATCTGATAGTGAGGCAGACATTCCGATGGTCAATATGTCTTTGAGTCCTTTGAATGAGGCTATTACCACTTTAGGTGAAACGCCTATTAAAAAAAGAAAGTTGCGAAGTGAAAAATACAGGAAAGATAAAAAGGCAAGGTTATGAGTGCAATCGCGACAATATTTGATGAAGGCTCTGATAACGAATGCAGTCAAGCAGATGACGTTGATGACGGCAAACAAATGATTGAGCAGTTGAAAAGAAAATTCAATTTAGCGACCACTTTTCCGGAGAAATATCTCATTTTATCTGTGCTGCCTCAATCATGGTCTATACGCAAGATTTCTGAACAGTTTCAAACATCTTTTTACATCGCGAGAAGAAGCAAAGAATTAGTTCGACAGAAGGGCATATTGGCGACTCCCACCAAGAAATTTGGCTCAAGGACCGTCAGCGAAGCAATGGTGAAATTGATTCAAGATTTTTACTGCAATGATAACAACAGCCGCGCCTGCCCAGGTACACGTGACTATGTTATCACACGTGAAGATGGAGAAAAAGTACACAAGCAGCGCAGATTATTATTATGTAATCTATCCGAAGCATACCATCAGTTCAAAGAGAAATACCCAGCAGAAAAAGTGGGATTTTCTAAGTTTGCCATCCTACGACCAAAAGAATGCGTGCTGGCAATAGACAGGCACGGAACGCATTCAGTCTGCGTTTGCATGTTTCATCAAAACATCGAATTAATGTTCTTTCCATGCAAGAAATTGAAAGTATTTCACGGTGAAATTGAAACATATAGGGACCTCCTGTCGAAGTCGTTGTGCGCATACCCCACGGAAAATTGTCATCTGTCCAAATGCGACAATTGTCCGAAGATTGACGAGCTAGAGCAATATTTGGCGGAAAAGTTTGAACAGCTGTTAATTCAGGAGGTGCATTTCAAACAGTGGATAATTAGCAGCGGCAGATGTTCCCTTGAGACCGTGGTAAAGCAGATTCCGGAATTCATCGAGGAATTCGGATTCAAGTTGAATGAACTGAAGGCGCACCATTTCATATCCGAGATGCAATCGAAATTTCTAAAGGAAAGTAAGGAGAAATTAGCCCAAAATGAATTCATTGTGATAAGCGACTTTGCCGAGAATTACACTTTTCTCGTTCAGGATGAAATTCAGGCTTATCACTGGGCAAACGACCAGTGCACGGTGCATCCTTTTTGCATTTATTTCAAAAACGAAGATAACGAACTACAGACCGTAAGCCTTGTTGTTGTCGCGGAGAGTTTAGCTCATAATTATGTGTCCGTTTATTTATTTCAAATGAAACTGTTTGAATTCTTAAGATCAAAATTCGATGCAATCGACAAAGTAACGTTTTTCTCAGGCTTCTCAGTACAAGAATAAAAAAAATTTTTACAATCTTTGCATAATTGAAGAAGAACAAAACTAAAAGGTCGAGTGGCACTTTTTTGCGACGTCCCACGGTAAGGGCCCATGCGATGCGTTAGGGGGAACCCTAAAACGCATGGCGACTAAGGCAAGTTTGCAAAGGCCATCTACTGACCAGATCTTAAATGTACAACATTTGTTTTCGTGGATTCAAAGCAAGGAAATTGCCATTAACACAGTTTTATGCACTCAAAAAGAACACGATGCCATGGAGCGACGAATTCAAAACAGATATAATAATGTCAAAACTATAACTGGAACGCAAAAGCTTCATTGCTTCATACCAAATATTTCTGATATGTCAATTAATGTAAAGCGGTACTCTTCGTCTGCCGACGTGCTAAATTTAAAGTTCCTTTAATTTTATAATGATGCCAAGACAATTGAAATTTTTAATAAATATTGTAATTAAGTATAAGCAGCAAAATAAGAAAGATTTTTCTTCATAAATGTATTTTAACTGTAAAATAATTTTTAAAATGTATTTTTAATAATAAAATAAAATAATGTTAAATAATTAAAAATAATTCAATTATAAAAAATATAAAAACAATGAGAACAAGGTGGTCTCTTAAATGCTCTTCTCCTGTCCAAACAAGGAGTCGGGCCCATTTTTTTATTGCTGATTCTTAAAGCAAAAATTATGAGGAATCCAAAAAAAAATAAAATTAGCCGGAAAATTTAGGAGCTTCTGTGGAAAATCGGAAAATTTAATTTTCATGGGAAAATTTAATTTTCATGGGAAAAAAGGTAAATTTCTGAGAAAAATTAGGAAAATTTTATTTTTCAATTAAAGCCTGATTCATTACCTTTCCAACGAGCTATCACTCGTTGCGATCGCTTCAGTAGTTTTTTTCACAACTTTTTTTTCACAACTTTCAATGAGGTCCCTTATGAAGAATTCTTCAATTTTGTCACATGACAGTGGTGCACACCACCACTAAACCAGTCACTATAAAAAAAAAAAATATGTAGGTACATTATTTTTTGCTGGGCAATCGATTGAGACTATTTATTTTAAAATCGGAGAGGGGTCGTCCAAAGGTGATCGCTTTCATATGGAATTGCTCTATAACATATCTCTAAAATGGCGTTTTTTTAATTTTTTTTAAGTAAATGCATCTCTTGTTAACTTCCTTATATTTTCATATCATTGTGTGACAAAAACGAATAAAGTAGCTATACTTTGAAAGTTATACGGATTTTTTGTATTTCTAATAGATTAGAACAAGAATCGTATTATCTAATTTTTCAGACACCTCCAAAATATGGACTTACCTTTGGAATTTTTTTTTTTATTTTTATTTTTTAGATTTAATATGTATATAATTTCGGAATATTCGCTAACTTTTAGTGAAGTTTCATCTAAAGGTATAAAAGAATGGAAGCTTTGAGTTCCTTTAATAGTTTTAGCATTTTTATACCTTTAAAATAGCTCTTCTTTTGTTTTGTTA
>CM037853.1:48362858-48434855 GCA_021234595.1 Delia radicum
TTTAAAACTCAAATCTACCAGAAATTGTTTGAAATTCTAAAACAGCAATTTAATATTATTTATTCTTAACTTTAACCCTTCGTCAGGCACATATTTTGAGCCCTTAGTTCTGGCACATGGTGTCTGGCCAGACCCCTATACATTTACATGCATTTGTATTTAAATAAGGGCTGTTTGCCGTTAAATTTTTTACTAAGATAGGAAAATATTTGTTATATTTTGTGTTTCTATTTCTTTTTATGTTATTAGCTACCTGAGGAAGAAAAAATAGACCTGAAAAAATCTTTGGAATGAAAAGGGCAACAATTTTTTTGTTCTATATATATTTCTCTTTATTATGGGTAAAGTAATAAATTTTTATGACAAAATAGAAAATTATTATGAAGAATACATTGATTTTTTTTATTCAGAATTTTGCGGAAGGCAACAAAAACATAAATAATCTACTTTTGAATGTTGCTGACAAACAGGATTGTTGCATTTGCAGCAAAAAAAGCGTGTCTTACGGCGTATTTTGTCACCTTGCTGCAGGCAAATTCTGCAATCTGTTTTGGCAGCTAATGTGTCTGGACCACTGCGTGAAGCTACATTAAGGTTTGCTATATTGAGAGGTCTCCCAAAGAACGCTTCAAATGCTATACGAGTTGTTGGTTGAGCCACAATGTGCGGATTATTGATGCGATTTTCAACGTTGGCCAGTACCAATTGCTTTGCAAGTTTATATAAAAATATGCGTCTTCTTTCTTTTCTTGTATTTTCATCATTTAGCTTACATATAATGTAACTTTGCCAATGCCATCACATCAATCGACTCGTATCGACTCCGGCTTTAGTTGAATTATAAAATAAAATTGCTTCCGGTTTCATGGCTACGCCTTCAACATGTTTCGTGTAATGCACGGTTGAAATTAAATTGACTGCCTTATTTTTTTTGGGCACGTAGCTGCAAAGTGCAACAAGATTTTCATGAAAACCAAACATACTTGAAAGAATTGGTCGTCTGGTGCTCTTCATAACTTCCTTAGGAAGACATCTTTTGTTTGCTCGAATGGTGCCAACAAATGCCAGTCCCATAGCAGCAAGTCGTTTAGCGCCGTTCAATGAGGTGAAAAAATTATCAGAAATAATTGTTCTGCCGCTGTTTGCGTAACAATTTGCGAAATAGATTAGAACGTTTTCACCTTAATTTATCTCCCGATTGTCTCCTTCCTTTCCAGTGTATAGTTTTCCTTTCAATGGAAATTTAGTCTTAGCATCGCATGCCCACCAAACTTTGATCCCATACCTTGCAGGTTTTGATGGGATATATTGGGTGAACTTTGTGCGCCCACGATACGGAAACAACTGCTCATCGATGGTGATATTTTCATAAGGTTCATAATAATTTTGCAGATTTTCATTGAGAAAATTCCAAAAGTCAGAGAGGAGAGGAGGTTGGGAGAGTTGGGATCTCTTTAATACTATACTCTCTTTGCTTTGCCTATGCGTTCATACAAAATGCATAGGGGTCTGGCCAGACACCATGTACCAAAAGTAAATTGAAGATTTTTTATTTGGCTTTTTTGTCCTGTTCCAAGGACTTTTTTTCAATTATTAGTTTATACATCGAAAGCCAACAATATTTTGGGAGATTACCTGAAATTACAGCCATGTACCTAAAATAGAAGTATGCTAAATTGAAGCATGAAAATGAAATATGTCTGGCCAGAACCATGTGCCACTTCGAGGGTTAAACAGAATGTTGGTTTTCCAAACATTCGAATAAAATCCAAAATTTAACTAAACTGAATTTTTGAACATAATTTTAATATAAAACGTCTCATAATATTTATGAAATATTTCATAAAAATGTATACAATTTTCAGAAAAATATTAAAACTGCTTCATTATTATGAAATATTTAATAACTTTTCATTTTTTATGAAACATTTCATAAATATGAAGAAGCCTAAAGAAAAATTATCATATGTAATTATATATAATCATATCTGAACATATATGGTCCGAGTTATAAATATTGCTTAAAATCAGCGAGCCGATTTTTTTTATTTTGCTGACATTAGCTATTTTTTTGCAAACACCCTCCTGAATATAATTTTGCTAAATTTACTGACATTTGAGTGTAGCTTTATTAGTTGAGCAATAACAAACATTTTAATTAGACCTGTAAAATCTAAAATCAAACGTAAAAGTTTTCCCAATAAGCAATGAAAAACTAAAAAAACTTCCACGCTTCTTAATAAAGGACCAGTAAAACAAACAAATTATGCAGCGTTGCAGGCGTGGATCCAGGGGGAGGAAAAATGGGACATTTCCTTCCCCAAAATAAAATTGTTCAATACGAAAATGTGAAAAAGTTTAAAAAACTTATTTGAAAATACTCTAATTTCCCTCCCCAAAACCTTCTCCTGGATCGGCGCCTGAGCACCATAAATGCTTTTCTGGGCACAAGACCAACATTTTTTATGTGTAAAGTATGTACAGAAATAAACCAATGTAAAAATAAATAAATTATTCCAAAAACAATCACAGCCACGTTTTAATTGGTTTGAATTTAAGTGGTATTAGTATAAAGTTTGAACTTGAATTGTACTGTGATTCAAGGCTTGAATTAAATTATATTTACACTCTTATATTCGGCTTGAACTCAAATATCCATTTTGCTAGAATTTGCGTAAATAAAGTACAAATCAAGGCTTAAAACTTAAAAATATCCAGCTAAATTGCTTATTGGCTTTATATAATATATTAAAATTTTGTTTGTAGATTAGAGTATCCAAAAAAGCTAAGTTGCTTTTTTTCTTGCTCCCCGCGCAGTTTGATCGCGATAGTAGCCCAGTTTGAAACTGGACTTCTGTCGCTCAAACCGGCCATGCTATTTTGACTTTTAACCTAAAAAATGGACTAAAAATGGCTAACAGTTTTGTTGTTTTACAATCGTTTTTTTAAATCAAAAAATCAATCACTTAGAACAGACATAGAAAAAAATTTATTGCACCATTATTATTATTTTTTGACAATCTTTGCATATCCGTCATGATTTTTAAATTTCTAATTTTAAAGTTTTCTTCAAGGGTAATGATTATTTTTGAGTAATAATAAAAAAAAATCAGCCATAATCATTATTTTTGAGCAAAAAAAAAAAAACTCAAAAATAATCATTATTTATGATTTTTATTTTTTTCGCTCAAAATAAAACTCACTTTCATTGACCAACTCGTGGTACTATGCTAAAAATTTGGTTATAGTCCTAATATGCATGTATACTGGGCATTAAGAATAGTAAAGCTGGTATGTAAATCTATACCCAATTAAAAAAAAAAAATAAAAAAATCAATGTCACGAAGACTGCAAGCTGTTATAATTCAAATTGAAATCAAACTAATACTAAATTTTTTCCATATCATTTTTAATTTTACGAATATTTAGTCTTTTTATAGATTGTTGTTTAAATTGGGTACGAGTAAAATACTATTACTAACTCGGTCAGTTATAAGGAATATTCCAAAGTTAGCACAATATTAAAATTATTAAAATTAATAATAATAATAAATATCTTAATATATAAAAACGTTGGTGCGTATGTTGGTACTCTAATAACTGTTGAACCACTAATGCTAGCGACTTCGTATTCATACCGTATGTTCCTTTGGTTCTCCGATTTGCATAACTTTTTTGTACCCGATAGGTGGCGCTGGGGTCGAGATTTTCCCAAAAATTTATTTACGGTCCAATTTAGCTCAAATTCGCAACATATATTATGTACATAAAACTAAAGTTGCTGACAAAGTTTTTCACCTGTAGGTGGCGCTGGTGTTAAAATATTCAAGAAAACGTATATTTTTTTTCAGTCATATTCATAATATTATTAAATGAAATGTATTTAGGCACAGAACTAATTTTTAAACACAAATTTAGGCGTTTTATTTGCACATAAATATTAGCCATACATGGGAGTTATTATTTTTCGTCAATTTCCGTTTTATTTCCACATAAATATTAACCATTCATAGAAGTTATTATTTTTCGTATGATTTTATTATTATAATATAAGTAACACAAATACTATTGCCAAAAAATTTGAATTCAATTAAATTTTAATAACATTTTGATAACGATGAAAAGTTCCCAAGTACGACATAAACGAATATATATAGATTGGCTTTTCAGTTTTCATTATTTACTTTTCTGTTTACTTCAAATAATGTCATATAATATAATTTGAATTATTTTATTATTTAATATGTGCTAAAACAATTATTTTTATAAAACAGAAGCTTTAAAATGCCTTTAAGACGTCGTGGTAATATTGGCCGCGCTACTAGAAATGCTTCAGGTACCCAAAGAATACGAAATCAATTAACACCAGAACAACAATCCCAACGTCGAGAAAACGAACGTGAATCAAGTGCTGTACGTCGCCAAGCTGAAACAAATGAACACCGTATGCAACGATTGGCCACTATGCGGATAACGAGACTCACATCACGTTAATTTATTTTAAAAGTTTCGGGTACAGTCGTCTTAAGCTTGAGATCTCTTAATCCAAGAAAACTTTTTAAACAGAGTTATAAAAGACCACAACAGACTTTGTAAGGTCCAACAACGTGGACCGGGTCAGCTAGTTAATAATAATAATAAATTACCGCAACCATTGCTTGATGTTGCAACTCGTTGGCATTCAACATATCATATGTTGAACACACTCTAAAAGTTCGAGGACTTTTGTGAAATGCACCTTAAAAATTCTATGAAAGTGAGTTTTATTTTGAGCGAAAAAAAATAAAAATCATAAATAATGATTATTTTTAAGTTGTATTTTTTTTACTCAAAAATAATGATTACCATTGAAGAAAATCCTTAAAACTCATAATATAATCATTATTGTGTAATTTTTATTATAAAACTCATAATGATTACGGTCCCTGTTTACAACTTTTTAAAGTGTTATAAGTGTAATTATGCAAAACAAAACAAACAAGCAAACATTATTTTTCTCATACATACTTTTGACCTAAATATAAAAAATCGTGATGTTTTTCGCGATCAATTGCGGCGATATATTTGTCTATCAGCTTACAGAGTATTAACTGCAGTTTAGCAAAGATTTGACTTTTTAAAAATATATCGTCTATACCATGACGAAATGACAAAAAACCATACCATAAGTTTTATTGGATTTTTGTTTTTATATACATCGAGATTATTTTCATGTTATTTTAACTGAATTTCTATTAGACTAGCCGAAACTTTTTACACGTACCGAATCAGAAATTATTATTGATATTTTTTGTAGAACCAATCAAATTACTTAAAATAATACAACCGTTTCCATTTAATTTGGGGGATCTGCGGTGTAATGGTTAGTGCGTTGGACTGTTACTCAGATGGTCCCGGGTTCGATTCCCGGTGACGGCAACATCAATTTATAAAAATAATATGTATGAGTTTTCTATCCCTCATATGTATCGCAGCTCCCACCTTCGGTGTTCCCATAGCACTTAACCCCACCGAAGTAAAATAATGAATCAGGGCTATGAACCAAAAAGCTTCAATAAGTTCGCCAACTCTCCATCAGGTGGCGAGCAACAACTGTTCTAAGACTTATCACCTCGCGCAATTACAGTGTTGCCATGTTTGAAGCCCTTCATCTCTCCACTATCCAATTTCCAAAGAAAGCAACACATAAATAAATAGGAAGAATTTCCTGAGTGTTGCTTCTCTTTAAAAAAATAAAATATAGAAAAATAGAAGATAGGCGATAAGGTATTTGCTACAGTATATATAACTTAAATCTAATATGAGTAGTATTTACATGCCAAAATAGTCTTAAAACTAAAGTGTTTTCTATTATAGACGCACTACTTTTTCGCACCATGTACTAGGAAATGAGTGTTTTAGCTGGTGATATAAAATCAATGAATAAGTAAAAACTAATTAAAAACTAAACGTTATTAAAAGTTTTTTATGTTTTTAAATTAGTTCAAGCCTATAATAAAACTTACTTGTTGCTGATGACAGATTATTATTTGCTGTAAAATGATATATAACAATAAACTTGTATGCATCACGTACGATATAAATATGAGGCTTTCCAAGTCAACTGATTCAATGTCAATCTTACAGTAGTTGATGTCCTATATGATACATGTAAAATATGGAGCAATTTAACAATTTTTATTTGTTGTTTATTATTCGACCTTTAAATTTTTTAAATAAATACTCGAGTATTTACAATTTTGGGGAAAAAGAAGTCAAGATCTCGATCCAGAATGATTCATTATGTAACTCGAGTTAGTTTTTTAGAAAATAAATGCTGAATGTTGAATGCTGAATGAAAGAAAAGAAAAGAAAGAAAAGAAGAAAGAAAAGAGAAAAAAGAAAGAAAAAAAAGAAAGAAAAGAAAAGAAAAAAAGAAAGAAAAGAAAGAAAGAAAGAAAATAAAGAAAAGAAAAAGAAAGAAAGAAAACACGCAAAATAAAGAAACCTCAACCCCGCCCCTCCCCTCCCAGTACCCCTCCTCCCCCCCACTCCCCTCCCCTCACCCTCCCCTCCCTCCCCTCCCATCCCCTCCCTCCCCCTCCCCTCCCCCTCCCCGCCTCCCCTCCCCTACCTACCCACACCTCCCTCATCCATCATAACCAAAAACTCAACATAAAAGAAAAGAAAAAAAGAAAGATCAAAATCAAAAGAATTTACTGTAGTTTTGATTTAACTGCCTTTTACTTACGTGCACTTTTCACATAACTGCACAAAATTTTGGTTTCGTTGTTATTTTACAAAATTACGTATGCAATTGCCTTCATTAAGTGCACTGTGTATACCTGCGCATTTAAAATAAGTGCCTCATGTTTTTGGCAGTTGTACATTATTTTCATACAAAAGATCGCCGTTAGCTGCCTCTTATGTTTTGCTTACTTAGTTAGTTAGGTTAGTTAACGCTTGTACCTACATACATTTGTATGTAAAAACCTTATAAAATTTTTTATGAATGTTTTTTTATTTTCGTTTTGTTGTTTTTTATATAAATTCTATTGTATGAAATAAACAATTAATAAAAATAAATTAAATCATATCTGGTCTTTTCAACAATTTAGTTTACCTGCACTTTAAGGCAGGTAACCAATTTGAGTTAGCAGCGCTTTTGGCTTACCTGCACAAAAATTCGTGCAGAAGTTGGTTGTGCAGCTAAGTCAAAACTACTGTATTCCATATAAATTATATAGCCTTAAATATTGAATGTGTAAAGTTTCATCGACATTGGGCAACGGAATCGGTGGTCAGGCATAAGGGGGTGTTCTAGTTTGGAAAACATTTTTCCGATTTTTTTTTTGCATATTTTTTAGCTTAGATATTTAAAAATATTTTCCTAAAAGGATTTTTCGAAATTCGAAATAGTTTGGGAGATAACCCATTATTGTAAAGCAGTGTTTCTGCCTAAATGAGGCATTCATTGTAAGCTAGAAAATTGAACTTTAAACCTAAGCACGTTTTTCCTCGGAACCACGTTTTTCTAACAGGTACGTAGGGTCTCTCAAGTTCTACTGAACCGATTTTTATGATATTCGGCTAAATCAACGCAGAATTAAAGTAGCTATCGTCCCATGCTAAATCATCTATTTTTTACAATAGACTACGAAAAAAAATGACAAATATCGATTTTTCTTTTTGATAAATAATTTTTTTTATGATTGAGCATGAGACGATAAAGGCATTCTTAGCTTTTTTATGTAGACCCTACTTTGGAGGCCGAGAACTTTTCATAGAACCCACTTATTGTCAAATTGTGTAACCAAATACAAAAAAACAGAATTAAATAATCGATTGCCGTTTTATTTCCACAAGTTTTTAAAAAATAACTATACTTCTGCCGTCCAAACAAGAAAACCCCTCTAATGTGGTTCCATATAAAGTTTTGTAAATAAAGCTTAATTCGCGAATATAGCGAAAAACCAAATTTTATTAAATTTATGTTAAGATATTTCGAAAATCTAATATGATGGGAAATGATGAAGTCAGATTCCGGTTTAGCGCATACCAAACCTTTAGAAACGCAAATTCTAGTCCCAGGGTCTTGACATTGTCAGATTTTGATGGGTTTGTGTTTTTAGTAGAATATATGATATTTTATTTGTGAATCTTAATTTAACTAAATCTTAATTTAACTAAACTAATTAAACTTATTAAAATGTTTATTAAATTAACTTTATATCTATTGTTAGCCGAACTACGTTTAGATTTAAATAAATATTGTTGACGAAAAACAGAACCCACTAAGCCGGTATAAATTGGTGAATATTTATAAATTAAAGATTCCGTTTCTTCCGTTGAATTTTCAAATTTTTGATGATTACGTCTGGCTTCATTTACCAGAAAGTTGGCAAAATATTGTGATGCCTGGATGGCTTGTGACAAGTGCGTTATATTACGATTTGGTTTAAACTCATAGAGGCTTTTTTCGGGATGAAATTGGACACCATAAAATGGATATCTGTAAACGAAAAAAGAAAATAATGTTTAACAATTTCCAAACAAAATAAAGTAAAGTAATTTTAATAAATCAAAAGATTGAGTTTAAAAGTTATGAATTCTAACATTTATTAAAAATGTTGTTAAGGGGTTTAAGAAATCAATAAAAACGACTTATCTGAGAAAAATATGTTCATTTTATTTCACACACGAATAAAATCTTTAGTCCCTAACGTAGTACGAGCGTAAATTCTAAAACTAAAACAAGCACGATTTTGCTCAAGCGTGATTCACGTGAAATTCTGCTCATGTACCCATCTGCTCACGTGCCCACTGCAACAACAAAAACTAGAACTTTTTAAAAGCTACTGGTTTTTGGTATTAGTAGTAAAGGGTGTTTTTGAAACAGGTAAGTTGTATCGTCTATCCATCAATGGTGACCGCTATAGAGCCATGATTACTGACTTTTTCGTTCATCAATTGAACAGCCATGTTGTGCAGGAGCTATGGTTTCAACAAGACAGCGCAACATATCACACAGCCAGTGAAACAATTAATTTATTGAAGGAATCGTTTGGTAAACGCATAGTTTCACGTTTCGGACCCGTGAATTTGCCTCCAAGATCGTACGATTTAACGCCGCTGTACTATTTTCTGTGGGGAGCCCGAAACGATTGACCACTTGGAGGACAACATTCGCCGCGTTATTGCCAATATACGGCCACAAATTTTGGAAAAAGTCATCGAAAATTGGACCTCCAGATTAGACTACGTCCGAGCCAGCCGTGGCGGTCATATGCCAGAAGTCATATTTAAATTATAATGCCAGAAGATTATCTTTCGAATAAAGTCAAGTTAAATAAAATTAAATTAAGTTAAAAAGAGGAAGACCCCAATCAGTCTATCCGCCATCCGGCACAGGAATTGGATATGTGTCCATCCAATTTATGGAAGTGATTACTGACTTTTTCGTTCATCAATTGAAACACCCTGATGGGCAGGAGCTGTGGTTGCAACAACACAGCGCAACATGTCACACAGCTCGTGAAATAATTGATTTATTGAAGGAAACGTTTGGTAAACGCATAGTTTCACGTTTCGGACCCGTGAATTGGCCTTCAAGATCGTGCGATTTAACACCGCTGGACTATTTTCTGTGCGGATATGTGAAGTCGATAATCTACGCCGATAAGCCCGAAACGATTGACCACTTGGAGGACAACATTCGCCGCGTTATTGCCAATATACGGGCACAAATTTTGGAGAAAGTCATCGAAAATTGGACCTCCAGATTAGACTACGTCCGAGCCAGCCGTGGCGGTCATATGCCAGAAGTCATATTTAAATTATAATTCCAGAAGATTATCTTTCGAATAAAGTAAAGTTAAAAAAAATTAAATTAAGTTAAAAAGAGGAAGACCCCAATCAGTCTATCCGCCATAGTGCACAGGAATTGGATATGTGTCCATCCAATTTATGGAAGTGATTACTGACTTTTTTGTTCATCAATTGAACAACCATGATGTGCAGGAGCTGTGGTTTTATTGCCAATATACGGCCACAAATGTTGGAAAAAGTCAGTGAAAATGTTACCTCCACGTAGTCTAAGCGTCCGAGCCAGCCGTGGCGGTCATATGCCAGAAGTCATATTTAAATTATAAAACCAGAAGATTATCTTTCGAATAAAGTAAAGTTCATGTCAATTTAAAAAATTCATCTTTGTTTTATTTCATTTAAAAGTTATATACCTCTATAAATTACACCCTTTAGTAGTATAAGTAAGGTATTAAACAAATATTCAATATTTTGAGTTTTTTTTTAGCACTTCCCTCAAAAAGTGTTAACTTTTTCTTTATGAAATATTTTGAAGTATTTTCTGAGTTTAATTGAGAGCATTTGAATTTAAAAACTTTTTCAACTGTTTTCTCGACTGCAGCAGCGTATTCCAAATCCCGGGTAAAACTACTAGTTTCAAATAATCTCCAAAATAATTAAAATTCCTCATATAACCAAAAGACTTCAATATCAAATTATGAGTTTATAATAATAAAATCATTTTGAATTAAATTAAGTTAAAAAAATTTTTTATAAAATTTAAGTCATTATGTACTTACAATAGTGATCGATTATGCGACATTTTTCGAAACCCGGTTTTAGGTTTTTCCGAATAGTCGAAATTTAAAAAATACCGGTACATTTTTTTATTTAATTTTAATCATTTTAGTTTTTTATTTGAAATATTATTATTCATTTTGGATCAGATTTAGTACATTTTTTTATGGTTTTAAAAAAACAGTAATATTTTGTATAAATTATTTCAAATTTTTATTTTTTAGCGCTCCGAAACTGTTGTCTGAGATACAAAACAATTCTTAACAATTTAATAAAAACTGTTCATTATTGAAAACGACCCAAATAAAACATATTTTAAAGAAAAAGTTATTAATAAACTAAATTTTTCAAAAATGTCAACAAAAAAAAATTGAGTGCTTTTTATTTACAAAATTTTAAATAATTTTTTTGTTAATAAAAAATGACAATTTAAAAATTACATAAAAACAATCAAAAAATTATATAAAAAATGAATAAAGTTTATAATTCTTCTTATCTTAAACGAGCTTAAGATCATTTATTTATTAATTATAATTATTTATTTCCAATATTTCGTCTCCACATTGGGTGACTTCTTCAGGGAAAAATTATTACAATTTGATTGAAAAGCTTGTTTTAATAATTAAATACTTATATACATTAGGCCGGGTCGATTTGTGGGGAGGCAAAAAAAATCGCCCAAAGCTCAGTGAAAATCGTATTCTAGGGATCAAAATAAGAAACTTTGCGGAATTAACCATACCTCTAAAACGAATTCTACTACCCCGAAACTGTTGACTTTTGTCCCGTAGGGTCAAGTTTTGAAAAATCCCACTTTGACCCATGTAGAGTGCCCCAATCGAGTCCAAATGTATGACCGACCCCCACTAACTTTGAAGGGCCGATCCACCCATGCTCGTGGCACACCCCCCTGGAACTCCCCTGGGGGGTTCCCCATACAAACATTTCAAAAAATCTCCATTTTTGGCACTTTATTTTATTATTTTTTATTTATTTTATTTATTTTTAATATTTTATTTATTTTTTCTCTTTAGAAATTTATTTAGTCAGAACATATGTAATGAAATATTAACTTAATAGAAAAGAAAAGATAAAAATTACTGTTTGAAGTCTTTTTTGCTTTCAAGTCTGGGCAATTTCGCACGGCTCTCTAACGTCGTCGCCATAACAGCCTCTACATTTTCCGGTATAACTCGTTTGGAAACGCTAGCTAGCAATTGAACGTGTCGTTCTGTTCCTTGTATGTGTGATGGAATTTTTGGATCATTAAACGGTGGATCATCTTGATTTAAATATTCTTTCAAAGTATCGTATGGAATGCTTCGAGTGAATGGTGGTTCAAATACGTCATTTATGTCATTCATATTGATCATTTCCGTGTAACTTGTGCAATAAAAGTTTATATCTGGTTTTTTATAAGCTCTAAGTCCCGTTGGGTCGTCAACATCGGTTCGATAGCGTAGAATTATCTTGATAGCACAGTCGCGCTTTTCTTTGCTATCATCAAACAACATTGATAACAAGATATTTTCCGAATGCGCATAATATGAATTATCTGTAATTACTTTATTGACAATTTTGCGTAAACGAGGTTCTAGAAATCTTGACCAACTAATGAATTTGAAAAATAATCTACTACCGTACACGACAGAGCTGTAATACTTAATATTGAAGTACATTGGCACATAACATGTAATTATAAATTCAACCAGTATTCTTAAATTTGCATCTGGATTTTCCGTTGTCACATATAATCGTAATAGTCTAGCGGCCTTGGTGAGCCACCGAGAATGTACAATTTTCCCTGGTTTGATGTTAGCCAGATCCACTGAAACCACGCCGCTAGAAATTGCATGGGCCATGTCGTATAAGTACTTGGAATCGGTGGAAAATTTAATTTTTTCTGGAGCAGGGGGCATATTTTTCAACTCAATTTTCTGAAAGCCGTCCACCACCTGAAAATATATAAAAATAAAGCAATTAAAAACGGTTGACAATTATAATAAATGAGTGATAGCAATAACTTACCGGAAGAGTTTCACAAGTTTCGATTTGACGGCTCAATTTTCCGGTTGCCGATCTTGGTCCAGTGCTGGTTGATTTATCCAAAGCTTCAAACAAATGCCGAAACGGAAGTTCGTTGAAGTGTAGAAGGCAAACGAACCAATGCAATGGTCTTTTTAACAGCAATTCGAATCGTCGTATAATTCCACCGTGTGGGCCAGTGTTTGTTGGCTCACCGTCAACGCATATGCCAATTAATTCATTCAGTGATATATTTTTATCGTTAAAAAAATCATTTAATTTGGTTGTTTTGTATTCAGCGGTTTCATGTTCCAGTCTTACGTAACCAATCAATTCAGAATTCGGTTCTCTCAAAATAACAAGATGAGGTTCTTTTACCATCCTAGTATGATACTTCTCATCAATTGCATCTCTCGTTAAAGTATCATCTTTTCTGCCATCGAATGAAAATGCTAACAAATTGGTATCATCTAACCGTTTGCGAAGCACTTCTTGTCTGCATTTCTCTTTTTCTCGGCGAACTTTCGATTTATCCATGATGAGAGGTTTGCCATGGGTATCTTTCATTTTAAAATCTTGGAAAAGAGCGGTTCCCATTGCTGATGCTACTCTATCAGGCACACCAAATCTGTCACATACCAAGGCAAAGTTAAAACAATCGTATCTCTGTGTGTATTGTGAACTTGTGCTTATATCCAAATCTTCTTGAACCGGTGGCGGTGCGTATGTTGAATCATCGGGATCTTGGTATGTTGGCATTGATGACATAGACGTTGCTCCTTGCTCTTCAATTTCCATCGCAAATCCATCCATTGTTAGTCTTCTCTGATTATGTTGATCGTGCATAAACTCTTTGAGGCGTTCGGGAACCAAACCGCATGCACATGGAGCTGCCTTCAAATCGCATTTACATGTTCCAATGAAAAAAATTGTTTCCAGAGATTTTACATACTCTGTAAATTCTTGGTGTTTGTTTCTATTCTTGATTTGCTCTTGATATTTGACAAGCAATCTATTCAATTTATTATATACACTTTTTTTCAGCATTATTTCCATACCAAGTTTTTTCCAAATTCCAATCAACTTATCTTGTACTTGAATAGTGAATGATTTATAGAGCAATTTTTTTTGTTCGCTCAAGTAAAAATAATATCTCAAAATATCCAGATGGGTTGGTAAATTAAGATCAGTCAAATCAGTAGACACACCAAAAACAGTAACATCATGCCTGGGTATATGACTCATTGGGTTTTCGATAGTTGTTGATGTTGTTATTGCTTCATCTTGCGGTGTAAAGGATGGTGGATTCATTGTAAACTTTTTGATTTGGAATGATTTTTTTTTTTAAATATTTTTTTATCTGAAATTAGAACTTCACACTTTGAGTTCTTCACAACGACTTAATGCATTCACAAAAACTGTTGCGTTATATATGGTCTACGAGGTAATAAAAATGAAATGGTAATTTTAATTCTACCTGTAACCGATTTTGTTGTTAAAACTGCCCATTAAATACTTACATGTAAATTAAAAGTTAATCTGACCACAAAATCTGTTAAGCAAGTGCGCCTTTTATTACTTCTGGAAAATCCTTTATGATAATTTTATGCTCAATTCTACCTGTAACCGATTTTGTTGTCAAAACTGCCCATAAAATACTTACATGTAAATTAAACGTTAATCTGACCACAAATACTGTTAAGCAAGTGCGCCTTTTATTACTTCTGGAAAATCCTTTATGATAATTTTATGCTTTCTGTTAAGCAAGTGCGCCTTTTATTACTTCTGGAAAATCCTTTATGATAATTTTATGCTCAATTCTACCTGTAACCGATTTTGCTTAAGTAAGTTTACGACATGCAGCTGTGTCTTGTGGTGGCTTAAAAAACCCACACAACCTATTTTACGACCTGCAACAGAACGACACGTTCAATTGCTAGCTAGCGTTTCCAAACGAGTTATACCGGAAAATGTAGAGGCTGTTATGGCGACGACATAAGAGAGCCGTGCGAAATTGCCCAGACTTGAAAGCAAAAAAGACTTCAAACAGTAATTTTTTTTATTTCTTTTCTATTACTAAGTTAAATTATTTTTTTCATTTACATATGTTCTGACTAAATAAATTTCTAAAGAGAAAAAATAAATAAAATATTAAAAATAAATAAAATAAATAAAAAATAATAAAATAAAGTGCCAAAAATGGAGATTTTTTGAAATGTTTGTATGGGGAACCCCCCAGGGGAGTTCCAGGGGGGTGTGCCACGAGCATGGGTGGATCGGCCCTTCAAAGTTAGTGGGGGTCGGTCATACATTTGGACTCGATTGGGGCACTCTACATGGGTCAAAGTGGGATTTTTCAAAACTTGACCCTACGGGACAAAAGTCAACAGTTTCGGGGTAGTAGAATTCGTTTTAGAGGTATGGTTAATTCCGCAAAGTTTCTTATTTTGATCCCTAGAATACGATTTTCACTGAGCTTTGGGCGATTATTAAATCGACCCGCCCTAATATACATATAACAAATTTTTTTTTAAAAAGGCGGGAAATCAAAAATATTTTCTGTCAGTATGAAAAAATTAAAATATCCCAGAAATCAAAATGAAATAAAAATAAAAACATCACATAAAACTAAAATAACTATAATAATATTTAAAATCTTAACTAGTATATTGAAATATATATATTATTAATGACCTTACTGCTTACTTGTTATGTTCAATCGTTGATATAAATTTAATACCATTCCAATCATGATTTAAACTTGTAACATTCCATATCTCATTCAAACTCATTTCAGAAAATGTCTGGAAATATAAAAAAAAAGTTTAGAAAGAAATTTAAAAACACAAAAAAAAAATTTTCGTAAAATTTTTACCTCTTCCGTAAAGCAATACGTATGAGAATGAACCGTAACGGGATAGTTTTTGAAAATATCAATTATATTTGCACTAGCATTGCGAAATAGTCGTGATTTTTCATAACCTTAAAAAGAAATATTGAAATAATTGAAATTGTTTAAATTCGACAGAAATTATAATATAGCGACCTTCTATTAACTCCAATGGTAATGCTTGATGGGATGCAGAACAGCGTGTACGATGATCCGTTGAATTGGCCGAAAGATATACCATAAATTCGAAACCCAAACAAGTACCCCAAATCGGAAAATAAGTTCCATTATTATTTAACTCCATGGCTATTTCATAAATATGACGACCAGCATCAGCGAAACCATCTGAACGATTGAATAATGAAACTCCGCCGGGTAAAAGAACACTGTAAAAAACTTTTATCAACTTAATATATAAAAACCAACAAAAAAAACTATTAGTTTTTTTATTGGCTACACTGAAAGAAGTCAGTAATTAAAAAACATCAGTTAAAAAGGGTTAACTCTACAATTTTAAAATAAAAATTTATTTTTTAGAAAACAAAAACTTACCCATTAATTTTAGTTAAAATATCCTCATAATAATCTCGGGGTTTGTCCATCCTTAAAATAAAATTTAATGTTTAATTAATCAAAATTGCTTATTGGATTATTTGGAAAAAAATTAATTTCGAACTTCTTAAGCTGACTAGTAAAAAGAGTACTCGGCCTACACTCAAAAAAATAAGTTAGTACAAAAGTTAGTAAAACGTCTTGTAAATCAGGTATACTATTTTTTAGCAAATTTTTTGCTAAAATCGTGTTTTCAGCTAAAATTGTTGTTATACTTATTCAGCACTTAACTGTTTTATACTAATGCTTTACTAATATACTAATGTTTTACTAATTAATTTTGCTAAAAAAAATTGTGCTGATAAGCACATTAATAGTGTGGACGACAACCAGATTGAAAGATTTACGCAGAATGAAGCAGATGTCGCGGCATGTCAAGATGTAGTAAAGAAGAGGAAAATGATACCCCTTCTGACTAAAATTTTGCTGACTCAGCAAATTTTTTTGCTGACTTTACAAACTTTTTTTTTTGAGTGTAGTAAAAGAGCAACTTTTAAAAAAATCACATTAAAGCATAGATGGTAAGCGATTCGATGTGGGTATCGGTAAGGCTAACACTATTTTCATTTATTTCAATAACGGTATTTTAGAGGTATCGATATTTCAGTTATTTCGGTAACGGTATTTTAAGGGTCCCGTTATTTTAGTTATTTCGCTACAGCTATTAATGCACTCCTTTATTTTTAGTCCCATCATGCCCGAATCTCAATGACTGGCTAGGGTATAATCAAACTTCTAAAACATATGTATCTACCCAGTGAGAAACGGTAATGACATGTCATTACTTTTCTCACTACCTGTAATGACACCAGCTTACTCTCGACATTACTTTACCACAACTTATAAGGACTTACTAATAAGTAGTTAAATGTACCATTCTTTTAATACAATAATGTGATACCCATAAGGATTTATTTTTAACATTATTTTCAATATTAAATAATGATCTCAAAATTTTTTGAAAATCTATTTCTAACTCATTATTTTTCAAACTCTGGAAAGTAATGACATTTTGTGCAAGCAAATCATTTATGTTTTTTTCTACCAAGTATAATATGTCGAGATAGCTAAGATGGTAGAGCGGTTGACTGACAAACTGGAGGCACAGGATCGAATCAAAAAAAGGAACATTTTATTAAAAAAAAAATTAAATAAAAAAATTCAATAAATAAATTTTGAAAAAATTTATTTTATTTATTTCATTATTTTTGTCCATACTAGTAAACATATACATAAGTAGCCACATATTTTTGAGTTTTCGTAAGGTGGTTAGTAATGATAAGTCATAATTTTGCGCGATATATGGGAATGTAAAAATAATGACATTTGTAATGACAATTGTCAGTACTTGCCATTACCAGATAAATACTTATATAACCACTTATATGGTAATTTTTTTCTACACTGGTATGTAGGTCATTTTGGTGACAATAACTAAAAATGTAGTTGTTTTTGACTGTTGAAAAACAACTAACAAATGTTGTAAAACCAACTTACAATGTTGTATAAACAACTGAAAATTTTTTACTATACAAATTTTTAAGCTGTAAAAATTGGTAAAAATCTACTGCTGTTAGTTTTTGGTATTTCAATTTTTTTTTTTAAACAATTTTTTTTATTTCAATTAGATTTTAAGAAACTATTAATTTAAAATTGTTTGCTATGTTATAATATTTCAATTATTTATACTTTGTTTTCTGGGTTAATTTTTTAATTTGACATTAGAAAATATTTTATTTCCCGCCTTTTTTGTAATTATTATTTTTAAGTTTTTTAATTATAAAAAAAAATTTTCCCTGAAGAAGTCTTCGAAAGCGAAGACGAAATATTGGAAATAAATAATTATAATTATAAAATAAAGGATCTTTAGCTCAATAAAACAAAAGACAAAAATTACAAAAAAAGTTATTATTTTTGTATTCCCACTTAAAATTCAAAGTCAAAATTCCAAACGGTACTCCGATTATAAAGTTTTCATCCCTTGCAGATACAAATTCTCTAATTATTATTTGCAAACTATGAGCATATCAATAATAACAAATATAAACTAAACGAGAATTTTTATAAACTCGAAATAATCTTCGATTTTTAAATAATACATAAAAATTAAGCGTAGTTGTTGCCAGTTAAATTCTTTTCTTCCTACTCACGCACACTCACTCAAGAAGATTTTTTTTTTCCTTCTCACACTTACTCACGTTCACGTGAGTAAAATTAGGTTTCACTCACACTCACTCATGATCACGAGTGATTCACGTGAATCACGCAAAATTCATGCACATGCATTGCTCATAAAAATTTTAGGCACACTTCGTATTTTTCGCATGAACCGCACTTTTTTTTTTTCCTTTTTGACGTGAAATAACTGTTCAGATTTGTCTTTTTGCTTATGCACAAAAATGCTTTGATCCTTTACGAAATAGGATGATCAATTGTGCAAATATATTAAAATATAGTAAAATCGCACAACCGCGGATTTACTTGTTAATACTGCATGTTTATGAAACAAATTTGATACCCAAATGTTGTTGAAGGTCTGTATTTACTAGGTCAGTATTTATTTACTCGTACTATGATGATCGATTATTCCAAATTTTTCGATAACTGGTTTTTTCAAATAGTTGAAATTTAAAAAAAAAACGGCCAGTTTCTGGAATTTGAAGAAAATTGGTTAATTAAATGTTATATAATAATACTCAGAAATAGATTTTTTATGAATTCAAACGATTTTAGGAACAAATTCTGAGATTATGAAAATTTTTAAGTTAAAAGAATCTCTCTTGCATGAACCATTTTTATAAAAAAAAAAAAATATTTTTAGGAAAATGTTTCATAACATTCTGAAATTTGTTTTCAGGATTGTTCAGCCAGATTTTTTTCTTTAAGGCAAATTTGGCATTAATCATTTAGTCGAAAATAATATGGCGATTTTCAAAGTCTTAAACAAAATTTACTGATACTTATTTGCATTGATTTTATAAAATTTGTACGGATTGTACTAATTTTGAACATTTTTAGAAAATTATATTTTTTTCCATAGAAAAGCTCAAGCTTTGATCCATTTAGAATAAAGTTTCCATAATTTAAAAATTTTTCTTATTTTATAAACTGTAACAAAAATTCTTGAAAACTATAAGTATTTAAAATCCGTTTAAAATCTAAGATTAGTCTGAAAGGAAGTGCTTTAAATCGGAGAGCTTCAATATTTTAAAATCTTGGGTCTTTTAGGAAAACAAATATTCAGGACTAAAACTGAAACAGTAATTAGTCTGCATATTTTTCAAAAGATAACATATTTTAAAATATAAATTTTTAGAATTTGAAATTTTTTTGAAAAAAAAAACACGTTTTTAATTATTTTTTTTTTTGAAATGTCCTAACATTTTACACAGGAAGATTTTTTTTGGGCCAAGTTTTAATAAAAATTTTCTTTAAACTAGGTTTTTTTTACAAAACAGTAAAAGAAAGTAACATTTTTGTAAAATTTAAGTTAATTAAGTTTTACTGGAAATTTAAGTAAATAATATTTAATAAAAAAGGTTGAAATTGAATCAAACTAAATTTTTGGACACAGTGTAAATAGTGTCATAAATTTCAATTTCACTGCAATTTGAATTCACGTGAAATCCAGACTACAGTCCAAAGTGAATAAAAAATGTCTCCTATTTTATGAAATTTTCTTTGCCATTATAAAAATTGGGTTTCAGGGCAAGTATATTGAGATTATGAAAATTACAAAAACTTATATGAAAAATTTCAGAAAAAATTTTAATAAATGAAATTTCACAGTGAGAGAATTGTATGCATGATATTAATGAATTTTTGCATTAAATCATTAAAACTTTTGCGCCTAATGAAAAAGTTTCATAAAAATAATGATTTTTAAGAATAAATAATCATATTATTAAAGTTTTAATGATTTCATGCAAAAATTCATTATTATCATGCAAATAATTCTATCAATTGTAGGTATAATTTAATTTATAAAAATTAATCTGAATTTTTATAAATGAAAAGTAAATTAGCTATATTTTTTAGAATTTATCACAAAATTTATATACTTTGAAAATTTTTTTACTGATTTCATATCATAAAGCAGGGGTGCCCACGGCCTATGCGCTTGGTACTCATTTGTTTTTGTAAAAACACTTAGCTATAGGCTGTGTGTTTTAATACACATATAGAGCGCTCAGCACTAGCAATACGAAATACACAAACAACTTTGTCTTATTAGTTTTTTTTTGTCGTTCTTCACTTTATACACGCAAGCGCAAAGCAACAACACTTTCGTATGCTTTGCTGGTAAACATTGAAATATTTTTTTCTTTTTTCTTTGTATGTATTGGTTTTTACAACAAAAAATGTTGAATAAAAATTAGTTTTTCTTTAAATGTATTGGTGTTTGCTCTTCCATAAGGAACTTTTGGGCACTCCTGTCATAAAGAAATGGTCACAATAATTATATCTAAACCGTAACAGTCTTAAAACAGAAAACTCAAATTTGTAAAAATGACTTGAAGTTTCAAAATCGGTTTTACGATGCCCAGTGTTTTTATGAATTTTTTTTATTTAAAAAAAACCTGTAACAAACAATGTAAAAAAACTAAAAATATGCCCAAAATATATGATTTTTATATAAATAAGGGAGGTACCCGACCCGAACTCGCGAATTTTATTAAACTTTGGATATGTAATAGAGGAGCAAAAAAAAGAGAGATGTATTTTTTTCACGACATTTTTAGTTAATAAATAAACATTGCACGGTTTTTTGTTTAACAAAAGACAAATGATCTCGAACTTGAATAATCTTGCTCACATCATAAATTATCAAAATAGTTTTCATAAATGTAAATTTGACTTTATTAAATAATTGAGCTTTATGTCACGTTTGTATTTTGAAAATATCCTTAATAATTTTATTTATCTTCAATATTTCGTCATTCTTTGAATGATATCCTCAGGGAGTCTAAAATTGTCCAATAATAATATTTAAATTAATTGAGTATACATATAGAACACATATTCTAACATTATAAAATTTTTGTTATATAATACATTAACATATAACGTAAACATAACATCATACTAGTATTACCAACTTAAGGTGTGTAGGGTACAAAACATATGAAAATAAATGCATACATGAACAACAAGAAACAATATTAAAAACAAAATTTTCTGCCGCTGCCCACCACTCTGGTCATATTCGTTTGTTTATTAAAAACCTAAAGCTTTGTACCCTAAAGTTTTGTACCCTACAAACCTTAAGTTGGTAATATTAGTTTGATGTTATGTTTACATTATATGTTAATATGTTATTATGTTAGAATATGTTTTTTATGTGTATACTCAACAATTTTTGACTCCCTAAGGATGTCATTCGAAAAATGACAAAATATTGGAGATATATAAAATAATAAAAGATATTGTATAAATACAAACGTGACCTACAGCTCAATTATTTAATAAAGTCTTTCATTTCAAAGGTCGAAAAACATTTCATAATTTATAAATGTAAATTTTGTTAATCATAAATACATACAAATCGTTCATTTTATGAAAGGACATTGAAAAATTAGCAATTTTGACCTCATGACATACGAATTATCTATATATTGTGAACAGGAAGACTCTATTGAGCAATGTAGACATTCCCGTTTTAAGATCTTTAAAATTATTTTTTTTTAATTTCCCGAGTGAAAAAAATGTATAAATAGTCCTATGCTTTTTCATCTTAAAATATATTATAATATGTTATTATATTATGTATTTCTTATGTGTTAACTTATATAACGATATATTATTATATATTGACCTTTATCAAATTATATATTAAACATAAAATATGTATAGAACAAGAGCCGTCGTGTAAGCATATCTCTTTTCTCTTATCGCTTATTTAATATGAGTTTTCGTGATATACTAAACTTTAGGAGCCTACTTTTTTTGCACAAAATCATTTATACAAAACAGCCAATTTACCTCTTCTCCAATATAAAATTTAGTGGGTTACCCCGTGACAAAATAATTATCCAGAAAAAACATAAAACTTTAATGTCAAAGAGACAATTAATCATTACAACAGATAGTCTTTGGAACAAACTCCACTACAGAATTCAAACCATAAGCAATGCATTGCAGTTTAAAAAGGAGTTACAAAATCTTTTCAACTTGTCATAAACTAGTAAACTTAATTACACTAATTTTATATTTCATTTAATAATTAATTCTTAAAAATATAATTCTGTTTTTCTATTTAACTTTTTTTTTCTCTCAAAATTGTATTATTTAAATATTCATTCAAAATGTATATATTCACACTACTAACACTGTCATTTATAAGATATCAATCTTGTTGTGCTAGTTTATAACTAATTTTCAAATAAATAAATAAACAAAAAAAAATAAATAAATAAAAAAACATATGTATACAAGGTGGCGCAAAAATAACCTTCCGATGTTTTTTGGCTGTAATTTAAAAAAAAAATAAAAAACTTTGATTCTTCTTGTGGATTATTTTTATTTGGTATTTTAATTTTTTTTACATCAAGTCGAGAATATGATGTCATGTAAATGGCCGCCGCCACAGTTGATTGTCATTTGAGCCCTTTTTATGGCATTTTCCATCACTTTGGCAAAACTTCCGGCGATATGTCCTCACATTCTTGACGGATATTGTCTTTAAGAGCTGCAAGAGTCTGAGGCTTGTTGACATAAACCCGCGACTTCAAAAAGCCCCACAAAAAGAAGTCTGAAGCGGTCAAATCAGGCGATCTTGCTGGCCAGTGCAAATCGCCAAAACGGGAGATTAGGCGCCCGGGAAATGCATCCTTCAGCATATCGGTTGTGGCACGTGCAGTGTGTGCCGTTGCACCGTCCTGTTGGAACCACATGTTTGCGGTAAAAAGAACTCGTTGATCATTGCTCTGTAGCGCGCACCATTCACAGTAACCGTTTGGCCCGCGACGTCTTCGAAGAAAAAAGGTCCGATGACTCCTCCAGCGAAAACAGCACACCATACAGTGACTTTGAGCGGGTGTAATGGCTCTTCGTGGGTTACACGCGGATTTTCAGTGCCCCAGAAGCGTAAATTTTGCTTATTTACGTACCCGCTAAGATGGAAATGGGCCTCATCACTCATGATTATTTTTGATGAAAAATCTTCTTCCTCTTGGTGGTGATTAAGGATGGCTTGAGCGTATGTTACACGCGATTGGCGGTCAGCAACTAACAGCTGATGCACCGTCTGGACTTTGTACGGAAACATCTTCAAATCTTGTACCAAAATTCGCTGTAAAGACCGTCGACTGATACCCATTTGCGTGGCACGTCGTCTGGTCGATGTCGACGGGCGCTTCCATGACATCCTCGGCTACAGCAGCAATATTCTCTGCAGAACGGCTACTCCGGGGTCTGCCACGCCTGGCAGCATCTCGTGTTGTGCCAGTCTCTTCGAGGCGAGCGGCTAAACGTCGCAGTGTTTCACCAGTAGGCGTTGGACGGCCAGGAAATCTGCGACGAAATTCACGTTATGCCAAAGTCACCGACCGATTATTGGTCAAATAAATAGTCACCAATATTCCGCGTTCTGGAGCAGTGTAGCGTAACATTGTTTATTAACGTGTATTTCGCATGTGTTTACTACACAAATGTCAAAACAGAACTGACATTAGGGGCCAATCGCATAATTTATAGCATTTTCTGATAGGAGGATTACTTTTGCGCCACCTTTTATTAGAGCAACTCAAGTTGTATGGAAGCGAAATTTAGTGGGTTACCCCGTGACAAAATAATTATCCAGAAAAAACATAAAACTTTAATGTCAAAGAGACAATTAATCATTACAACAGATAGTCTTTGGAACAAACTCCACTACAGAATTCAAACCATAAGCAATGCATTGCAGTTTAAAAAGGAGTTACAAAATCTTTTCAACTTGTCATTAACTAGTAAACTTAATTACACTAATTTTATATTTCATTTAATAATTAATTCTTAAAAATATAATTCTGTTTTTCTATTTAACTTTTTTTTTCTCTCAAAATTGTATTATTTAAATATTCATTCAAAATGTATATATTCACACTACTAACACTGTCATTTATAAGATATCAATCTTGTTGTGCTAGTTTATAACTAATTTTCAAATAAATAAATAAACAAAAAAAAATAAATAAATAAAAAAACATATGTATACAAGGTGGCGCAAAAATAACCTTCCGATGTTTTTTGGCTGTAATTTAAAAAAAAAATAAAAAACTTTGATTCTTCTTGTGGATTATTTTTATTTGGTATTTTAATTTTTTTTACATCAAGTCGAGAATATGATGTCATGTAAATGGCCGCCGCCACAGTTGATTGTCATTTGAGCCCTTTTTATGGCATTTTCCATCACTTTGGCAAAACTTCCGGCGATATGTCCTCACATTCTTGACGGATATTGTCTTTAAGAGCTGCAAGAGTCTGAGGCTTGTTGACATAAACCCGCGACTTCAAAAAGCCCCACAAAAAGAAGTCTGAAGCGGTCAAATCAGGCGATCTTGCTGGCCAGTGCAAATCGCCAAAACGGGAGATTAGGCGCCCGGGAAATGCATCCTTCAGCATATCGGTTGTGGCACGTGCAGTGTGTGCCGTTGCACCGTCCTGTTGGAACCACATGTTTGCGGTAAAAGAACTCGTTGATCATTGCTCTGTAGCGCGCACCATTCACAGTAACCGTTTGGCCCGCGACGTCTTCGAAGAAAAAAGGTCCGATGACTCCTCCAGCGAAAACAGCACACCATACAGTGACTTTGAGCGGGTGTAATGGCTCTTCGTGGGTTACACGCGGATTTTCAGTGCCCCAGAAGCGTAAATTTTGCTTATTTACGTACCCGCTAAGATGGAAATGGGCCTCATCACTCATGATTATTTTTGATGAAAAATCTTCTTCCTCTTGGTGGTGATTAAGGATGGCTTGAGCGTATGTTACACGCGATTGGCGGTCAGCAACTAACAGCTGATGCACCGTCTGGACTTTGTACGGAAACATCTTCAAATCTTGTACCAAAATTCGCTGTAAAGACCGTCGACTGATACCCATTTGCGTGGCACGTCGTCTGGTCGATGTCGACGGCGCTTCCATGACATCCTCGGCTACAGCAGCAATATTCTCTGCAGAACGGCTACTCCGGGGTCTGCCACGCCTGGCAGCATCTCGTGTTGTGCCAGTCTCTTCGAGGCGAGCGGCTAAACGTCGCAGTGTTTCACCAGTAGGCGTTGGACGGCCAGGAAATCTGCGACGAAATTCACGTTGTGCCAAAGTCACCGACCGATTATTGGTCAAATAAATAGTCACCAATATTCCGCGTTCTGGAGCAGTGTAGCGTAACATTGTTTATTAACGTGTATTTCGCATGTGTTTACTACACAAATGTCAAAACAGAACTGACATTAGGGGCCAATCGCATAATTTATAGCATTTTCTGATAGGAGGATTACTTTTGCGCCACCTTTTATTAGAGCAACTCAAGTTGTATGGAAGCGAAATTCGTGCAAGGTGTACCCCCTTAAAATGAAGATTGGAATTTTTTATGATGACATCTAAAATATTTCGGCTCTAGCTTTGACCTCTCGTGAGCTGGACCATTTTGAAAAAGGGTCCATTTTTGCATGTTTTGTTAATTTAAGAATCTGTTTCCTTACCAACATATACAATATGGGTATCATAAGAAAGGTTTTTTTAAGGCGCGTCCAACTGTATAAAACGGTTTTTGAATTTTTTGTTCGGGGTTGTTTGTAATAAAAATGCCAAATTAACATATTTTAATCTTTAGTCGATTTAATTAAATACGGGTCTCAGCTTTTTTTGAAATTCGTGCTAGTTCGCGTTTTGACAAAAATGCAATGGGGTGGTAACTCTTCGTTTTAAATAGGGCAATATGGGTATCAAATTTTTTCTTTTGCCAAGTACATCATCTTTCCCAGCAAACAATCCGGTCCGTTTATATGCCGTTTTCGGTACAGCATATACGGATCCGAAGTCCGTTTCAGTACCGTTTTCCGGATCAGTATACGGACCGGAAAACGGAATAAAAGGAACATCGAATACGGATTCGAAACAGTATAAAGCACGCTACAACGGACCGTTTTCGTACCGTCATGCTGTCCGAATATGGTCCGTATTCGTACCGTTTTTTTTTTTAAATGGTCCATTTTTATTTTTTTTTTATATTTATTTTATCTAAATGATTTCTCCTTTTTTTAAATTTAAACAAAAGTTTGGTTTTATTTTTAAATTTTTTCATTTATAAAGATATTAACAAAAATGGATTAACAACTACATTAAAAATTATAGTTAGTAAGATATTAAAAATAAATTGCCATATACAATAATACATTATCAATACATAATACATTATCATAATATATAATCATACATGCTGACATAAATAAATTTCAGATGCCAAAAATCAGTTTTAGAACTTTTTTTTAAATATTGTTTTTTCTCTATCAACCATAAGATTTATTTTTGAATGCAATATCCTTTATCAACCACATTATGGTTATCGACTTATTGAAAATGTATTATTATTACATATAATAATCGAAATTGTTTCCTGCAACTGTTCTCAATATAGATGGATTCATACTTTAAGAGTTTGGTCATAAATTTTTTGCTTTTCCTGAAAACAATCTGTTTTGGTTTATAGAGGTTATTGAAAATAAGATCTCGATATATTTTAATTTTTTTTTCATTCACAAAATATTTTACAGATTATTTAACAAAAGGTCTAAAAATGCGCAAAAATGGTTTTTTATTGTAAGGATTCCAAAAAATGACCAATGCATTCAACTTTACTCGATAAAGCAGTTATTTGTGTATGTATGAATAAAAAAAAACAAATAAATATATTTTAAACGATTAATTGCCAATTTTGTCGATTAAACAATCTGAATATCCTGTTAAGAAATTTTCACGATTTTTCGAATAATGCCTTAACCGGTAAACCGCCTAGGTCGAATAGTTGGCAACACTAATATGTAGTAAATTTTAGTATTTTAATACATATCTAGTTCTTTTTACAAATCTGCTATTAATTGTATGTTAGTTATTTTTCCCATTTTTATTAATTTTCTATGAAAAATACAATCCTCATTTTAATTATATTTGTAGTTATTTTAGCTCTCATTTAAATGAAAATTTCCAACATAATTCTCTAAGTTTACTCTTTTACTTAATACCAGGCCGAGGATTAATTTACTTAGCAGATTGTGAATACTGCTTTTATAGTGGTTGTATTCTAGATATATTCTTTTTTTTTTTTTTTTTTTTTTTTTTTTTGTTGATATATTTATTTAATCGAGCCCAGTAATGGGCCATATATGATTAATACATTATTAACATGTCATGAACAGTAAGCTACATTTATCTTAAAACTAAATCAATATTATTTAACTTATAATAAATACAATCCTTTGACAAGACAAACATTTTTATACACATCTTTATACTCGTATGTTGTTAGCATAATGTTCTAAATACTTATGTTTATTGACTGGAATGGAGCTATTTAAAGTTTTTAGGTTAATAGGAAGCTTATTCCAAAGCCTTGATGCTCTTATTAAGAAAGATTTTTCAAAAACTGAGTTAGATATTCTAGGTAAAATAAGTTCTGGATTTCTTGTAGATCGTGAGAAATGAAAAGTATTGAAAACACACTGAGGTGCACGAGTAGTTACAATTCGATTTAATGTAAGCAGTGACCTGATTTTAATGAAGTTTTGAAAAGAACAATGTATAAAATTATAGGATAGACTGGATACATGGTCAGAGACTTTAAGCTGGAAAATATATCTAATAATCCGATTATATATCAAACGCAATCGTTTTAAATTAGTTTTCGTGGTTCCGCTATAAACATCTAAACAATAAAGAATATGTGTCATAAGGAGAGAGTGAGCCAATTTAATTTTTATATGAACTGGAAAAAAACAATCTAAATTATAAAGTGACCTTAAAGCCATGCACACTTTAGCAGACACCGCAGAGATATGATTTCCAAAATTTAACTCACTATCTAGTATTACTCCTAGACATTTTAACGAGCTCATTACTCCTAGACATTTTAACGAGCTTCTCATTCTAACACAAATTGTAAACCAGTTTTAAGGTGGGCATGACATTGGCCGTTTTTTGAAATCGACTTTTTTTATAATTTTGTATTTTAGTAAATAATCTTAAGATTCTAAGAAAAAAATTTTCATGGAAAAATTCCTACGGGTTCAAAAGTTACAGCCGGATTAGTAAGAGAGCATTTTTAATTTTCGCGCTACCTGCGTACGGCAGCTGGTATATAATTGTTTTACTTGCTACCTGACTTTTGATGGACTTTTGGCATATGAAGCTTCAAAAGAAGCCCGAATTGCTAAACGATTGCAAAAAACTGTAAGAAACAGCACAACACTAGATAACGAAGGCATACAGTACGAAGCAGGCATGGCAGATTGAAGGAAACCTTTTTTTCTTTGTTCACAAACTTTGAACGCGTTTATCTCGAAACCATGTTTTTCGTACTGGTTGCGGCACTAGCGGGTTAATTTTTTGACGATTTTTTTTTTGTATTTTTTTAAACTTGATTCGCTATCGAATGACACGAGCTTTTTTTAAATTTTTTTTCGATTTTATATGAATTTTTAAAGTCAATATTTTTTCGAAAAAAAACACTTTTAAATTTGGAACATCGCGAAGAATTGAAAAAAAAATAAAAAAAAAGCTCGTGTCATACGATAACCAATTTTGTTAAGATTTAAAAAAGTATTTTTTTTTTCCTGATCGGACAATTTTTGCGACTCCCAGCGCTGCAAACACGAGACCCCGTTTTTTTTCTCTGCCGCCAGTTTGGAGCTCTATAAAACCATGTTGGAGTGAAAAATACATATATTTTTTTGAATTTTTTTTTTTCTTGTAAATTTTTTAATTCTCTACAATAATAAAAAAATTTTTTGGCAAAATGTTTGTTTTTGACTGAGTTATGAATTTTTAAAAAAAGGTCTGTTTTCTCTGCCGCGAATGTAATGTAATGTAAAGCAAAGGAAGAACATTTTAGTTCTATTTGTTTTGCCAATCGAAGAAGTTTTATCCGAGTGGTCATTTGTGAAAAAAAATTAATGCTTGTGTACATGAAATGGCAATGAAATGTGTGGAGACTTTTTTTTTAATTCCAACGTACCACGAGCGAATTCTTGTGCCGTTTAGTCTAAAACTTACATGGTAAAAATGTGAGATAACTCGGTTAATGTTAAGCCGTGCCTTCTTTGAGGTCAAAGTTAAAATTTTTGAAAATTCAGTATATTCCGCTTTTATTCCGCGTTGATTAAAGTTGACAAAATTTTATGTTTCTATACTAGAAAATGATTTCTGAATTATTTTCATTACTATTAACCCTTTTGTGCTATGGGGGTCAAAATGATATATTGCATCAAATGCATTTTTGACCCAAAATTTTCCGAAAAAAATTATAAAAGATTTATAGTTAAACTATTTTTAATATGTAAACATTAACCCTTTCATGCTACGAGGGTCAAAATGACCCATTGCAATTTTTTATTCAATGAAAATCAGAGATGTTCCAAAATCAGTACCATAACGTTTGTTTTAGCGTTCGTCTGAAATATTATAATAAAAAATAATGTTTTTCGTCACCGTTATCAAGAAAAATGTCACTGAAATTTGATTTTGTTATCAAATAAAAGGAAATTTAAGTTTTATTTCCATTACATGTGAATAAGTTTATAAGACTATTTTTAAATTTCATAATGGTCATAAAAATTCGTTAAGAGCATTACAAAATAACTAAATACTCCCAACTCTGATTAAATATATTAAATGTATGAGACCATAAATAATACAAACGGGCTAGTGTTTACATTCAAGCGGCCCCATTTACCGTACTTAAGCGTTAATTTTTTGACAATATTGTCTTTTTTGAAAGAGAAGCAACACACAGGAAATTCTTCCTATTTTTTAAAGTGTTGCTTTCTTTGGAAAGGGTATAGAGAAGAGATGAAAGGTGCGGAAATATGAAGGGCTTCAAACATGGCAACACTATAATTGCGTGAGATGATAAGTCTTAGAACAGTTGTTGCTCACCTCCTGATGGAGAGTTGGTGAAATTATTGAAACTTTTGGGTTCATAGTCCTGATTTATTATTTGACTTAGGTGGGCTTAAGTGCTGTGGGAACACCGAAGGTAGAAGCTACGATATGTATGATGGCTAGAAAGCTCATACATTTGTAACAGTCCAACGCATACATAATTATTTTAAAATTGAGGCGCTTATTGTAAAAACTTGATAAGCCACATTGGCTGTTTTCGAGTTTTCACTGTTTTCTAGACATCCATTAAGAATTTTTTGGAAGAAGTCTAACTTAATCACTTACCTCACGTACCTAGAGTATAAAAGTCCTGCTATATTCATAGTTCTATATGTTTTCCAACCTTAAATGGCAAACATAAGCCAAAAATAAAATGTGACTTATAAAGTTTTTACAATAAGCCCTTCAATTATTTTGAAAAAATATGTAGTTTGGACTTTCGGACTAGAAAAAAATCCTTTTCGTACTGAGGGATTTATATTTTACGTTTTTGTTTTTAATTTTGGATTAAATTTTTTTTTATGAATGGTTAAGTAATTTAATGGTTAATTTTAATGAAAATATTTCAGAAAATAATTTAATATATTATGAATGTAAACTTTTTGAAAATTTTAGTTTTGGAACTTATTTATAATAAACGGATCATTTTTACCACCCGTATCACAAAGGGGTTTATAAAAAAATATTGGGATACTTGGACCATTAAGTCTGTCAAGATTTGGCAAACATTTGTAAAAAAAAATCAAAGGAACATGTGTTTCCTTACTTTTTGAATACGAGTGAATTTGAAAATCACATGAAATTGAAATTTAATGCTTTCTAATCCCCATAAATGTATAAAATTCGAAAAAAACATTCAAAAATGTTGAAAAATTATCGAAAACATATGTTTTCTGTCAAAATGCTAAATTTAAACTCATAAAGCAGTCATATGATTTTAAAAAAAATATTGTAGGAAAAAAAGTGCTTTCGTTTTATTTTCTACAGGAAAGTAAATAAAAAATAAAAATGGATATTTGAATGTCGAAGCACCAAAAAGTCGTATTGGAACATAGGACAGAGGTGTATACACTGAAATTTTAAAAATTTAAACTTTGACTTTAAAGGTGAACGAAGTTATGCGATTTAGCTTAAATTTGCACTATGTAAGTTTTCGACTAAGTGTCACAATAATCCGCACGGGTTTGGCCAGATCTCCAAAGTTGATTTTTTATTGCCACAATAATGTACATTATTTTAATTATCTACTTACCATATGGGTACAACTCGTCCACCTGCGCCCTCTACAAATTTCACATATGATGCTGCTATATAACTGGTAAAACCATTATCCGGATATTTTCCTAAGGTAGCTTTTGATACTTCTTGTTCCAATATTCCCAAAATCGGTATAGGATTTTCATAGTCCGTATTAACTAATGGATCATTATCAACATCTAAATATTTAAATTGTCCACTTGAAACTATAGTTATATATATCAAAAGTATATAAACCGATGTGATCAATATAAAATAATATTTATCCATGTTTTCAAAAAAAAAAAAACCTTAAACGACTGACCAAATGACAATCTAAACAACGACTGATTGCTGATAGAAACTCAATATTAGTATTATCAACTAAAGTTCTATTAGCGAAAAGAATTTTAAAAAAATGTTTGAGCTATGTATGCCAGCAATCTAATGTTCAATCCATAGTCGGGACGTAATCAGTTCTTGTGTAATGATTACTTTTGACATGATACAAAAAACCCCCGGGACACTTAAACTTAATTTTGGGTAATAGAATCCAATGGTATACTCCGTTTTTATAGGTTAGGTCAAAATAAAAAAATATTTCAATTTTATGTTAGCACTGATTCAAGCCATTTTTTAAGTGTATTTTCAGTAAAAGACATCGAAATCTCTTTTGAAATTACTTTATTTATTGTTTATATGTCGAAACTCAAAGGCAACGAAGATGACTGTCCATTTTGAGATATCCATTTCGAAACATTTGACACTAAACTAACAGTACACTCAAAAAAATAAGTTAGTAGAAAAGTTAGTAAAACGTCTTGTAAATCAAGTATACTATTTCTCAGCAAATTTTTTGCTAAAATTGTGTTTTCAGCTGTTTTAAACTAATATTTTACTAATGTTTTACTAAGTTATTTTGCTAAAAAAAAATTGTGCTGTTAATAGTGTGGACGACAACCAGATTGAAAAATATACGCAGAATATAGATGTGTCGAAATGTCAAAATGTAGTAGAGAAGAGGAAAATTATACTAAAAAGTACAACTCTTGTAAGACATATAAAAAATTCAACCATAGAAGATTTTTGTATCTGTTTTTCATACAAAAGGACGCAGACAATGATATTACATAATTGGATTAAAATATCTTTAATTTTGTGTTGTGCCGTTTAATTCAATTAAAGATAAAATGAAATATTTTAAATTTAAGAAACATTAAATGTGTATTTGTAACCAAATCTTTAAAGTGATTATTATTGTAGTGTGGTCAAATTGCAAACAAATATATGTTCAGGTTGCCAGACTATAGCGAAAGAAACTAATTTATTTATTTATTTATTTATTTAATTCCTGTACAACAAGATAAATCTTATAATTAGAGTACAGGAATAATTAAGATAAGCAATTTAAAAATTGAAAACAATGTATTACAAAGAAAGATATAAAACTAAAAACATTAAACTAGAATTTATAATTTTTTATGCATATAAATTTTAAGAAAAAAAAAACAAAAAAAAAGAATTATAGATAAACAAAAAAATATTAGTTTCAAAAAAATTGTTCAAATAGAAATTTTTTAAAATGTGAAGCGTTGCTGTTAAGTTGTTGAGCTTCTGGAAGCATATTCCAAAGACGAGAAGCATTAATGTAAAAATGCCATTCAGATACAAGGATTCTGTGTCGTGGCTGTATTATCTTTCTACCTCTGTTAGATCTGGCGAACCTAATTTTCTCATAAAGGTAAAGTGGTTTTTTGGTAAAGATTATTTTGTGTAAAAACAAAAGAACTCTTATTTTCATTAGGTTTTCAAATGACACGCCATATAAGTTGTTAGAAAAAGAAGAGGTTCCAACTGATCTCCTCAGACCATAGACGTATCTTATGATGCTGTTGTACACAACCTTTAGTTTTCGTTTACTTCTTGAGTCACAATTTGCAAAAAGTTCACAGCCATATAGTAAAGCAGGAATTAAATATGTCTTTGCTAGAAGTATTCTAATCCTAAGAGGAGTAAAGGACTGAGTTGCCCATAATGGCCTTAACTTCACATAGCTCTGAAAAACTATTATGTTTATATGATTTGTCCAGGTTAGTGTACTATTAAAAAAGATTCCAAGGTTTTTGGCTGACGGAACAAAATCAATTTTTTACCATCTATAACTATGTTACTGTCAAATACTGGACCTGTCCTCTTTTTGCGAATAATCAGGCATTTAGATTTGCGCGGATTGATACAGAGCCCATTTCCCAAGGCCCAACGGTGTAGTTGGCTAAGATCTGCATTGATTAGTGCTATATTTTCATTTATAAAGCTTTTGGGACTACTCAGGTAGAGTTGTACATCATCTGCGTACATATGTATCTTGCAGTGAGAGATATGTTCGGGCAGATCATTTATGTATATAGAAAAAAGAAGTGGTCCTAAGATGGATCCTTGCGGTACACCATTTATAAGATTTAACGGATCAGATGACTTATTGTTAACATACACGGATTGCGTACGGCACATAAGGTATGATGACAGTAGTTGAGTTGAAGAAGAAGAAAAGTTAAAATGACGCCTAAGCTTCATACAAAGAGTAGCCCCATCGACCGTATCGAAAGCCTTAGAATGGTCAAGAAGCACCAAAAAGTTTATCTTGCCATCATCAAGGTCGCGCCTTATATTTTCGCAAACGTCAGCCAGAGCAGTCACACAGCTGTGATTTGGGCGGAAGCCCGATTGTTTTCCAGACATTAAGTCATGATCCGAGATATATTTACTCATTTGAGTGTATAATATTTTTTCAAATACCTTCGAAAGGAAACATAAAATAGCTATTGGACGATATTCAGATGATGATTTAGGAATTGGTATAATTTTTGAGTGTTTCCATAGGGATGGGAAAGAGCTTGCCATTATTATATTGTTAAAGAAATAGGTTACATAAGGCAGGATAAATGGTAGAAGGAGTTTCACAAATTTAGGATGTAAATTGTCATATCCCACAGCGTTGGACTTAATCAAAGAAAAACTTTTAATAACATCAAATTGGTCTACGCAAGCAAATGCAAACGAGTTTTCCTCAGAGAGGTTTTCGTGGTAACTTATGTTATTGAGATTGTCATTTCTATATAAATCGTTTACGATCTGACCAGCTGGTAAGTTTGTAAATTTTAAATTAAGATCATTAGGATCAATCGTACAGCTAGAAAAATTATCCGTTCTACCAATTCCAATATCTCTAATTGTCTTCCAAGTGTGTTTCGTTTCAAGGGCTGCACCAACTTGTGTAGAGTAGTAATCCGATTTAGCAATTCTTATCATGAGATTAACTTCGGTTCTAGCCATACGATATTCATTTTTAAGAACAGAGGTTTTAAAACGTCTGTTCTTAAAAATGAATATCGTATGGCTAGATCTTAGGTGATTTTTTATTTTTCCTTTTTCTTATTGCAAAAAAGGGTTGTATATTTATATTTACAAGTAGTTGTAAGATAATTTTGTTTATGTTATCTATAACTATTTCTATATATTTTCAGATATTAAATTAATTCATGTGGAAGTATGAACATTTTTATATTTTCTAACGTATTGTAAATTATTTTTAAAATAATCACAAAAAAAATAGTTTCAGATTGACAGCAAATATGTTAACTAAAATATAATTTTTCTATAAATTGTTTGAGTTTTTTTTTCAGCAATATTCAGCAAAAATTTTATTAACTTTTAGCAATATTTTTTTAATTTTTAATCAACTAAGTGATAGCAAAACTTTTGCTGAATATACTAATTTTGTTGCTAAAAATTAGCTCGCTGATTTTCAGCAAAAGATTTTGCTGACATAAGCAATTTTTTCGCAAGCGCCCTCCGACTAAAATTTTCTGACTTTACTCACTTTTTTTTGAGTGTATAAATCAAAGGTTATTACCCTGACATTTCGGATTTTTTATAAATAAGATATAGATAGATTTTTTATAAATAAGATAAGATATATAGACATACAAAAAATAAATAAAGTCATTTCAAAAAAGATTTTATGTCTTTCATTTAAAATACACTCAAAAAATCGCATGAGCCAGTGCAAACTTTAAATTTAAATATCTTTTTATTTTTTCCGGGGTTTTGGTGTGATGTTTTCACATACTCACTGTGTTGTTTTTAATTACATTCAAAAAAGTTTTACAGTTACTTTATGACAGTTGTTTGTGTAGTAATCAGTAGTGGTTGTTTCTAACTGCAAATACAGTTGTTTTTGTACAAAATAATACAAAACAGCTGTTATGAAAGCTATTTAAAAAAATCAACTGAAGAAATTTTTGTCACAGTTGTTTGAAGTATGTAGTTATTTTGGTATTTTAATAAACAACTACCAAAACAGTAATTTTTCAGTAAACAGTAAGTTTTGTTCGGGTTCGGAAGTTATAGCATTTATAATTGTAGGGAGGAAAATAAAATGTTTTTTGTCCACCCCTCAAAATGTACCTTTTTTGTTTTACAATGTTTCCCAAAATATTTCGCGTCTAGCAATACATTCTACATAAAATATACACTAATAATCGTACAATATGCACTGAAAATGTAAAAATATGCTTTTATTATTGAATTTTTTTCAACGTTTTTAACATTATTTACACTATTTAGGTAATTGTCGTAAAAAGTGGTTAAAATTTTAAAAAATAGCAATAGTCACAGCAATTTTTCTGTTATTTTTGTCTACGTGACAAAAAAAAACTTTTATCAAAATTTTTTTTATAATTTTAAAGAAACTATAATGTTAGCAAGAAGAAATAAAATTTATAAAATATATTGATTTTCTAAAAACGCAGATTTTAATAAAATTCTTAAAATATGCCTTTATAGGCATAAAAATCTGCCTTTATAGCAAAATAAAACTGGAGTAACGTTTGGAATTTTGACTTTGCATTTTAAGTAGGATGTTGTAAATACAAATTTTATTGCAATTGAAAGTAAAAAATATTTTTTTTTTTAATTAAAAATATATTTTTAGAATGCCGAACAAATAACTATTAGAAAAACAGCAGTTTCTTACTAATTGTTACAGTTGCTTCAAAATATTTGTAGTAAAAAATTGTCAATTGTTTTTATGCCATGGTTAGTTGTTTTTACTACATTTGTTAGTTGCTTTTCAAGAGTTAAAAATTCTTAGTGATTTTAACCGTAAATTTCCGTTTTTTTAACTGTCATTTTCAGTAGATTCTACTGTGGCTCTATGCAATAATTTGGGAGTAATTTCAAATGAAATAATACCCAGTTCTTTTTCAGTTATTTCATCTTTGTTATTAGGTGTTATTTCATAATGCAATAGTTCCGAAATGAAATAAGTCCCAACAGAACTTAGCGTGGGACTTATTTCATTATGTTTTCTTGTTCGGTGTTATTGCATTTGCTGTGGGAGTTATTTAATTTTTAGTGGGAGTTATTCATTTTCAAAAATTCATTATTTTTTTAACATTATTAATATTTTTTGTTGGGCGCTATGACGGTTTTTTGTTTGGCTAAAATATTATTATTATTGCCCAAAATCATAATTTATTTTTTTTTTTAAATGTTATAAGACCTTAAATGTCAAGGCTGATTCATGAAATCAAACAAAAGAGTTTTAAGGAAACTTAAAAAAATTGCTTCATTTTTATTTTTTTGTGTCGCACTCAGAAAAAACTTTATTTCGCGTAGCCGCCTGCCGCGTTCTACGGAGGAAAAAAAACCTTAAGAGCGGCCAAAGGCCGCCACACAGAAAAACTTGTTTTTACAAATTCAATGTCGAATCCGTTGAAATCTTATTTTTAAGACAATAAGTAATATAATTTCACTAGTCATAGCTTTGTCATTTAAACAGCTAATTGATTGTTTTTTATCTTAAATAAAAGAGTAGAGCATTGGAATTCTGTTTATTTAACGTTTAGATACTAATATATACGTAAAATTTTTAATAAAATAGACTTTTAAAAAAATAATCATTCAAAAACAATAAATCTTGGTGTGGGTTGGTATTTTGGGACATAAAAAGTTATGACATGTCAAATAAATGTTACTTGATGTCTCAAAAATATAAGATTTTAACGGATTCGACATCTGATTTGAAAAACAAGTTCTTCTGTGTGGAGGCCTTCGGCCGCTCTTAGGGGTTTTTTTCCTCTGTAGAACGCGGCAGGCGGCTTCGCGAAATAAAGTTTTTTCTGCGTGATTATCATTTTTGTTACCCTTCATACATTTCTTAATTGACAAAATTAATTTAGGCCTTATTTCATTTGTGTTGCATGGACTATTTTTGGGAGTTATTTCATTTTTATTCTTTGGAAATTTTTTTTTTTTTTTTTTTATTACTTAATAATCATATAATTACAAATTATATACTATTACCCTAACCGAACACTAGCTACTATGGCTTTCGGCGCGTTGTAGCGAAAACAGACCAGTGCCTCTGGTGGGAATCGAACCCACGACCCCCGCACTAATAAGCCAGCACGCTACCAACTAGCCTACCGGAGCGCACTCTTTGGAAATTATTTCATGATGAAATAACAACCAAAATCTAGGATTTGTTTCATTTTTGTTTTGGAAATTATTTAATTTTTTTAGAATTTATTTCTCTTTTCCGAGACGGGACTTATTTCATTTTTTTAGAATTTATTTCATTGGGAGCTTTTTCACTGGGACTTTTTGCACCTGGGACTTATTGCATAGAGCCTTCTACTGTAAAACTTTCTTCGTGTACTTTTTCAGTATTAAGGTAGGTACTTGTAGATATTTACCAATTACTTCGTACTTAAAAGTACTTAACATACACTACTTTCGATCCCCATAAAGTTCTAAAGTACTTAAATCAGAATAGAATTTTTAAGTGTTTATAAGTACAATACACTTGTACTTGATACTTAGGATTGTTATACCCAACTATGGTTTAAACGAAATGCTATAAAAATGCATATAGAATTTAAACGATTTTTAAAGAATTTCTAAAATTTTGCACATCAAAGTTAGTTTTAAAATTAATAAGTTGACATATCAACAAATATAATTTTAACCCGTTTCATGATCTTGTTTCTATTTAAACAACTTTTAGTTAATAATTTAAATACACAATTTAATTAAATTTTTTAATACACTCAAAATGCTAATATTAAAGAAGCATGTTTTCGCCTGTATTAAATTAAAATATTTTTGATACAACGTCTGAAATTTTAAACTATATTTAAAAAAAAAACTTAAGGAATTAAAAGTTAAAATAATCAAACTTAGGAAATGTCATACAATAACCGATTTTGTTGTTTTTTATCTGGATTTTTTTTTTTTATGAAACAAATTTTTTTTACTACACACAAAAAAAATAAAGTGCCAACCGAATTGAAAAACTGTATTTTGGTTGCTACAACCAAAAAATTCTGTTAGTACAAACATATAAAAATGTGATTTCTGAATATTTTGGGTGTTGCAACTAAAATTCAGTTGTGTTAAGCAAATATTGTTGTAAAAACCAATATTTAATTGTTTCAACCGATTTCAATCGTAGTAACCGAATTTAAGTTGACAACTGGCTAAATTTTTCTCTGTGTGTATGAAAAAGAAAATAATTTTACTACCAATAATTAACGTTACACCACAAGTAAAAATTTTTGAACGAATACTACCCGAAAAAAAAAAATTTAAAATACACTGAAAATAGTTTGTAGTTTAAATTAACTTAATTAATCTTATTCTACACATTAAAATCTATGTATCTATTATTATGGAACATGAAAAAGCTCAATAATTACACTGCAATTCAATACCAAATATAATGATTCATATCAAAATAAAATAATTCCAGATTTATGGAATAAATCACTACAAGAGATTTTTGAATAGTATATGGTACAACTTAATTATGTTTTTATGGTAACTCTATGATAACTGTAAGACGTTAATTTTATTACAGTTGTCAATAATTAATTTAAATACATTTTTTTGTGGATCGCGTGATTTATAATCTTAAATACTTATAAATAAAAATAATTAAAAATATCTATGGCAGAAGCAACAGTAGGGAGTTTAAACGTCGAAAAAAGAAAGAGTGGTCCTATACAGAGAACAAATAAAAAACGAGAAAACCGTCATAAAAAGTATGTAATTGTTTTGAAGTGATGTTTCTTTTTTATCTAAAATTTGTTTCCAGATGATAAGGATCTCTTGGCTTTGTCCTTTCACAAACCTTGGAAACACAAAGAAAAAAAGTGTTTATAACTGTGGGCTGTTTAATAGGCATTTGATTATTCGCAATCGTGAGCTATTTTACAAAAACAAAGCAAAACTTGAACAGGATCTGTATCTAACGCGGTTGATAAATCCATATGCACCCAAGCGCCACAAGTATATACCTTTAACAAAAAAAAAATTTTTCTTGCAACTACATATATTCTGAAACACAAAAAGAAATCCATGCGGGTATGTCAATCCTTCTTTTTTAAAGCATTATCGATTACAGGACGAAGAGTGAATAGGCATACAAATAGGTTCAAACCAAAAAAAGATAGTGTATTAAAATTCCTTAAAAACCTATCAGCGAAAGAGAGCCATTACAATAGAAATAAATCCCAAAGATGCTATCTTTCACCATAATTTCAAACCTAGTTCATACCAAAACGCAATATTTCCTTACGGTTCAGATCAAAACGAAATAAATACTTTGTTCCGGAGCAAAACGCAACAATTCCAAATTTGTTGTCTAAATAACTTAAAAACTAACAGCCAGATAATTTAATCTGTTTGTGATTTGTATTTATACGCTACTTACTTTAATTACATTTCTTCGTTTATCCAAAAATACTGTTATGAAGGAATTATTGCGTTTTGTTACGGACCTCCTCAACAGTAAATATATTTTTTAAAGAATTGATAAATCACTTAAAACCCGTTTTATTTACTTTTCATTGAAATCAAATGATTCTTTTAATTTACTGTTGAATATTGTTTAAGCTGCTGACAAATGAGTAAGAACAAATGAATAGTAAGTAAAACATAAATGATAGAATTTTATCAACAGATTTGGTGAATTACTACTTCTTTTATTTAGTTATTTCAGATTTTCAGTTTTTTGTTATTGTTCGCATTTTATCTTTGAAATGTTGACACTTAGAGGCCATTTAAACGGAGCTATTTTTTGCATGCAACGTTGCATGCAATTTTTGTTTGTAGGCAAACGGGGTAGAGAAGCAAGCCGGGTAGCAAAAATTGCACGGTTTTCGTTTTTCAAGATATTTTTTAACATTTCTTTTTGCTATCATTCGTATTCTTGTTAATTTGCTTTATTCGTATTCGGCTTCTCAAGTGTTGTGTATCGAAAATATTTCGTAAATAATAAATAAATAATGTGGAATAAAGAACTATTTATATATTATTTTAAATTATTACGAATAAATTAAATTTCAACGAATGAACAATTAAAGAAGATTGGAAAAATAAACGTCAAAAAAATTGCATGCAAAAACTCCTCGTTTAAATGTTCATGATTTTTAGAATCAACTTTAAAAGAGAATTCAAAAATTGCCTGCAATTAATTTCTTCGTTTAAATGGCCTCTTACAATGCAAACACATATATTTTGAATGATTTTAGTATGTGTGTAATCCTTAATGTTCTTGTAATTTGAACTAAAATAGTTTTGTATATAAACAAAAAACAATTTTAATTAAAAAAGGAATTTTTTATATATTTTTTTTTTTCGAAACAGACAGAAAACATAAATTGAAATTCATAATAACTCAAATAAATCACAAATTTTACTTTTGGGAATAAATTTTTATTAAATTTTAAATAAATAAAAATAAAAAAATAGTTAACGTTAATAGGTTTTTTTTTCAACAAATGAAGGGCTTATTGTGAAAACTTGATAAGCCAAATTTTATTTTATTTTGTTTTTGCCTTTTAAAGTTAAAAATATGGAAAAAATATGACTTTTACAGGACGTTTATACTCCAGGTACGTGTAATAAGTGTTTAACCCTCTAACTGGCAAATGATGTTTTGCAACGAAATTCATGACATGTGCTCCACTCGAAAAACAAATAATAAGTTCTTCAAAATTGTTTATCGTTGCCTAATTAAGGCGATATGAGCCAAAATATTTTAGGGTGCATTTTGGAAACTAAATCATATTAAAGAGAAGTTTTGGACAAAAATTACCAAGATATAACCAAGGTCGAAAAACATTTTTTTTCCGCTCATATTTAAGAAGATATCGCGATTTTCCCTTTCTGGAAAAAGCGAAATTAGGCGAAAAAGTATCTAAACTTCAACTTATATTGTTCTAACTTCAACACTTTGCTATTAATATCTAATGTCTTCTTTGTGCAAAATTTCATAAAAATCCGTCTATTAGTTTGTAAGTTAAGATGAAATCCTGATAAAATCCTGTGAGTTCTTGGACTAAAAGAATGACTTATTATTAAAGATAAGGCTTCAATCTTACTTATATGTATTTTATTATAAAGAGTTTTTAGTCAACTTAAATTGTTTTTTTAGATTTTCGAAAACTATTTTTTTTGGAAATAATTAGTTTTTGAAATTTTACGAAATTTTGATTTTGAAGCTTTCTTGCCTCCAACCCGTGGACGACACATGAAAAATTTTTCGCAAAATATTTAGCAAATTTAGTTTTCTATCGGAATATATTAATTTCTAAGTATAAAACGCTCATTTGACGCATTTGTGGTAAATTTTATGAAGACTTACCTGAGGCAGCCTTACCCATTAGAGGGTTAAGCAAGACTTCTATTAAATATTAATCAATGGATGTCTAGGAAACAGCGAAAATCCATAAAACACTAAATGTGACTTATCAAGTTTTTACAATAAGCCCTTCAATTGTATTTAAAAGAAATATTTATTATATTTGAAAAATAAATATAAATGCATTATTTAAGGTTGGCAACGGAAAGGATAACGGTATTGGTGTCGGTATAACCGATACCAAAACATCTATACCGGTATATACCGGCACATACCGGTATTATTGAAAAACTGCATTTCACATTAGATTATGTGTTGTTGTTAAAAAATACAATGTTGCCACATAAATTAAAAATGTATTACCGTAAGGTAAGTTAGCAATACAATATTTTACAATTTACGATATTTTGCATTCAAAAATTTCTATTTTTAGTTAAAAAAAAAACGTTGAAAAAAACTTTTTTTTAAAAACCGATTCAATACCAGTACGATAGCGGTATTAAGGGAAACGGTTACGGTGGACCGGTGTTTTAGAAATCAAGGGATTCGGTATTAGTGTAGGTATCGATATCGGTTATAAATTTAAAAGGGTTTCGAATCGGATAACGGTATTCAAAAGGTATCGATGGCCAACCTTGATGTTATTTTGTTTCTAACTAAACTGCAAACTTTTTTATTAAACTACAATCAACAAACTACATAATATTCTACGCAGCTCGCAAACAAGCTCGAAAATTTTGTTTTTATTAAACAATAAAACATTTTTTTAATTTATACAGGTTCAGAAATTAATCTTAGTTTAATGATCTATTTCAACACAATTTTTCGGGCTTAGTAAAGGGTCCGCCATCTAACGTTTTTTTTTTCAACTAGTGCTTATTTCGTGAATGGTAATACTTAGCTCATGTCTGATTTGGCAGATAATTAGTTTTATCCTTCCGCTGAACGAATATGGTCCGTATGTTCGTAATCTTGTGAAAAAAGTTAAAGAAAATGGCATCCTCATCGATAAACCAAAGCGTGAAAAGCCAAAAACAGTGCGTGCACCCGAGAATATTGCTGCTGTGGCAGAAAGTGTGCGTAAAGCGCCATCAACATCAATGCACCGTCGTTCTCAACAATTGAACATTTCGGAGATATCATTGAGACGAATTTTGCATAAAGACCTTGGTATGACGCCATACAAAGTCCAATTGGTTCAGGAGTTCAAAAAAAAAAAAGTTATTTGGCGGACCCTTTACTTTTCATTAAAATTTTGTTTCTTTTGATGACTTATATTTTCGTCCTAAAATTAATCTATTTTATCAAACGCCCAGTCAGAAAGAGACAAATAGACTACAGCTGGCAAAGCACTTTAACAGGTTGTACAAGTGCTGGCAACAAGTGATTTCCCAATCCCAAAATTGTAACATCATTAGGCAAAAGGTCCGTCTGTTCACAAAATGTCGGAAAAACACTGGGAAAACCAAATTGGCAAAATGTTGGCAAAACCATAAAATAAGTGGTATAAAAATAGATTTTCCAAAAGAAAATTACAAAAAATCACATTTATAATTTTATTACTGACGGGATTCAAACCCTGGTCGCCAGATTGAAAGCCGACAGCTCTACCCACTGAGCTAACAAGACATTTCGCACACCTAGTTCAAAAGTGACTCAACTCAAAATTTTTCATTTTTCAGAAATCGGCAAAAAATATTTGCAACTTTATACCAATTGAAACATTTTTTTTTTTTTTTTTTTTTTTTTTTTTTCTCTCAAATTTATTTGCAATCTATTTTACAATAATAAGCAAATTTGAATAAAATAAATACACTGGCATGAAATATTGATTCCCATTGGAAACAACAATTGAAGATATACATGTACTTACAAACATATATAGTGATGATTAGTATGATATTAAATAAAATATAATTAGAAAATCAAAATAAGTGTGTTATAATAACATATTTTATAACTTATACATTATAAACTATGTTAGTTAATTACATAAATAATAAATAATACATATTATAAAAATGGGAGATCTAAGATATGGTTCCTTTTAAGTCTTCTAACGTCATCAGTCTCGTCTAATAGTGTGATTGCCAATATGTTTGAGTGATTGCTGAGTCTGTTTAAGTAACTGCAGCTAAATTTACTTATTTCTGATTTAACAAAAGGTATTTTAAGATCATTATGCAAGGTTTTATTTGTAACATAAAAAGGAGCGTTTGTGATTGTTCTTAAGGCCTTAGACTGGAATCTTTGCAAAATTTCTATATTTGAATTGCTGGTGGTTCCCCATAACTCTATGCCATAGGTCCAAATTGGCTTTAATATAGTTTTTAGAAGCAGAACTTTGTTTTCCAGTGAAAGTTGGGATTTAGTTCCTAGTAACCAGTACATTTGCTTGAATTTAATATCGAGTTGTTTTCTCTTGGCCTTTATATGCACTTTCCATGTGAGCCGTCGGTCTAGGTGAAGTCCAAGGTACTTGACAGTATCTTTACTGGGAATTTCTGCGCCATTTAGAAACACGGGCTGGCAGTTCTCTCTCCTCAAAGTAAATGTGATGTGGTTTGATTTTTGTGTATTGACAATTATGTTCCATTTTGTAAGCCAGTGTTGAAGAATGTCAAGTTGCAATTGCAAAATTTCGGAAGCTTCAGATGGTGATTGATGTGAACATAAGAATGTCGTGTCATCTGCGTATGTAGCAACGGTAACGTCCTCTCTGGTAGGCATATCGTATGTGAAAATGGTGTATAAAACTGGGCCAAGAACGCTACCCTGCGGTATACCGGCTTTTATTTGATGAATATTAGAAATATCGTTATTGGATTTACAATAAAAACATCTATTACTTAAGTAAGACAGAAAGAATTTGTAAAATGGAGCAGGAAGAATACTTTTTAATTTAAATAGCAGGCCACTGTGCCAAACTTTATCAAACGCCTGCTATATATCCAAAAATACAGCAGAACAGTATCTTTTATTTTCAAAAGTATCAATTATAACATTGCATATACGGTGGCATTGCTCTGGCGTACCATGTTTATGGCGAAAGCCGAATTGATGGTCAGGAATAATACTGTTTTTCTCAAGAAGGGGAATTAAGCGTTTGAGTAGAAGTCTTTCAAATAATTTTGATATGATCGGTAGTAAACTAATTGGTCTATATGAAGACACTTCATTAATCGGTTTGTTCGGTTTTAAAATCATAATTATCTCCGCACATTTCCATTGAGAGGGGAAATGTTGGAGACGTAAAATTGAATTAAAAATAAGTGTTAGAAAGACAATTCCTTTGAAGGGTAATGATTTAATGGCTAACGCATCTATTTTATCATATCCAGATGATTTTTTATTATTTAATAAGTTTATTTCCGCTTTAGTTTCATTTAGGGAAATACGTTTTATTGGCAAATCCATTTGACATGCAACATCTAAAAGTTTAGAATGTCACTATCATTTTCATTGATGTTTTGAGGTTTAAAAGTATTTTCCAAGTGTTCGGCAAAAGTGGTGGATTTTTGAGCATCAGTTCTACACCATAGGCCACAAGAATCTTTAATGGGAGCGTTTGTTTTTGCAGGACGTTTTAGATATTTCGTGGCATTATAAAGTTCATACTCCTTGTATTTATTTTGAGGCTTTAATTTCTTAAGGTAACTACCAGTATTTTTGTTTCTCTCTCTGGCCATGAATTCGGAGCATAGTTTGATTGCAAGATTCCAGTTTGCTTTGTCTCTTGGATTCCTTGTACGATGCCATACTCTTCTTAGCCGTCTAGATTGTCGAATCAACTCTCTTGCTGTTGCTGAGGCTCGAACTTTTAGACCTAAGTCATGAGAAGGTTCGATAGCTGGGGTAGATAGCAAAGCAGCTTCGTGAATTAAAGAAGTAAATGTTTCAACAGCATCATCCAATTCATCTCCTGTTTTAATTACCGTATTAAGATTCACGTTATTATCAATCATTTCACTGAAGGCGGTTAAATTTGTATTATGTCTAATTAATTTAACGTGTTTTGGTATTATCTCTACATTGACATTGTAGTTGACAAGAAGTGGAGTATGATCAGAATTTAAATTTTCATCATTTGAGATGTCAAGAGAGTACCTAGAAATACCACAATATACAACGAAATCAAGAAGATCAGGTATTTTGTTAGGGTCTGTGGGCCAATATGTTGGCCTACCTCCTGATAAAGTGTGAAAGTTGTTTTGCGATATACACTTATATAAATTTGCACCTTTTGGATTGGTTAACCTGGAACCCCACCAGGGGTGTTTTGCGTTAAAGTCCCCGCCTACAATGAAACGTGAACCTAAACCTTTAAAAAAGATTTCATAATCTTTACAGTTAACACTGTGCCTAGGAAGAAAATAGATTGCGTAAATGTTAATGGGCCTATTATTGCAAACCAATTTTACACCAGCCGCTTGTACATAATCTTTTTTGAATTCTTTTGCAAGTTCATATCGAATTGAAGATTTTATGAATAAACCGGCTCCAGCATGAGCTTTTTCATCAGGATGGTTGGTGAATACAAAATCGTAACCCTTTATTTTTACATAAGACCTTGTGGTTAAGTGCGTTTCAGAAATAAGAAAAATATCAATATGTTTCACTTTCAAAAAATACTCTATTTCATTCAATTTGTTCTTTAGACCGTTCGCGTTCCATATTGCTAGTCTCAGATTTACTTGCATAGTTTGTTAATAAGAAGTGACATCATGTTCATAAGTGTGTTTGTTAATTCAATTTGCTTATTTAAAAGATGTTCAATGTTTTTCATGATGTTATTATTTATATTTTGATTTCCAACATTGGCATAGGTTTCACCTGTGTTGAAGTTATTAGATCCAGTATTAACCTTACTGTGATTAAGATTATAATTGGCATTAATATGAGGAAAATCGTTTGTATTATTTGAAAATTGGTTATGGATTAATGTTCTTCGTTCATTTAATCGTTTCTTTAGGAGGGTTTGGTAAACTTCACATCCTCTATAACTAGCGGTATGTGTTTTCAAGCAATGAACACATCTAGGAGGAGTTTCTATTAATTTTGGACATTCCGTCGTTGGATGACCAAGTCCACACTTAACACAAACATATGGTTTCCTGCAATAAGTTTTTGTATGACCGTATTGCTGGCAACGGTGACATTGGACAATTTCATCTCTGCTTTTCGGGGCTTCCACTTGAACGATGCAACGATTTATTTCGTGAATGTCAAATACCTTTTTATTATTCGGACTCGGATCAATATCTACGTAGAATATTGGTAATGGAGATTTTGTAAATTTACTTTTAACGTTCGTGATATATCTTACAAGGTGACCTTTATGGAGAAGATCAGCTTTAATATCTTCGATTTTAGTAGAATGATGGAGACCTTTAATTACAAACCTGTAAGATCGTTCAGTTTTAAGCTGATACGTGTGATAACTCAAGTTGTTAGTATCAAAATATTTAGTAAGTGTACGATAAGAATCGACTGTTTTTAAGTTAAGTTTAACTTGACCGTCATTTAACCCTTTATAATTAAATTCAGTATTGGCAATCACACTACTTACACATTTTATCATTCCACTAATGTTAGTAACATTATTAATAAATATTGGTGGCGGCTTTGTAGAAGTAACAGCTACATCAGCATCATCATTATCATCATCATCATTATGGTCTTCTTTATCGTTATCAAGTGCAGCAAATTTATTCACGTAAGAACAGCTTGGCTCATCAGGTTTTTGCTTTTTGCTAATGTTAGATGATTTAACAATCTTTTTACGTTTTGTTGTTAATGTTTGCCAGTTTAGTAAATGATCATCACTTGAACTGCCATCATCATCATCATTGTCAGTAGTCATTGTAATGACCGCTAATCCAACAACAAGTGTATTAAGAGACACTAATCCACTTGTTTGGAATGTTTCTTTTTGTTTGTTTGTTTTTTGTTTGTTTTTTTTTTAGAAAAGTAAGTCACAAAATAAGTTACACAAAATACGTCTGCTTACTTCGAATAACACAACGCGACTCCAATTGAAACATAAAGAAAAGCTTTACTGTTTTTTTAGCAACAGTTAACAACATCAAAATTAGTTTAAGCGTATAAACACGAAAAATTAAAATTTTGAGTTGCGTCACTTTTGAACTAGGTGTGCGATATATTAATTAATAGCTTAAAACATACACACAACAAATTAAAGCATACTTAGTAATTTTTTTTTATTAAAATTCAGTAGATTTTATCAAGTTTTGTTTAAATTGTGTATCCATCCCACTATGTTAATTTTGTCTATGCATTTACACGATTTTCATAAAATACTTTCCACGTAACAAGGCATTTCATATATTATAAAAAATTAGTTAACATTTTTATCTAAGTATACAACTGTTCCTATTATGCTAAATCTTTATAAAATGTCAAACGTATATTGCACTCCTGTAACATTTTGTGTACATATTTTAATCAATCATTACTTGGTAAAATGTAACAAAATAAATATGAACGAATATAACATATTATAGATAATTACTTGTTAATGAGTGTTATAAGTTAGAAATTGTTTTTTCATGAACAAAAAATAAAATGCAACACAAAGTCAAAATGGTGAACTATAAGTTATTAAAATTAATATTTTGGAAATTTAAAATATTTTTACTAAAAATATGATAATATAAATCGTACTGTCATTTAAACTATTGGTTTGAATGATAAATTTCATAACTTTTTATTAAAAATGTACCGATTTATAAAAATAAATATAAATAAAACTAAATAAAATTTGTGTAAAATTTGTTCCCTGGAACTTTGTCAGTCAAACAAAGGTGCAATAGAGAATTGTTTTTCCAAAGCTTAAAAGTTCAAATTGGTTTATCAAAATATCATGTAACATTAAATTTTCAACTGTCAATTAAAAAAATACTTCAAAATAGCGATGGCTAAAAAAATAACAAATAAAATCTCTGTTTTAAAAGAAAAAAAGCTATAATAAGCTTACTTTTTAAAGAAAAAAAGTCAAAAAGTAGCTAATATTCTCAAAATAAGATAAAATAAGTAAATATCTAAAAATAAGCTAAAAAAAAAAAGCTCTTATATATATAAAGGGTCCGCCATCTAACGTTTTTTTCTTTCCGATGCCGATTTTGCCAAAAAAAATCATCTTTTCAGATGAAGCTTATACTGCATGGCCAGCCGAGGCAGCCATTTGAATGAAATTATTTTCCATTATTAACCGGAAGGATTGTACTTTCAAATAAAAAAGAAATTTTAAAAAAATTTTCAGTAGTTTTTTTTATAGCATTTTCAAAAAAAAAAAAAGTTATTTGGCGGACCCTATAGCTTAAAATGCTCATCATTTCATGATCAGAACTTGTATTAAGTCTAAATAGTTCTATCCTTTCAAATAAAAACAAGCTCTCGCTTATTTTTTATATATTTTTAAATATAACTACCCAGGCAGAAAAAAACAATCGACACAGTGTTGGTAAAGCGTTGGCGACGATCGTTGACAGATCGTGGGACTGACAATCTTGAGAGTATTGTCCTGTTACCCGATTGATAACAGTCTCCAACCGTTGGTTTGAGTGAACTTGCCAAGAATTCCAAGAACCAAGAATTCCCTAACTACGTAAGCGCCATCTATCGAATATATCATAGATGTATCAGCACTTACAACATATGGGAAAACAGTGGACATTAGAGTGAGGTAAGTTTCTAAAAATAGAACTGTTGTGTTGTTGGAGTTGTACTTCTGAGATTATGTATGCAAGAACAAAAACACCGTGTATTGAATAAAACTAGTTTTAATCACAACAAAACTCGACCTGACGATAGATCAGTGCGCTAAAGCGCTCTGTCTAACGTGTAGTGCGAGTGAATGTGCCATTAGAAATCAGTTTATCTATACCACGGTCAGTGATTGCACAGAAAATTTCATATAGACGCAATCGAACAAATAAAAACATAACAAATATTATTCAAAGAAAAAACAGGGTCACTGACGAAGGTTCAATACCAGAAACTGCGCAGTCTGATTCAGAAAAATTTAAAATTTACAATGTAGTTATGGTTTTTAGAAAATACACTTATTCTTCTCTACCACGCCTTTCACAATTAAAATTAAATAAAATTGCATATTAATTATAGTATTAATTGCAATTGTCTCAAAAAGACGTTTAAATTCAAAAACTCAAAAATGTTTATGTTTCATATCCTAGTTTTTCCATCTCAGAAAATCTGAAAAATTTCTTTTAAAATTTACAAAAATTTTCAAAAATCATCCTCCCTCAAAATAGAGGGCTGGATCCGCCACTGCTACTGCCCAATGGGACACAACTTGGTAAAAGTTTCATACCGATCTCAAGACATCGGTTTCAAAAATTTGCCCACTTGAAATGAAATCCCCCATAGCAAAGAGTTGATTTTTTCTTCAACATATTTCTTAAAAATTTTTAAGTTTTCATTTATATTGGGAAATTTTTTTTTTACAGGCCAATTAATTTAATTTAAAAAATTGTTTATCCAGAAAAATTCTTTATTCACGTACTTTTTTGCTTTTATTACTGGCTTAAATCATTAATTTCACATTTGATTAAAAGCTGCGTACTAACTACGAAATGCATTTTGTAAATTTATAACTATTAAATTTATAGTTCAAATTGAACTAAAAAATAAACTCTATAATAAATTAAAGGAACTTAAACAGAATTTTATGTAATATATTGTGGAGGTACAGGTAAAAAGTTATATGTCTTATTTTTACAAAGAGTATTTACATAGTTAAGGAGCTAATTTTGTAAAACACTTCGGTGAAGTCTAGTATTTTCATATTTTTTTTTTAAATTTGTTAAAATGGGGGTGTAAAATTTTATAATCACAATACAAATTTATATATAGCTAAAACACTGATTAAACTAAAGACAATGTTTAATAATTGAACGTTCACTCTACTATTAGCAAAACTACGATCCGATTCAAAAAGATATTGTTGTACAAAAGCAGAACCCACAAAACCGGTGTAAGTTGGCGAATAATTGTAAATTAAAGTTTCCGCTTCTTCTGTTGAGTTTTTAAATTTTTGACGATTACGTCTAGCTTCATTTATCAAAAAGTCTGCAAAATACTGGGATGTCTGAATGGCTTGCGATATGTGTGATATATTACGATTTCGTATAAATTCATACAGATTTTTTTCGGGATGAAATTGTACACCATAAAATGGATATCTAGAATTAAAAATGGGGAAAAAATATTAATATAAAATATTAGCTATTGAGATTTATTTATATTAGTGAATCCAGCTTATGTTTATAAACTTTTGAAATTATATTTAACCACACCCAGAATATTCTTACAGTAACTACATGTAGGTCATTCGGGTAGCAAACAGTAGTAGTTGTTTTAACTACTATTGTAATAATTTTTCTATGAGAAAATGAACAACGACTAATTTAGACAGTCATTATAAAAAATGTCAAACCAAAAATACTGCACTTCAGTAACAGTTGTTTTGAGTAGTTATTTTAGCATTTTAATTCACACCAAGGAAAAAATTACACATTCCAACAAGATGGTGATGCCCACACTTGCTTACATATCTCATTGCCAAATTTAGTTACTGCAATACCAAACTCATTCCAACGATAGAGTCAAAAAAGCAAGTAGTATTGTAATCAATTCTTTAAATTTAAACCAGAAAGCATGTCCTCAATAACAGAGTAATTATTTACTTAAAAGAAAATAACAATGTTATTAACTTATATGGATAACTTTTTGTACTCAAGAAGTAATCATATACTTTTTCTTAATAAAAGGACGTTATTGGAAGTAGTTCCTAATTTTGAAAAAAGAAGTTATACAATTTTAAAGAATTTATCTCATATATTTTTTCAAACAAATTTTTATTTGCAGAAAAATAATACTAAAATCAGAAATTGCATGTTGCCTAAATTTTATTAAACTGTGGTTAGGTATAAATTAGGGAAGCGCACGTGAGCAGAAAATTGTGAGTGAAAGTTGAAATTACTGACGTTATCGTGAGTGAGTGTAAAAAAAATGTTCGAGGGTGATTGTGCGTGATTCATATTTTTGTTTTTCAATTTTGAATTGTTCTTTTTTTTTGAAAAATTTATATTTTCGTGGTTTATAGCTCCAAAATTATGACAAACCCATGTTATCATAACAATTCCATGTTTCACTTTTTAGGATTTTATTGCCGTACGAGTTTTGATCGTTATATTTGAGTGACCTAGGAGAATCACGTGTGAGTAAAAGTTGAATTTACTTATTTAACTACTTCTTTTTTTTAAATGTAAGTACTTCTTATTTTTTCTAGGGAACTATTTATTTATTTATTTTGTGTAAGTACTTTGTAGTTTCAAAATGGAACTATTTCTTTATTAAAAAATGTATGTAGTTCTTAAAAATATAAAGTAAATGGTTCTTCGGGAAAAAAAATAATCAATTCGAAAGAATCAATTATTTTAGTCTCACGCCCTGTTAAAAGAATCGAGTAGGTAATTTAGTAAGGAATGCGTTCTGCCCAAAATGCTTGATTACAAACCCGCTTACCTTTTTGGAAATTTTTTGCTGGGCAACTACCAAAACAGTAATTTTGCAGTAAACAGTTAATTTTTGGTAGTTATTTAAAAATAGAAGATTATGTCGAGTTTTTAAAAATTCTCATTTAGTTTATATTTGTTATTATTGATAGTTATGTTCATAGTTTGCAAATAATAATTAGAAAATGTCATTGTATCTCTAATGCATAAAAACGTTATAACTGGATTAGCGTTTTGAAATTTGACTGTGCATTTTAAATAGCATGTAGGAAATACAAATTTTTATTGTTATTAAAAGAAACAAACATTTTTTTTTTATTAAAACGTCTTGTAAATTAGGTATACAATTTTTCAGCAAATTTTTTGCTAAACTTATGTTTTTAGCTAAAATTTTAGTTATAAAACTGTTTTAAACTAATGTTGTACTAATGTTTTACTAATGTTTTACTAATGTTTTACCAATTTTTTTTTGCCAAAAAATTGTGCTGATAAGCACATTAATAAAACGACAATTAGGTTGAAAGATATACGCAGAATGAATTAGATGGAAAATTATACTAAAAAGTACAACTCTTGTAAGACATATAAAAAAATCAACCATGGAAGATTTTTGTATGTGTTTTTCAGACATAAAACAAAATTGTGGATTAAAACCACTTTAATTTTGCGTTTTCACCGGCTTGTGAAAGTAATTGTATATTAATTAAATAAAAGACATAATAAAATATTTAAATATAATAAAGATTAAATGTGTATTTGTAAACTAAATGTTTATAGAGATTAATAATGTGTGGTCAAATTGCAAACAAATATACAGACAGGTAGACAGACTAAAGCGAAAGACAAGGACAACCATCTTAGGTAGATTTTTATGTTTTCTTTTTCTTATTGCAAAAAAAGTGTTGTATATGTTATATTTTGGTATTTTTTCGTTTCATTTCTAGAATTGTCTGCAGCATTTGCGTTTCTTTAATTTTAAGATTTTTGATGTAAGTAGTTGAAAGATAATATTGTTTATGTTAGGTATATATAATTATTTATATTTTTTTGAGATATTACATTAATTCATGTCGTCAATGTGGGAGTATGAACATTTTTATATTTTGTAACGTATTGTAAATTATTTTTGATAGAACCACAAATATATGTTTATGATTTTCAGCAATTAAATTAACAAATTTTTTTTAGTTTTTTTCAGTCTACTAGCAAACATTTTGTTAACTTTTACCAAGGGTTTTTTTTAATTTTTAATCCATTAAGGCCTAGTTTTTAGGATGTAGATTATCTTTAAACTAAGATTGGCGAAGTTTTTAAATGGAATACTTCTTTTGAAATGTGGTTTATTTTGTGTTATTATGATAAAGAACAACATTTTAAACAAAATGAAGTGGTACCGACAATTTTTTGTTAATAAACTTGGAAATGGCATATAAAATTCGTCAGCGATTTAACTAATCCAAGTTTAACTGACATCCCAAAAACTCGGCCTAAAATTTTCAATTTTCTCGGCCTAAGTGTTAGACAAACTTTTGCTGAATCTTCTAATTTTGTTGCTGAAAATCAGCGAGCTGACATTAGCAATTTTTTTGCAAGCACCCTCTTGACTAAAATTTTGCAGACTCAGCAAAAATTTTTGCTGACTTTACTAAGTTTTTTTGTTAGTGAAGTTTCTACAACGTAGTCGTTTTGTGTTCATTGTTTTTATTGTTTTGTTGCTCGTTTTTATGATTTATGCATTCATTTAATGTTAGTTATTCCTCGATAGTTGTTTTTAGTACCATTGTAGTTGTTTTATTAATAGTTAAAAATGTTTTATTAATGGTTAATTTTTATGACAAGTACAGTCATTGCCTTTTTTGACTAAATTTGTAGTTATTTTTAAATGTCATTTTAAGTCCTTTCTATCCTCTTAATTTCCTGAGAGTAGAGCTTAACTGTCTAGTTCAAAATTGGCCATCAATCATTCAAGTCTTTTAAAACTCTTTATCGTTAGAGCAAAATATACAATTTGTAATAATTTTGTAGCACATTTTAGGGCAATACTTACTTTTTATGTTCAATTGTTGATATAAATTTAATACCATCCCAATCATGATTTACACTCATAACATTCCATAGCTCATTTAATTTCATTTCAGCAAATGTCTGAAAATATAAAGGAAATTAATAATAAAAACTCGGAAGAATATTTTATCACTAAATTGTTAACCCTTTACTGCATGATGTTACATATATGTCATAAATAGTTTGAACCTATGCGTCATCTTGTCTATGAATCTAATTCGAAATTTTTGTTGTCAATTCAAAGTTTAGTAACGTCATGATGCTTGTTAGGAAAAGACCCTAACCACGTGCTTGATTACTAAGAATACAAGAATGGAACAAAATTGATGATTAATAGGTGTTTGTGAAAGTTCTGCCTATTATGGAGGCTCAAGCTTTTCTAAAACTTCGGGTTCTGATTAGATTTTTAATCAAATCGAAGTACTAGTATCAACCTAGCTAATATGCTTGATTTGCTTTATTTTTGTAAAAATACGGAGGTTGACAGCTTGTTGTAAATTGAAAATAACATAAAATTATCTCGATGTATATAAAAACAAAAAACTAATAAAACTTGTCAATTATTAACAATTTATTCTTTTATGTTGTATTGCTTCAAAATTACGATTCTTCGTAATAAAAACACCGTTTTTTACGTTTTTTTATAATCTATATATTTCGAACATCAGTTCATCGTCAGGATCAAAAATTTTTTGTTTTATACAAATAGATTGAAAATTATTATTTAACAACAACTGGATTTTAATATTAAATAGCAAGCATTTCTGAAGTAACGTTAAATTCGGAAATAAATTATGGTATACATCGCGAATTAAGATTTGTTTACAAAACTTTTAAGTCATCTGAAAGTCCCATGTGTTGCCTTTAATATTCAGGTTTAACCTTTCCAATATCTTAATGCTTCTCGGAGAAATAGGCCGTGGATATTCATTGGCATGGTATTTAATATTGCACACAGAGAAAAATTTAGCTATTTGCCAACAGAAATTCGGTTACTACGACTCAAATTCCGTGATTACGAATTTCAGACGGTTGGCACAACTTAACATTAATTTTCACAACAAAGTGCGGTTACTTCAACTGAATTTTAGTTGCTACACCCAAAATATTCATAAATCTAATGTAAATATCGTTGTACTAACAGAATTTATAAGTTGTTACCATTAATATACACTTTTCAATTCGGTTGGCACTTTATTTCTCTGTGTGTGTATATCGCATATTATACCATCATAATATACACACATCATATTAATAAACTTCAACGGACGATATCTAATACCATAACTGAGATATCTGAAAAATTTAAAAAGCTTTTTGAAGGAGAAATAGTGGGACACAAATTTGCGATGTTACGTGTTTCAACAAATGCGCTGCTCAAAGTTGGGGGGTTTTAAACAAATGCGTGGGAAATATACAATGTTTGAATTATCATAACTTTTGAACGCGTCAACAGGAAATTAAAAATCTGGTGTCATTTTTTTCGCGAAAAGGCGAGTGAAATTAAAAAAATAGGAATATTTAAAAAAACCCAAAATTAGTTTTTATGAAATTAATTTTGCAATTAACTCAAAGTATCAATTACAACACAGAAAAATTTCAAGTTGGAAATCAAAGGTGTTCAAAAATAAACGAATTTTTTCCGAAAATATCTCTGATATTTAATATAAAATTTTTTATATTCCCATAGTACCCTGCGATATGCATGTTAAACATGAGGCAACATGTAGTTAAACTACCTACTCAAATTTTCGTTATCACATCCCATGTCCTTTTAAAAGGAAATTAAAAGTAAAATGTTCAAACAAATTATTTAAATATTTGTGCTCATTAAATGATGCCAATATGGATATCAGATGAAAGATATATATATATAATCTCAGCAAATCCACAAAATTAGTAGTCGTAATACTTCAGGACCAATTATTTTAAAAATGTCCTTTTAATAATTTGGTCCTTCTATATCGTTGATTGTTTTAAATAAGTTCGTCAAAACAAAAAAATCCATATTAAAGGCAATAACAAAGATTTTAACGTCCGTATACATAAAAAAAATCATAATTCAGATTTCAAATACATTTTAGTTAAAATACATGTTAAGCCTTAAACTGTATTCATAAACGAATATTAGCTTAAAATAACTATTTAATGCAGTCAAACCTTCAACATGAACTTTTTCTTTTGACGTACTAACAGTTTAAAACAGTCAAGGATATTGAAGGATCAAATTTTTAAAAAATGTTAGTCCTGAAATATTACGACAAATAATTTTGTGGCATATCCGAGTTTATTATATTTCATTTGATATCCTTATTAATATCATTTAATGAGTGCAAATATTTAATTAATTTGTTTAAAAATTTAACTTTCAATGTAATTTTGAAAAGACATAGGATGTGATAAAAATCTGAGTACGCAGTTTAACTACATGTGCTCTCCTGTTTAACATGCATATCGATTTAACATGAGTGGCAAAAAATTTTGAAATTTGTCGTAGGTTACTATGGGAATATATAAAATTTTATAATAAATATAAGAGATACTTTCGGAAAAAACCGTTTATTTTTGAACACCTCTGACCACCAACTTGAAATTTTTATATGTTGTAAGTGATACTTTAAGTTAATTGCAAAATGAGCTTCATAAAACTTAATTGTGTGTTGTTTGAGACATTCGCGAATTAAGGAAATTTTTTAATTTCATTATCCTTTTCGCGAATAAAATGAATTGTTGTGCAACTCTGTTTAAAAAAGAGGATTTGATCTTTAATTTTCTGTTGACGCGTTCAAAAGTTATGATAATATACATATATCTCTTACACATTTGTTAAAAACACCCAACTTTGAACAGCGATTAAACTGGAACTATTAAGAATCTTGGAAAAAGAAAAATTACGTAAACTCCATATTTTCTAGGAGAATTTGTATACCAAGTTTAACTAAAATCATAAGAGGTAAAGTTGAAAATGTCGTTTTTTTTGCTCATTATTTACATTAAATTTTTAATGACTTATAATCACTTCCTTGAGGACTTCTCCATCAATTTTGAATTAAAATTTTGTTATCTTTAAGATTGTAAAACAAACATTTAATAAATGTTTAACGGTTTTCAAGTTATTCGCGTTTTTGGTGATTTTGAAAAAAAAAAAAATATATAATTTTCTCATTTTAAGAGCCGGTGTTTACTAAGCAATGATATCCCTTAAAGCTTAAAATAAAAATGAATAGCATACCCATTGTAGGAAGCATAACGTTATCCTGGGTATTTTTCATAAAATATGAGTTATTTTACCTTTTTCTGAACAACTTTTTAGATAATGGACCAATTTTTTATTTAAATACGTTATCGAAAATAGACTTCATATATATAACGTTTTTTGGCCGATTAGAAAAGTTAATATAAAAGGCAAAACTGAAAAAATTTTCAAAAAAAAAAATTTTGTTTTATTTATTTCGTAACATATGTAATAAATTTGTTTTTTACTTAATCTGTTGATTTCTCTATTTTCATTTAAAAGGACTATATTAAATTGATATTCCTTGTTGGGTTTTTTTTTTTGTATTCATTTTTTTGTTCATGAAAAATAACATCAAAAGGTATTTTCATTTGAAAACTATGAATCCGCATTGTCACGAAAACCGTTATTTTATTTAAAAATCTGACTTCATAATTGTAATTACCGCCAAAATATTTTATAGATTTGATGTATCTTATTCTATGGTATTAAATTAGATATTAATTATTTTAAATTTTTTTTAATTTTTATTAACCTATAGCCGAAACTTTATCGCTATTTAGCGACCTTAAGATGACAACTTTTGTTCAGCGATTTTAGTTATTTACACTTTTAACATGTAGACGCATTGATTAGGCCTTGAGCATGTGAAAATTTCCGACGTTTAGAATTTTGAAGTACCCTACTTAAATATACATATGAAACGAATCGTTATCCTTCAATAAAATCCTTTAAAATTAAAAAAAAATATGACAACGCCGAAATAGGTATCATTTTTTTTTTTTGCATTTTATACCAATATAATATATAATTTTTTTTTTTAATTCCAAATTTCACTCAGTAAATGGTTAAATATTTACCTCTTCTGTAAAGCAATACATATGAAAATTAGCTGTAACCGGATAGGTTTTAAAAAGATTTATTATATTTGAACTGGCATTGCGAAATAGTCGTGATTTTTCGTAACCTTTTAAATAAATAAATACTGGCATTAGTAAAACTGTTTAGATTTATAACAAAAAAAATAATATATACCTTCTGTAAATTCCAATGGCAATGCTTGAGATGATGAGGAACAATATGTCCGAGGGTCGGTTAAATTAGCTGAAAGATATACCATTAATTCGAGTCCTAAACAAGTACCCCAAACAGGAAAATATGTTCCATTATCATTTAACTCCATGGCAAGTTCATAAATATAACGTCCAGCATCGGCATAACCATGTGATTGATTGAAAAATGTGGCACCACCAGGTAAAAGAACGCTGTAAGATAATATATGACAGTTATATAAAAAATTTACAGAACTTCAATGAATGATTTTTTTGTTATATTAAAAAAGGTTAATTCGACTGCTTTGTAGGTTGGTTATTAGCAGGGCAACCAGAAATATGCTATATCATGTTTTTTCCTATGCGTGATATTGAAAAATGAATAAGACATTTATTTATCCGTTTCAGAATAATTGACGAATTCTGGCATCCGTTTTTTTAGAGCATATTTTTGCATATATTGCTCTTAATAGCATGTTTTTGCATATTTTTAAATATTTTGATCTTAAGAGCATATTTTTAATAAAAAATCTTATTTTTTAGCATATTTTAGCAGTTTCTAGAACAACCCTGTATTTTAAGAGCAAATTTTTTACTTTTGTTTGTTTTTCCTGTTTTTTTTTTTTTTCTTAGAAAAAAAAAATTTTTTTTTTAATTCTATATTTTCTGGGGATTTGCAACATCAATTTTGGATATTCAAAAAAAATGTTTTCCTGAAGAACAATCTGTTTTAAGAGCATATTTTTTAAATTTTATGAGCATATTTTCCTATTTTTTGGGTCATTTTTTATGGGCATAAAATGGATTTTTAAGCTTATTTCTGGTTGCCCTGGTTATCAGTTTTACTATTCGTAAAGTGTAATTATTGAAAGTGTGCTTTTTAATTCAAAAATATCTTCAGAGAATGCTTCTGGGTTAATGAAAGCATTTCACAAATTTTTCGTTTACTTTTTGAAGAAAAATTTCATTAGTTTATTAAAAGTTTCATTACTTTTTGTACAATAGAATTCTCCAAGTGTTCTAAAAAAAAGTTGAAACAAAATTTTTACTTAAGGTACGTTCAGATTAGTCAAATATTTGACAAAAAACATGAAATATTTCTTTGCCGTAATCTGAACACAAAATATTTTTGTGTGTCAAACAGCAAATCAGCTGATTTTGGTCAAACAAAATTATTTGCATTCAAATAAATATTTGACAAACTTAACCTTAGTGTGAACACTAGCTATCAAATATTTTCTTCTGATTTGAGCAAATATTTATTTGATCTTACAAAAAAATTGTAAGAACAAACAATGGCAAATAAAAGGTGGTAAAATCGTCAATTATAAATTTTTTTAATAAATTTATTAATAAAAGGCTTTATAAAAAAACTGAATTGTAAATAGATATTAAAAAACTTTAATCACTTAGATAATGGATTGGAACATCTGTCCAAAATGGAACGATATGGAATGAAACGGGGAACGATTGGAATCTGAGCACTGTACACAATTGTGTTGTCGTACGTGAAAATAAAAATTTAATCATTCCGATAACAGAATGTAACAATGGTCCAAAACGGAACGATATGGAATGAAACGGGAAATGATTGGAATCGGAACACTGCACACATTTGTGTTGTCGGTAAGGTGCATTCTGTTAAGGTTTCATGCTTAGTTTTCGAGATACAAGCCATTTTACAAAATGGCGATATTTTAAAATGTCCAGTATCTCCAAAACTAAGCGAGGTAGACCAAAACGGACAAAATTTTTGCTTCACAGGAGTGTTAATATACCCTTATAACATAAATAGGCTAGGTCCGAGAGAGATCCCGAGTGATCAATTTTTTAAAAAACAGTTAGTTTTTCGATTAAATAAATCTGTTTTTTTACACTTTGATTAAATAAATATTTAATACAAATATTTGTTTCAATCTGAACGCTCGAAAAATATTTTTTCGTTTATTTTTTTGACACTATTTGAGAGCTGTTTGAACAAACAAAAACCATCAAATATTTGATCATAGTTTGAACATAAAATAAAATAATTTTTTATTTGACGCAATTGGAAGCAAATATGTGAACAAATATTTTGTTCAAATATTTGATTAATGTGAACGTACCTTTAGATTTAGGGGCACTTTACACTCTATCCCCTTATCTAATGCCCATTATTGGTGATACGAATTGTCAAATTGTTGTGAATTCCCTTTTGAAAAGACATTTCGTACACTTATAGAAATATACATGTAAAAATAGCTGAAAAAAGCTACTAAATATTAATTAAAAGTTCTCTGCAAGAAAAAACTGCAAAGTTTAAGCACCGCAAAAATAAATCTGTTAACTACACAAAACTTTAGTTATATTCGAAGCGAATTTTAGTTAATTGAAAATAGAATTTTACTCTGTAAATAAATATTTGTAGATTTAAAATAGCAAGCAAAAACTGTAATATTAACAAAATGTTTTCTATATTTACCTCAAATTTAGTAGAATGCAAATAACAGTTTATTTTGTTAAAATTTAAAATTTTTACATTTTTTAATGATTTGTTTATCTACTAATATTTAGTAAATGTTTTAGCTGATTTTAGCAGATTATTTTGTTACTTTCAACTAACTAAAATTAAGCTCAATTACAACTAAATATTTGTAAATTGCACAGATTTATTTCTGCTATTCTGCTATTCTTATATTGCTTATATTTACTAAAAAATATCTGCTAATTTTAGCAGTTTTTTCGGCAAGCTCATATTTAACTTAGTTTTACAGGTTTATTTCTATGATTGTATTAATAACACTGGGAAAAAGTATGGTGGACAGGAGTGTAAAGGTTTAAGCTTGATCCACACGCTATCCACTACTGTCCACCCATAAATACTATTGCCCAGTATTATTAATACACTCGTAGAAATAAACCTGTAAAAATAGCAAAAAAAAATTACTATTTATACGAAATGTCATTTTTCAAAAGAGACAATGATAAATCCTCAATACTGGGAAATAGTTGAGATGGGTGGATAGCGTGTGAATTTTCTTCATGAAAATTCATTCATGAAAATTATGGATTTCATTCAAAGTTAGTTAATTCAACTTTTGATCAGGGAATTGATTCCCTAGGGAATGAACACCTTAGGAATTCATTCCGTTTTCATTTAATTCCCATAAGGAATTAACTTTTGTGCATAACTCCCTAAGGACTTAAAAAGTTGTTGCTTAATTACTAATTTGTTTGCTGATATTAGCAATTTTCTGCAGAAAAAATGTTGCTACTTGTCAGGGAGATAGGACGGCTGTTTCTAGCAAGGGGGCGATAGGAGCTGGTTCTGGGGAGTATATATCCTTTCTATCTTTCTTTATATCTATCTTTCAATCTATCTTGCTGTCTATTTCTATTCTTTCTTACTGTTTTTCACTGAAGGGATTCACAATGGACCGTATTGGTCTCCGAGTGGAGATGTTTCCTAACCAAACCTACTGACTTTTTTCTCAAAATCCTTCAACAAAATTATACTATATAGTTCATGGGGTGCATCTTTAAATTTCGCTCTATATTTGATCGTATACAAGAACAACTAGCGTTATTTTCTCATTAAAATGCTTAATGCTGCTCACTATAATGATTATAATATAGTAAAAAGATCTCAAATTTGCCATAATTTGAAATTATTAACGCAAGAATAAAAATAAAAATTAAATGCATCGATTAAAATTAAATTTACTGTTAAATCAACTGCGATACTGTAAGAAACTAACAACAAATTTTGTTAGTACAAAATCTGCAACAAAAAAAACCATGAAAAATTAGTACAGGGCTGTTTTTATACAGGTATAGAACTTTAAGTTGGGAACACTTTTTTAACTGGCGGCCATTTTGTCAGCTGTCCAGTGATTTATGTTTAGTTTGGTTTGGCATTACAACATGAATGACGCCTGAACAACGCCTGAACAACGCTTCCAAATTGTGCAAACTTATTTTGAAAATCTTGGTTCTGTTCGCTTGCGTGTATACAGTGAAGAACGACAAAAAAACTAATAAGACAAAGTTGTTTGTGTATTTCGTATTGCTAGTGCTGAGCGCTCTATATGTGTATTAAAACACACAGCCTATAGCTAAGTGTTTTTACAAAAACAAATGAGCACCAAGCGCATAGGCCTTGGCACCCCTGCTCTAAATGATAATATGCATCCGCAGAGACGTAGTACAGTGCGTACAGAAGAATTCATTGCTGCTTTAGAGCGTAACGTAGAGGAAGAACCCAATCAGTCTATCCGTCAATGGTGACCGCTATAGAGCAATATTACTGACTTTTTCGTTCATCAATTGAGCAACCATGAACATGTCACACAGCTCGTGCCACAACTGATTTATTGAAGGAAACGTTTGGTAACTGGTGAATTGGCTTCCAAGATCGTGGACTATTTTCTGCGGGATATTTTAAGTCGCTAGTTTACGCCGATATGCCCGAAACGATTGACCACTTGAAGGATAACATTCGCTGAAAAGTCATCGAAAATTGGAGCTCCAGATAAGACTACGTCCGAGCCAGCCGTTGCGGTCATATGCCAGCAGTCATATTTAAATCATAATGCCAGAAGATTATCTTTCGAATAAAGTAAATTTCATGTCAATTTAAAGAATTCATCCATTTCAAAGTTATATACCTCTATAAAAAATACTCTTTACAAACTACTGAGTCAAGGATGTTAAGTCTCTTTAGAGTTTTTATATCATATTTCAATAGTTTGAACTTTTTTCTATATCTTTGAATTAAGCCATTTATCTTCTTCTATTGCACAAGATTTGCAAGATTTGGGTGGTGCCAATGAAACAATCGCATTGTCTATCATTAAAATTATCGAACTTTTTTAAAAGCTTCAAATAAAATCTAATATGACAATATTATATTAGATTTTTGGACTTGAGGTAGAACAATATTCTAACTAAATATATGAAAATATAGAAAGTTGGAAGGAAGAAGGAAGAAACAATTTTTGTATTTTTAATACAAAAATTAAAACATTTCTGAAGATGAGAAAATTTTAAAATAAAAATAACTTCACACAAATTGCGACGTAACATTTGAGGGATTTTAACTAAAAAATTCTAATTTGATAAACTCATTATTTGTAGACAAAAAACTTAAAATATCCCGCTTTGTGCACCAAAATCCCGATTGCCAACCCCAGCGTTAACCCTAGTGCAAGTAAGGGTGAATCAGTTGCGGAATAAAAAATGGACGAGTTGTTTGATTTTTTATATAAATCCCATTAAAAACAATAAAAAATTTCATACAAATTAGAGATGGGCACGTGAGCACGCGTGAGTGAAAATTCATTTTAATCACCTGAGCGTGAGTGAGTATGAGTATTAAACAATTCTTCGTGAGTGAAGGCGTCTTCCAAAATTTTGCGTGAAAAAATTTTACAAAAAAAAAAAAAATTTTATAAATATTTTCTTTAATTTTTTCGCCAATTTAATCTTTTTGCGTTTTTAAAAATACATACATACAAAATAAATGACAAAATTACATTTTCAGAGCAATTTTGAGTTAAACATTCACACACAATTTATCTTAATTTTTACATTTTATTTTTTTCCGGTAAGATTTTTTCGTGAATTTCCATGATTCACGTGAATCACGAGTGATCACGCGTAAGTGTGAGTAAAATCTGAATTTACTCACGTGAGCGTGAGAGTATTAGAAAACTGCTCATGAGTGATTGTGCGTGAGTGGAAATTTACTCTCGTGAGTGTGAATGAGTATAAGTCAAAATTCACTCACGTGCACATCTCTAATATAAATCTTATTATCTATAATCTTATCTTATATTTTTTTAATGCACAACGATAAAATTTTGCAATCTCTCATATATTTAACAAAATTTCAGACAAAAGTTGCAGTAACCAATTTTTAATTAATAAAAAATATGTTTTTTGAGGTTTTAGCTAACAGGATGTTAGCGTTAGAGCCAACATATGTCAGGAATCATCAGAAAACATGTTAATCTTTATTTTCAGGGGGTGCATCAAACACTTTTTTTGCGGACAGTATAGCCAGAAACCTTCTTTTAAAAAAAATATATTAAAATCTGCCAAATCGTAAGAATAATTAAAAATTATAAAATTCTGCCAAAACAAAATATTAACACATTTGTTTTCTCTTTATTTTGCTAAAAATCTACTAAATTTACATACAAAACAAAATATGCTAAAAATCTGCTGACTTTAAAATATTGAAATGTTTGTAGTAATTACTGCGTTTTTTTTTTTTGTTAAATTTTCTTGTTAAAAAATAGAATTTTTAAAAAAATACTTTAAAAATTTTATATTTTTTTAAAAAAAATATGCAATTTCCAATCTTAATCAGCCAAATCTAGCAGATAATATGCTAAAGTGGCAACCCTGTTTAGCGGCACTTTAGTATATAATGCAATGGTCATCAGGGATGCCAGGCAGTCCGCTTTTTAAATTATAATTTTTAGAATAATATTTAATATTGTGGGTTTCCAATGCCAAAAAGATTTTTTTTTGTTAACCATTTGTTTATTTTTCATAATTGTTTAACGACAAAATTCGGTCGTTAGATTCGATAATCAACAACACAAGTGCGCACCGGTAGGCTAGTTGGCAGCGTGCTGGCGTATCAGTGCAGGGGTCGTGGGTCCGATTCCCACCAGAGGCATTGGTCTTTTTTCGCTACAACGCGCCGAAGGCCATAGTAGCTAGTGCTCGGTTAGGGTAATAGTATATAATTTGTAATTATATGATTATATGATTATTAATTAATAAAATAAAAAATAAATAAAATTAACACCACAATTTGTTTAGAGTTATTCGTTACGTTTTTTTCAATCGTTAAACGATTTCTGTCGTTACTTTATCAACTTTCAAAGCTAATAAAATTCACATTAACAACTTTTGTCGGTATCTTTTATAAAATATTAAAAAACAAACTAAGAAACATTTTCGATAATTTAACCGACAATTATCGGTAGTTAACAAAATCGATAAAATTTATTTAAAAATCGTATTGTAAAATAGTTCTTTTCCGATTTAGTTAGAAAACAAGAAAACTTACCCATTAATTTTTGTAAGAATATCCTTATAATAATCTCGAGGTTGGCCAATCCTTAAAAAAAAAAAGTTCAATTAAAATATTTAAAAATTATTAATATTAAAACTTAAATGGTAAAAGGTAAATGGTAAAAAAAAGACGAAAGTATTATACTATCTTAAGTGTTTTAGATAAAATTAAAATATTGTAAATCATTTTTGGTTTTTTATTTTTTATAAATTGATAACACTGATTTTTTGATTATAATTCACTGATACTTTTATGATAATGTTCAGGGACCGGAAAGTTCGTGCCAATGCATGTTTTTTTTTCATTAAGTCTGAGAACAATTTAAGTAAAATATCTATCTTACGAATCAATGAATTTGCATTAAAATTGCATCGATTCTTTACTGCGTATTTTAAGATATTTTGCTATAAATGCATATTTTACTTTAAATGCATATTTTTACTTATTTTACTTAAAATGCATATTTTTAGATTGCATATTTTTTCTTATTTTGTTTTAAATTCATACACTTAGAATACTTTGTAGGTAAAGACCACTGCAATTGTAGTTAAAAACAAATGAAATTTCACTTAAAGAAAGGATGACTTACATTTCAGTAAGTTCAACTAACATTGTCATTTGTTTTTTTAATGCTCAAAAAATGACTAAAAATTGTAGTAGAAATAAACCACATATGTTAGTTAAAAATAAAAAAAACATTAATTTTTTTTTTTTAATTAACAAAAAACTACTGTAAACAATGAATGTAAAATCATAAAACAGTCATTTGTTGTGGTTTGTTTTTTTAAATGAACTACAAGGTTAGTAATAAATTTAATTTGTTCTACAAATGACTAACATTTACATTATAATAAAGAAACTGTATTACAACCCAAACAACTACATATTTTTAAAGCAGAAGTTCCCTGAGTGTATTTTTATTTTATTACAAAATTTAGCTTGTTGTGCAAGAAGTATTTAGAGAATATATTAAACCATACAAAGTATTTTTATAATTAAACTAAAATTGCTTAAAAACATGAAAAATAATTAATTTAAAGTGACTTTCTTTTCACGTTTTTTTGTTATTTTTTTAACTCGAAATTCCAGTTCAGTATTTTAGAAGAGAGATGTGATATAAACTTACAAGGAAGTTATCACAACCCGAGCCGGCAGATCTTAATTAACTTCGGATATGGTGTAAAGAATAAAAATTTAAGGGGCCAGTGTTCTTTTTTTTAGCTGTCCAATTGCATGTTTAGGGGTCAGTAAAAAATTACCTCATTTTAAGATTTTTCGGTTTATTTCGTTCTCTTTAAAGTAATTATAGACAAAGTTGATATCAAATAAAAGCTTTCTTGAAGACACATTTTCTAGTGTACAAATTATGTCTAAAGACTTTCAAGTATTTTTGTTATTCAAAAAAATGTGTTTTGGCGTTTTAATAAGGAATTGTAGTTGTGTTAAGCTAAAAACAATGCATAGCAATGAATATTTAACTTAATCGAGGGGATGTCTGAGCTTTTTCCGATATACGAAATCGTTCAGTTTTCATGCGAATTTTCCCGAAGGGCCTTTTTCCCCAATATTACAAAAACATTCAAAGATGTGGCAACTCTGTATCCACTATATTGGCAATATGGGTATCAAAATTTTGTTTTCTTGAGTACTTTAACCCTGTATACAAATAAATCTAGTTTTCGTAAATAAAAGACAAGTTTTCATACAAAATCAAACAAATTTTTAACCCTACTTATTAAAACTTAAACATGAGATTGGACTGCTAAATAAAAATACTTGTCCCTTTTTTTTTTTTGCTACTTTACAACTTATCCAAAGTTTAATAAATCTGCGAGTTTGGGTCGGGATACCTCCCTTGTTAGAAATCAATCAACATGATAATACACCGATCACAAACTTCGACGTTGAGCGGTCATTTTCTATATTCAAAAACCTTTAATTTTACGTTCGAAAATATATTTAAAAGACAACTAAATCAAATTTTTTTTTTATTTTTTCGTTTTTAATCAGGGACGTAACAGTTCTAACTTTTATTGAAAAAATTTACTTTATGTTTTATATATTTTTGTATTTTAAATTTTTAAGTATTTGTCTACTCTCCCTGTTTAATTTTTATTTAAAACTCAAACAAAAAACTTTCAAAACCAAAACTTTGTTCTGATTGATTGAATTTAAAAAAAAAATGTATCAATAATATTGATCGTGTGTACCCCACTGAAGAGTTTAAAATCAATCAATAGGTCCATTCGTTTACTTTTCCAGTAAAATCCAGTAGATGAGTAAATTTTGGGCAAAATGAAAATTTTACTCTCAGAACTGGCTCTTGCACAAAAAAGTAAACGAACGGAAAAATTGCAAAAACTTGCAGGTTAATTCAAACATATGAGCTTAGTGTTGTAAAATAAGTGTTATTTAGACTACCCAGTATATATTGTTTTTGGTACTTGATGCATTGCATTTTAATAATTATAAATTCGTAGCATTGTATTAATTAAATAAACTTTGTGGAAGCTTTTGTGCCTGTTTAGTTTGTACATGACTTTTAATTTTGTTTCTAGTTAAATAACATACGAAAATACATGAATACTTTATTTTTGATATTCGGTACCCTGAATAATATGCAGTAAGAAGTATTCATATATTCATTAGCTTTACATCTCTAATATATTAATGTAAATAAAAACAATTACAACAGATATTAGAAAACTGATAAATTGTTACTATAATAATTGTAACTGACTACTTTAATTTGTTTCAGGTTGAAAATAATTATTTTTAATTTTTGCCGCCCTTTTAATTCAGCTTTTAATCTTTTAAATGTTTTTATTACTAAATGTATGCTTATTTTTGTTTGTTTACTTAATTCAATCATATGTTTTTGTTTTCTACTGGATTTTACTGGATTTTACTGGCAAAAATTTGACCAGTAAAAATTTGTTGGTTTTTTGCTGACAACTGTCACTTTACTCTCTTAGTAGATGCTCTCTTTGCAAATTTATGTGTACGCGAACGCATTTCAGTAAAATCCAGTACAAATTTGTACAAATTTGTGCAAATTTTGGTGTAAACGAATGGACCTAATAGCAATTATATTTTTGATTTATATTTTCAAAATTAAAATAAAAATTGTGTTAAGATTATTGAAAAAAAATCAATAAATAACAGAAATTACAAGACCACAAAATAAAAATCGAAAAAAATAAAGGATTTTTCGAAATTTTTGAACTTTGAAATTTAAACGCTATTTAAACATTAGAGCAATTGCAAATAAATGTTTTCTTTCCATTTTTTGGTGAATTTACAAAAAAAAAAAAAAAACAGTTATTTTGGGTCTCTGTTTTTAATATATCGTTAGCTGAAATACAAAACCGCATAACTAACAAAAAATACAAAATCGATTTTTTTGATTGATTATGATGCATATCAACGAGGTCTATGTCTTCTCCAATTTTTACTGTCATATAATAAAAATTAGACGTATTGTTAGCGAAAATCGAAAGCACTTAAGTATAAGTGCACTTAAGTATAAGTACTACATAAACCAAAAGCACGTAACTACATACTTGTTGCTTGAAAATAGTAACTAACACATATTTATTTCTATTGAATTTTATTAATTCATAATAGGTTTTAAATTTTTATATTGCACTAGCGTATAGTGCTACTACGCTCCCCTCCCCTTCGCTCGTAATCCTATTTTCTCATCACTATAGTGATTATACTTTGAAATTTTGAAAATTTGTTGATTACAATAAATTTGTCTCATGTTTTCATTGAAGATCTCACAGTCAATATGATTCGTGATTAGCGTATGATCCCTCTGGAGTAATTTATTTTAAAGTAAATTCAACAGATAAGAATAAGGAACTTTCACAATATATTGGAATATTACATTTAGGAAAATATATGACCTTGAAAGCCCAAATTAGAATAATCTAATACAATATTTAAATATAATTAGAAAAAAGGTCGATTAAACTAAAAATTGACAAAATAAAAGCGTTTGAACCTTTGAAGTTGCATTTACAAAGAAGAAAATTTTCAAGCAAAAAATTTTCAAACATCTTCAGGACCTTAAACCATTTGTTTCACCCGATTGTCACTCTTATTACAATGAAATTCCATTATTGTTGTGAATTATCTTTTGTTTTGTAGATCATTTTTATTTTCATGATTGCAAAAAAAAAATTAATTAATATATAAATATATCAAGCGATATATTAAATAACAACAGAACGACTTATTTTATTCTACTTTTTACGAATGCAAAAAAAAATTTCTTTGAAACTTAAAAAATTTCATTGCAGTTACGTGTTTTTGTTGAAGAAAATACGAGTTTAAAAGCACGTAGAAATTAGAGAGATTTGATCAGAAGGCACTATGCACCGCGACCAATGTAGGTCTTTTGTGCTGCCTAAAGTTACCTACAGATTCAAGCTACCTATAAAGCCAATTATCCTATTAGGCAAAATGTTCGCGGTGTTGGAAGGCGAAATGAAGCGATCACCTAGAAACCTAAGTATCCTATCACAAAGCCTAGGACATTAGTATTTTTATTTTAGAAATGAATTAATCGATCTATATTAAGTAAATCTGCGATATTTGATTATTTTGGTGTTTATTTTTCAATATATATCATTTTTTGTTTCTCCCCGTAAAATAGTAAAAATGTTAGTTACGTGGTTTTGCATTTCAGCTGACGATATGTTATTTGAAAAAAAAAATTAACTGCAAATGTTTTTAATTTTAAGTGCATATTTTAAGATTTTTCATGCATATTTTAGACACCTAAAATACACTTTTAAGTACATGAAGTTCCTGTCCCTGATAATGATATTATACGCGTGCATGCACTTTTTTTTGTTGTTTAGCTATTTTTTGTTACACGACAATAAAAAGTACAAGTCATTATAGTAAAATAAAATTCCATTAAATAATAAATTATAAATACTACCTTTGAATTACTAAAAAATTATATTATAAGTTTTGTACTTACCATATGGGTACAACTCTTCCACCAGCACCCTCTACAAATTTCACATATGATGCCGCTAATATAACTGGTGAACTCTTATTGGGATATTTTCTTAAGATAAATTGTGATACTTCTTGTGTCAATACTCCCAAAATCGGTGTAGCATTTTCATTGTCGGTATTAACTAAAGGATCTTCATTGACATCCAAATATTTAAGGTTTGCACTTGAAACGATGGTTGTATGTACCAAAAGTACATAGACCGCCGTGATTAGTATAAATTAAATTTGCCCATTTGTAGTCGAAACAAAAAAAACTTTTTGTGGCCGGACAGGTGACAATCTAAACAACTACTGATTGCTAAAAAATATTAATAAATAGCTTGAATAAAAAATCATTAATAAAATAAATCAAAAATAATAAGTATGGGGGGATTCATAAAAAGCTTCGTATTTGGTGTATAAGTACACTAGGGGGGTCCTTATTTTTCAACTTGCGATTTTTGGGGCTGCCCCCTCTTAAAATATTTGTTTGGGTACAAAAATTCACCATGCAAAAAATTAGAGTTCTAGCTTAACGGGAAGATGTCCCGCATCGCCCTGAAAATCGGGCCCCTTGGAAAAATGGGCATAATTTAAAAAAAAAAAATTACAATTTTTTTTCTTCAAAACTCAAAAAATATAAAATAATTTTTGTGTTGGGTTTAATCATAACTACTCAGATAAAAAATATTACTTTCCCAGAAAATCGCTAACTTACCCTAACTTTGTGTCAAAAAAATTAATAAATATTTTGGGGGTACCTCAAAGTGACTTTTTTGCATTTTGAAAATTTTATTCAACAAAAAATCAAAA